>LR749499.1:646439-761304 GCA_902729485.2 Mus minutoides
TTATTTATTTATTTATTTATTTATTTATTTATTTATTTAATGTATGTGAGTACAATGTCGCTCTCTTCAGACACACCAGAAGAGGGCATTAGATCCCATTTCAGATGGTTGTGAGCCACCACGTGGTTGCTGGGAATTGAACTCAGAAGAGCACCTCCAGAAGAACAGTCAGTGCTCTTACCCACTGAGCCTTCTCTCCAGCTCGAGCATTAACCTCTTAATCTTGACAAGAAGCTGAGAAATTAAGTAGGTTGTAACAACTGGGGAAACTGAGGCCTAGAGAATTTAACATTCTCAACGCTATAGTGCTTGCAGTTCTTTAGAGCTGCAATCCAAATGCTAGCCATGAAACTTACTTTTATCATTCCAAATTTCATTTATTTTTCCATATCACATTTGTATTTTTCATTTTTTCTTTTATTCTTCTCCTATACATTGCATCCTGATCACAGGTTCCCCTCTCTACACTTCTCCCAATCTCCCCACCTGTGCCTTCCCTGTCCTCCAGATCCATTCCTCCATCTGCTTTAAAACAAACAAACAAACAAACAAATAAACAAGCAAACAAACAGCAGGCCTCCCAAGGATGTTCACCACACCTGGACTGATGAGATAAGACTATGCACACTCACATCAAGGCTGGACAAGGCAACCCAGTGGGAGGAAAAGGTACCAATCACGGGCAAAAGAGTCAGGGATGGTCTCTCCTCCTACCGTCGGGCATCCCACAAGAACAGCAAGCTACACAATGATAAGGAATAGGCAGTGTGGTTCAACCCAGACAGGACCCTTGTTTGCTGCTTTAGTCTCTGTAAGTTCCCATGAACCTTGTTTAGTTGATTCTGTGGGCCATGATCTCCTTGTTTCCTGGATGATTCTGGCTCCTACAATCCTTCCTTCTCCTGGCTCTGCCTAGTGATTGACTGTGGGTTTCTACCTCTGCTCTGATCAGTTGCTGGATGAACTCTTCTGTTGACAACCAAGTGGATGATGTCCTCTGATGTCAATTGGCCTAGGCACTGATCTATGAGTATAACAGAATATCATTAGGAATCATTGAGTTGACTTTTTTTTTCCCAGTAGTGTTTGGCTTCATCCTGGCTCTCTGGGTTGTCCTGTCTTTGGATTTTGGCTGTCCAGGCAGTGCAGACATGGGTTCTACTTGTGGCATAGGTCTCAAATTGGACCAGTCATTGGTTGGCCACTCTCATAAGTTCTGGGCCACCATAACTCCAGCACCTCTTGCAGGCAGAACAGATTGTAGGTTGAAGGTTTTGTGGCTGGGTGGAAGTTCCAGTCTCCCTGCTAAGAGCTTTGTTTACAAGGCTACAAAAAATGGCCACTTTGGGCTCTGTATCCCCCATTACTAGGAGACTTCACTAGAGCTTCTCTCAGAGATTCCAGAGAGTTTAAGCAGTGCAATTTCAATTGAAGCCACAGCCCAGTACTCAAATCCATAATCTTGTGGGAGAACGGCATCTATGACAAAGGAGAAATATGATCCACTAGCAAGGACAGAAACCTCTATCACATACAGAGGCCATTTGATGATATTTTGTTCAACTGACGAAAATGTAAATCAAATCAGTTTATGTCCATAAGCAGCTTACTATGTCATAAAAATGTATCTCCTTTTACATAGTTTTCCATATTAAAATAATTTAATCATGCCTCCCAAACATATAATTAGTTTTGATTTGAGTGGTTTACTTTTGTGAAATTTTATTGATCCATTCATTAAACAGCTTATTCTTCAGATAAAACAGTATTAAAATTTACATAAATTACCAGTGACAGACAGGATTTCACTAGACTTCCTAGTATGCCAAAGAGCTTTCTTTAGACTTCTAGAATATAATTTGCAAGCATATGCACATAATGAATCTAAATGAATGTAAATCACTCAAATCTATCAGAGGTCCCACTTCATTAGGAATACATCCTCCTAAGGAATTAGTTCAACATCCCATTTTTACATCAGTTAGCAGCTCCTTTGACTATTTTAGTCTCCCTGTAGTACTGTAACATGCCACACACATTTCTATAAAAAGTCAACATCCTCATGTCATTTCTATTTACTATTCTGATGACATTCCACCTTGCCTTCGAACACTAACACTGATTTTCTAACTATGTACTTTCAGGTTCACAGGCATGGAATCCCAGAGACCTGCCAAGAGACCTTCAGCTGAAACTGGCCTGCCTTAAAAGTAGCAATTTGTAGACTAAATTTGCAAAACCACAGCAAGCTGTCGTCCCTCTTCCAGTTAGCATCCCCAGACCATCTCTTCCATATGTTGAAATCAGTACCCTGCTAGAAGAGAAAAAGTTTCTTCGTTAACTCTCATGCTGATTTGATCTTGCACGGACTTAAAATGTGCTTGAAGTTTTAATTTCTCTACATTGATTTCAATTTGAAGATTGTGTGTGTGTGTGTGTGTGTGCATGTGTGACATTAGCTGTGCTGGCCTGTATAGGTGCCAGAGGTTGATGTTGGCTGTTTTTCTTATGTGTTTGAGACAGTTCTCTTCGTGGAACCTGGAGTTTACCCTTTTGGCTAGGCTAGCTAGCCTGAGAGTGCCTGGGATCTTCCTGTCTCTACTTGTCTAGTGCCACCATACCCAGCTTTTAAAGGGGTGCCGAGCAGCTGAATTAAGGGTCTCATATTTGCAAACTGCAAGCAGTTTACCCACTGAGATACCTGACATCTCAAGGTTTAATTTAAATGCAGAAAGGAGAAGAAAGGGCTCTTATACATCGCAGAAAGGCCAAACCTAGCTTTACCAAGCCAACATGAATGGATATGATCAAGACACATTGCATGAACATCTTAGGCCTCCTCCTTTTCTCTAGTATGTCTTTGTAGGTCCTACATAGATCTGCAACTTCAAGATCTTATTCATAGATTCCCAGTTTCTTTTCTCACCTACCTCATATTACTATCCTGGAGGGCAGGGATTCTGCTGTATTTTTTTAAATACTCTACAGCTTCAAATTCAGTGACATGAACTCACTGAAATAATCAAAAATTGGCTGCAGAAGTTTTAAAACTCAAACAAGACATTTGGGTTTCTGAAATATACTGGAGAGCAAATTTTCCTTATAAACAAGCATGTCTGCGACACACAGACAACCATATTGTTGCTTTAAAACAATGGTCTGTAAAATGGAGGAAAATTGAAAGGCACACAAAGTAGAAACCCTCCAAAATACCACCATGCAAAGGAATAAATTAATATTAATACATTTTATAAATTAATATAATGGTTTACTTAATATATAAATCCATTTTATGTGACACCTATGAATATATATGAGTCTATCTCAAGATGACGCTGTACATGTTCTATACTCTGTCACTCTGTGTTTTAGGAAATGACAGTTTCTACTGCTGAGAAGCACTTATTATAGCTAGAGCGATAGGCCAAGTCTCACAAGGAAGCTCCCCAATTTGCTGCAGTTTCCCAGTCTTGCTAATATCACCCTAGCCCTCTGTAAATGTTTGTCTACATTTCTCCCTTTTCCCTTAGAAGGGCTTCCTAGAAGTGGGGATATTGGGTCAAAGGGTAAAAAAAAAACAAGTCTTTTTGTTTAAAAAAATATTGCCACACTGCTTTCCAGAAAAGATATCCCAGTTTATGCTGTCACTGCAAGCATGTGTGGAGTTCTCATTTAGAAAAATATAATGTATTTTGAAATGTTGTCAATATGGTAAAGCAAGCAATAGAGCCTTGTTGTCTTGCTTTGAACTTCATTTTTCAACGAGATAAATCATCTTGGCATGTGCTTATTAGCCATTCCTGTTTCTCCTTCCTCTATAAAAATGCTTAGGGTTTTTTCTTTCATGAACTTGTTGTGAAGCACTGAAGGGCTGATCAGAAGCAACTAGCACACACTTCCGCCTTCCTCTACTACATTTACACCTCTACAGTAAGCAAATCTTAAATGTCTATTTCAAAGAACTAGGTACCCTAAAAGCACCCCTAATTACCAGAAAGTCAATTTTCAGATTAGTATTAAAAAACCCAAGACTATAATAAAATGTTCAAAAAATCAAAGGTGTGCTACTAAAGTTAGAATATATTCTTTATGTTTAAATTTCATGCAAGAATATTTGCTTAGATAGTCTTTTTAATTTTAGTAAATTTATGATAAAATGGTCCACGGAAAATAGTAAATTTAGTTTCAAATTCATTTGAACCACTAATTGTCTTTAGGTGTTTCAATAAAATATCATAACTCCTCTGTACTAAAGTTCAGCATAAATATCAAGAAGTTCCTGTAATCACCTGAACAGGATATTAGGAGTCCAAATAACATAATGTTATAAGTTCCTTTTGGTCATTTTTTTTTTTTCTTTTTTGAGACAGGGTTTCTCTGTATAGCCCTGGCTGTCCTGGAACTCACTCCATAGACCAGGCTGGCCTCGAACTCAGAAAATCCACCTGCCTCTGCCTCCCAAGTGCTGGGATTAAAGGCATGTGCCACCACCACCCGGCCTTGATCATTTTTTTTAACTAGATATTTTCTTTACTTACATTTCAAATGTTATCCCCTTTCCTAGTTTCTCCTCCGGAAATCCCCTATCCCCTTCCCCCTCCCCCTGCTCCCCAACCCACCCACTCCCATTCCCAGTCCTGGCATTCCCCTATACAGGGGCATAGAACCTTTACAGGACCAAGGGCCTTTCCTCCCATTTATGACTGACTAGGCCATCCTCTGCTACATATGCAGCTAGAGCCACAAGTTCCACCATGCTCTTTCTTTGATCGGTGGTTTAGGTCCAAGGAACTCTGGGAGTACTGGTTAGTTCATATAGTTGTTCCTTCTATGGGGCTTCAGACCTCTTAAGCTCCCTGGGTCCTTTCTCTTGCTCCTTCATTGGGGACCTTGTGCTCCATCCTGTTGGTCATTTCTTGTTTAGGAATTAACATAAATCCCAGTAACTACCATTATCCATGATGTTTTCTATAAAACCCATTAAGCACATGCCATATAAGTAAATCCTTTAAAGAGCAAGATATTTAAATTTTGATGTTTGAATTGCCAAATTCAAAATCATATCTAAACTTTCAGAAAATATGCTACTAATCTCATAGATGTAAATTGCATCTTGTTATAAAATGCATGTTGTAATCACATATTGCCTAGCCTCCTGGATCACACCACCATCAACGATGAGTGAGCGATCCACCCTCTTCCAAGTCAGGTTACCGAGCTTCTAGTGAGTGAAACAATGTGCAGGATTGCTAATAAACCTCTGGATACAAATCCATCTATAAAACAAAACAAACAAACAAACAAAACAAACAAACAAACAAACAAACAAAAACCCAAAAAGAGCCCCTGAGAGACTATATCATCTTTCAAAAGCTATAAATCCAAGTTCTGTTATTTCCATAGTTCAAAGCAAACTCCCTTTTAATTGGGCAATAACAGTAGTTCACGGTTTCAAATATATGGAGACTTAATTTGGGGAACAGTTAACACTACTTTCTAGTTTAACTGTAGAAGCTTAAATCAAAGTTTAAGGTGCAAAAACAAAGCCATCTGTACTAACTGGAGTCTTTCAACCTGTCTGCTCTGCTGAGACCCTTTTCACTCTAAGACAAAGCAGCAGGGTCTTTCAAATAGTGCAGTTTTTCCTTAATAGCAATAAGTGAACTTGAACAAACCTGAACCTACACATCAGATCACAAGGGGGAGATAAATGATCATTCCAAGTGATGAGCCCTTGCAGATGGTCACCCAGCAATCCTCCTTACCCAACATTTAAGATGGTACTGATAGCATTTTTCTAGCTATGACTTCTTCTTGCTGCCTTTTGGGAGAAAAGTCAAACAGGAATGTAGATGCAAGAACACGTAACAAAAAAGCCTATGGACTTTTTTGCTTAGCTTTAGAAAATGCTAACATTTTATGAAATTAATTTCAAGTATCTTTTCAAGCATAAAATTTTAAAAAAATGATAGAGGTAAGTTGCTATATCCCTATTCTTCCCTATACATCCTTCCCTGGGGGAAGTTAATCCTAGTAATATCTTTGCTTCATTCTTTTTTATTTCCATTACATGCACACATATAAATAATAAATAGGAAGTTGCTATGTGCTTTTTTAATTCCAAGTGGTATCACATATTATAAAAACCTAGCTAGTTCCTTTTATGCTTCTTTGCTGTTGATACCATGCTATCGAAATCCATCCTCAAACTTTTGGCTTGGGGTGGTCTTCTTGTTATCTTCAGCCTGTATCTCCTCACAGGACATTTATATAGACTAGCATTTGCATATCAAGAACAAATTCTCAGATGAACTACAAGTTCATAACCTTTATTTTAGTACCACAGGGAGACACATTCCTTTTTCAGCACCTTTATAATGGTGCAGGAACAAACTAAGAAACAATGGGCCCTCTTCCCTCCCCTTCCTACTCCCACCCCACATAAAGAACAAGCTGCCCTCACAACAAGGTAAGAAGCTATGACATTGTAAACTTATTACTGTCCATTTTATGCAGGAAGACAGTGTGTGCAGGAGGTAAGGTCTGAAGAGTTGGTTAGAACTGAGCTACAATTCTCCACACTGTCATATTTACTAACTGGACAATCCTGGACAAGCTACTCAACCTCTCATGTGCCTTCTCTTCAGCCACAGAAAAGCTCAGCAGATCCTCCTAGAGTCTCCAAAAGACCAATGAACTCAAAGCACAGCCCAGATTGGTTACCATGGTGGGAAAGGTTGAGCAGAGCTGACTGTTTTTGCCTGTGGGTACCACATCTTCCAGCACAGCTATCTGGGATAACTTTTCTCACTACAGGGAACAGCAGACAGAGTATGCCTTTCTTATCGATAGGAAGCCAATGAATCTGTCTTCTATGTAATCACTTATTCTTTTTTAAAGGATTGAGCACCTTCCTTAGCGTGAAGCTCAAACTGGATAAATTTCAAGAGCTTGAAACTCTATTAGAATATATAAAGTGGAAAGGTGATCAGTCTGGGATTCTAACTAGATTTTTGAGTAAGTGTTCAGAATGGGGAATTCAGACTTAGCATTTCAATGATTTAATGCAGCTTTTATTGGTGATTTAAACTGAAGAGAGAAGAACATGAGAACTGTGGAGAAAGACAGTAAAATATACTCCATCCCTTCTTGGGAATGAGATGATTTGCCTGAGAGCTTTGTAAAGATAATGTCCACTAAATCAGCAACCCAACTGCCAGCACCTTCAAGTTTATGAGGATTATTTCCTTCCATTCTCTCATTCTCTCTTATTCTCTCTCTCTCTCTCTCTCTCTCTCTGTGTGTGTGTGTGTGTGTGTGTGTGTGTGTAAAGAGAGAGAGAGAGAGAGAGAGAGAGAGAGAGAGAGAGAGAGAGAGAGGTAGTCATATGGATGTGTGCCCATTTGTGTGTCCACAGGCACATGAGAAATCAGAAGTCTTCATCTGCTCTTCAACCTGGAGCTCACTGAGTCAGCTAGAGCAGCTGGCCATTAACCCTAGGGACCCTGCATCTTCTCTCTAGTGCTGGAATGAAAGAGAAGCACCAGTGTAGGGGCCTTTTCACACAGGCCTTAGTGATCCTAACTCAGGTTAACACCCTTGGTGTCAAGCACTTCACTGACTGAGGGAACTCTCCAGCCCCATGTCTGTCATTTCCTCTGTGACTGGGTGAACCTTTCTTTTCTGGTCCAATGGCATCACCGTCATCATTTGGCAAAAGACTGTTGAATGCCTTGTTGTCCTTAGGGGGACAGACAGATTGAGTGCACAACTCACCTACATCACTGCTGTTTTCCTGACTATGTGGACTTGCTTTTATTTATCAAAGAAGCTTAAAAGTATAATCTCAATCTGCCCTGAATGACTGTGGTCATCAAAACCAGAAGCTCGTTCTATTTCATACTCCCACATCAGCAAAATATTGTCACAAATATTTTAACCTTAAGCCAAATACGAAATAAATGCAACTTCAAACTCTATCCCATGTAGCATTTCCCGGCAGCTCAAAAGAGCTAGGTGGCAGTCACTCTCTGTAAGTCACATGATGTGACTGCTTTCTGTTCTCAGACCCTTAAATATGACAGGGAATTATCCCCATTGCTATAAAAGTTTTTTAGGGAACAGTGATAGCTATGCATCATTTCTAAAGGTAACCACATTTTCATGAAATAATTTTACCACCTGCACCATGAAAAACTTTGAAACTAACAGAGAGTCAGAAGAATACACTGGAAAAATAAATTACATAGGGAAGGATTTGGGGTTGGGTCAAGGCATCCAAAGCACAAACTGTAAGCAAATACAAAGCAACTGTATGAAGAAAAATCAAATAACAAGATTAAAGGCCACAGCCCAGCAGATCATATTTGCAAACACACACACACACACACACACACACACACACACACACACACACACACATCTTTAAAGATTTAATGTACAAATTGCTCAGTGAGCATCCCAAATGCATGGAAATCTGAAATGTTCTTAAAGTTATTGAGCAATAATTTGACCTCACATAGAAAATTCCATGCTGTGAAACTTAAATTTTATTTAGGCCTGGGCCTCATCCCCAAATTATCTCATTATGTAATATATATATATATATATATATATATATATATATATATATATATATATATATATATATATATATATATATTACAACATGTGGAAAAGTCCACAATCTCAAACACTCCTAGTTCCAAGCTTTTGTTTGCTTTTTTCAGGATGAGGTTTCATATATTCCAGGCTGGCCTTAAACTTCCTATGTAACTGAGGCTGATCTTCAACTACTGACCCTCCTGCTTTCACTTCTGACTGCTGGGGTAACAGGCCTGCACCACCCCTCCTGTTTTATGTGGTGCTGGGCAATCAAACCCAGGGCTTCCTGAATGCTAAGCAAGCATTCTACCAGCTGATAGACATCAACCTGCCATGATTTAAACAGATCAAGAGATAGTGAACCAATCACATGAGGAGGGACTGGGCATAGTGTAGCACACTGGCAAGCCCAGTACTTGGGATGCAAAGTGGGGGGTGGGATGGGTTTCCAGTTAGAGGAAGCCTGGGCTACAGAAGAAAATAGAGGACATCCTGAGCTACATACATAGTGAGACCCTGTTTCCAAACAATAACAAAAGAAGACAAAAAAGAAAGAGAGAATTATGAAAAAGGTATAAACAGCAATTTTATAAAGTGAAATTCCAGCATGATAAACATATACAAATATATCTGACCTACTAATATAATAAAATTCATATTTAAACTCCAAGAGAAACATGTTGTCCTACATGTTGACAGTGAAAAGTGACAGCAAAGACACACGTTATCAGTGTCTTGCACATGCTGCTGAGAGGTTTGCTGGACCATATATTGGGGGCGCTGTGCAAAGTTCCCAAATTCAGGATATATGTGTTTCTCTAGCATCCTGAAATTCTGTTTCTAATGATGTATCCCTAAAGGAGGTCTCACCCGTGTACATAAGGAGCCATTTACTGAACTGATCTTCGCGGTACTATGTATGAGCAATAAAACTGGAAACAACATAAACGTCCATTAGCAGGGAGAGAGATAAGCAATAAAATACCATGGAGTAATTAAATTAGAGAGAGCTAGTGGAAATGGATCATCACACACAGAGCTAAAAAACTGTGAAATACTTTGCAAGCATAATATTGCATTCTACAATTAGTAAATGTGTACATGCACCTACCTGTACAGGACAAAATATAGGCAGAGAATATGCATCACATTCCCGACATGTTCCTTCAGTATAGGCAGAGAGGAAGGAAAAGGATGGAGAAGGACCAGAGACCCAGCTTCATCTGTAGCACTCTGCCTCTGAGAGAAAGAGCTGTCCCATTTGACAGATTAACATCTGGTGACTCTGACTGGAAAATGTGTTACTTTAGTAATTCGATTTAAAAATAATAAGATAAGAGACAACTAAGGCATCATTTGAAAAGCCCTAACCCCTGTATCTAGTTGACTCGATGCCTTCATAATTCAACAGGTTCAGCTTCTCAGTGGACAACTGCAGCCTGCCTTGGTTGTCACTGACTTTGAAAGATACCATTCTGAATTTTATGCCACTTTTGGAACACACTCTTAGAAACTAATCTCAATAGGCCCAGTTAAATATAAATATATTAAGAGTTTTTTTTGAAAAGCATGCTATATGCACTGCTGATAAAAATGAGAATTTTGGAAAGGAGATTAGGGTATTTTTCTTTTAATTTTTCTTATGAAAAAAATCTACTATGAAAATTATCCTTAGCAATAACAGATAAACAAATAAGTATATAGTATATATAATGTGTATATATTATATATAAATGTATAATATATTAAGCATATCACTTCTACAATCATCACAGGTATTAACAGCTGCTCCAGTCAGGGATCCCACAGCCTAGAAGAGACTAGAGACAGGAGAGTGCCAGCAAGAGACAGAGCGGCATTCCAGGCAGATGTGTGTAAGCTTCCTACAGGCAGCCTTCCAGGGCTGCTCTGGGGAGCCAGGCAACCCTACCTCAAGCCAAAGCCAAACTCAAAAGGGCCCGCCTGGGCCATTCCAACAAAACCTGCTTCTCTGAAAATGGTGGTGCCATATGGAAGCAAAACAAACAAACACAAACAAACAAACACAAACAAACAAACAAACAACCCCCACAGGATCCTACTCTTAGATGGGAGAGTTTGTTATGTTCTCATATGGAATCAGTCTGCTGTTGTCTGAGGAAGGTGCCTTTCTGCAGAAATGATACATACATTTTCATTACAGCAGTTTTGGTAAATATGAGAAAGAAAAATCAGGAAGGTGCCAACTCTATTATTCAAAGATAAGTACCCTGGATTTGAGGTATTTCTCCCATAAGGAAAAGAAGTACCCACCCTTGTTCTAACTTTGGATAAAATACGCACACACACACATAAACATGCAAACTCTGTGTAGAGCTGCATATAACATTAAATAGAAAACGACTTTTTAATGATTGTCCAGACACATCTCTGGTCTATCCACTACCTAGATTGCCACAGTGTACACACGTGTAAACACATGATGTGGCACCACTGGGCTGCAAAGATCTCTAAGTTCATGCTCAACTCTAACTGTTCTACTGGTAGTTCACTACTGTGGTCCTCTTCTTGTAATGTAGTTATATTTGAAGAAGGATCAAGGGGGCTCAATATTAACCCAAAGTCCATAGAGTGCTTAATGAATTGTTTGGTAGAAGGGTGGTATTTGAATCTTCAAAAGCCATATGCAAGGTTCCACTGTGTACATATTTTGTGACGGTAGGCAGGTGTCCACATCATCTATATCCATGTGTATTCATGAGGCCAGCTTAATGAGCCTCTTAGAATTGCTAAGTATGCATGCATCTTGAGGGTGGATCTCTAGTATACTTTTCTTAGAAGATATTCTGGTTACTATGATACTAAATTCTTTTCGTGAGTAATGTATTCTTTGAAAGATTATCAAATCTGTTTTCTATCCACAAAAAAACCTTTGGCTTTGGCCCTTCCTGATCATCAACTTTTTTTTTCTATACAAGATGACAATATTCCTAGAAACTGCATTTTTTAAACCAAAGCTTTACTGATGGTGATGCTTAGAGAAGCCAGCAACAGGCTAACCTTTTTATTTAAATAAGTTATTGTGTCTCTTTGTGATACATGTGTGCATGAGTGTATGCAGATGAACTCCCCATCCCCCCTTGGTGGTACTGTGTGTGCGTGTGTGCATGTGTGTGTGTGTGTGTGTGACTGTGTTTGTACATGTGTGTGTGTGTGTGTGTGTGTGTGTGTGTGTGTGTGTGTGTGAATATTTGTGACTAGAAGTTGACTCTGGGTATCTTTCTCAGGGTTTTCTTAGGGTTATAGGCGTGCCCCATCATGCAGGTTTATATGGGGACTGAACTCCCAGTTCCTCATGTTTGCATAGTGATGGCACGAAGCCATCTCTGCCCTGAATGTACTAGAACTTAATGACTACTGTGAGATATTAAGAGGGTAAAAACTTACTTGGACTATGGGGCCTTTAGGAGGTGACTAAGTTTAAATAAGGTCATCAGGGTGGAGTTCCCATGATTGAATTCTGATGGTTTTATAAGAAGAGGGAAAGAGACCAGAAGATAAGAGTATATATGCACACACACCCTTTTCCTTTTCTTGTATTGCCCTGATCTGCCTTCAGAAGCAAGAAGGCCACCAACAGATGCATCAGCCCTACTTGCTTCCTCCAGCCCATGAGTCAAGATAAACCTTTGAGCTTCATAAATCTGTGGGATTGTATTATAATACAAGACCAAGACCTGAGGAATGATGGATAACTATGTGACAATATTTTTTTTCTGAATTAACCAGAATTAACTTTTTGGTTGTTACTGTTTCCTCAGACTTTAGAGAATCATCTCCCTGTGTTTTCAGTCCATGTAGCTGGGCACAGTTAATCAGCCACTACCTGCAAACATACATGGATACACATGGGCATTAATTCTTTCCCAAAGTTGGACATGTGAGCCCAGTCAGCCCAATCAGAGTCTGTCAAGGGAGGAGCTGATCCTTGTGCTAGAATCAATAAGTAACAAAATTTTCAGGTCAGAGTGCTTCTGGCTAGCTTTCCTGACCTAATGTAAAGATAACAGGTGAATCTACGCCTGTACCTTCTTATACCTGGAATCTAGTCTTTGTAAGATTTATCCTTGATTTTTTCCCCAATTTTTAAGCCTTGATATTCCATTCTAACTTAAGCGATGGATTCCTGTGCTATCTGCAAATAAAGAGTTTTAATCACAGTAAATTACCTGATGATCATGGTATTATATTAATAATGAAGTTGGTATTTCACTGCTAAGTGGCCCATGTCCAGGTTTTTATTACTTGGTACCTCTAGAATAAGATCTACCACAGTCTACTTTGCTCCAGGGAGTCAAAAGTGCCTGAATCAGTGCTCCTAAAAACTAAAGAAGCTCTCATTCTTCCCTCTGACTGCCACCCTGGACTATGCTCTAATTGCATGTGTTTAACAAGTGTTTGTCAAATGGAATAGAACAGAACCTGCAAATGGCACTGGATCTAATAGAAACTATGGGACAGGAGAGTCCCACATGAGTGGCTTCTTCCATGACCCCAGCACACCTTGGTGTCTTTTGTTGTGTGTTAAATTTTTATCAATGCAATGCATGCCAGATTTTTAATGTTATTTTTTAACTATGATTTTTTTTTTCTATGTGGGTAGAATTTATCTTTTGGCTTTTTAAAAAAGGTTGCTGTACAACCACTGTCATCATCAGTCTCCAGAATTCTCTTTGAATATATACTGCTGTTTATGACAGATTCCATAATAGGTTTAACAAATAGAGTTGGTTTTTCCTACAGTTGTTTACAGGTGGTTGTTCGTTCTTCTTTTGTAAATATCTGTGTTTTCAGTCTTTAAATAGTCTTTGTTTCTCCTCTTGGGTAAACCCTAGAAAAAAGCACCATCATAAGACATGCAAATGCAGCACTGTGCAATCACAACACACTGTCTAAGAATTGGAGATGAGGAAACCTTTATCATTGGGCTTAATATGGCATCTTGAAATAACTCAGGACTTGCATGTTCAGTATTGGCTCTACCTCAATAGACTGCACCAAAGAACAGGCAACTCTCTACTCTCTTCATTTGCCTCAATATTTTTTGTATCTTGTTTCATGTCTGCATTCCTTAAAACCTTCAGAATATTAGAATCTGCTTATTCCTGCTAGAATAAAATTGTCAAGAAAACCCATTTTTAAAAGCACATTTCATTAATGTTATGAAAATACAGAAGCTGGCCCCTGTTCACAGTGAGACTTCTATTCTTCATTTCAACCAATCTTAGGTACTGGCAACAAATTCAACCTTTAGAAAAATGCACAGTTCAGGCAATTAATGCTCTTGTGAAAATCCTTAGCCTTTAAAATGCACATTAGCTCCAAAATAGTGTGTCCTTGCCATGGACATTGAAGCACCACCCATGGATCTAAGGGCTGCAGAAATCCTGCACGAGAAGTTGGTTGCATTATGTGGCATGGTGAATGATTGCTGAGTTTCTAACTCCTCCATCCACTACCCCAGGCATCTGTCAATCTTATTCCCTCCCCTCCCCACAAAAAAAAAGTACTTGAGATTGGGGAAAGTCTTATTTTCACCCAAATCCTAGCAACCAAGTCCAGAATACAGGGTATAGGTCAGCCAAATTATCATATTTTTTCCACATATAGAAAACTCCAAATCTATCCTAAAGTCTTCAGGGACAACTCATAGACAATCACCTCCATTAGATCTGAAAATGTCAAAGGAATGGAGAAAAAAATCTTTGTATCCTACAACTAGTAAATTCTTTCATCATACCTCAAAGTTTTGGAGAATGAATGTCATTGAATGTAAGCTCCATTCAGATGAAATGTGAAGATCCAGGTAGCATAAACTGGAGAATGCCTGCCCCATGCCATCTTTATATCTTCATATTGTGTACATCACCACCACCACCACCACCACCACCACCACCACCACCACCACAACAACAACAACAACAACAACAACAATGGGGTTTCCTGTAGCCCATGCTGTCATTGAACTGGCTACAGAAAAGCATCATGTCTTTGAGCTTTGGATGCCCCAGCCTCCACTTTTTCTGAATGCTGGGATTCTAGGCATGAGCTACCATAGTTGGTTTGTGCAATGACAGTGAGTGAAACCATGGCTTTGTGCTTGTTAGGCAAGAGCTACCAGGTAAAAACTCTACTCCAGCCCCAATTGTTTAAGTTAATACAAACTTCGCCACATGATGGAAGAAAATAATCACATTTCCACTTTAGGAAAGAGGATCTTAATCCAACCAAATGTCAGTGCCTAAGGACATGATAGGTTTTCCCCCTGATATCTTGTTATGCTTATCAGAACTCCATATGTCACCAATTCTAATTCAAGTTTGTATCTGGTTTTATCTATGTGGTAGTTCATTATTCCTGTTTCAATTTTCCAGCATTATTTTTCTGGTGGCCTAATGAAAAGTGTTTTATTTTAGTACTGACACTGAATTTTACCTTTGTTCAATAAGAAAATTATTTAGCTAGACTGGTGGTTTGAATGAGAATATCCCCCAAAGGCTCATATATTTGAACACCTGGGAATGGAACTGTTTGAAAAGATTAGAAGGATGAGGAGGTGTGGTCTTATTGGAGGAATTATGCTACTAGGAATGAGCTTTGATGTTTCAGAAGACACACCAGGCTCACTGTCTTCTTTCTGCCTGTGGATCAGGATGTAGTTCTCAGATTTGCTCCAGTGCTGTGTGCTACCATGCTCCCTGATTACATAATAATGGATTAGTCCTCTGAAGCTGTAAGCAAGCTCTCAATTAAATGTGTTCTTTTTGTTTGTTTGTTTGTTTGTTTTGTTTTGTTTTTCGAGACAGGGTTTCTCTGTATAGCCCTGGCTGGACTGGAACTCACTCTGTAGACCAGGCTGGCCTTGAACTCAGAAATCCATCTTCCTCTGCCTCCTGAATGCTAGGATTAAAGGCGTGTGCCACCACTGTCCGGCAAATGTGTTCTTTTATAAGAGTTGCTCTGGCCATAGTGTCTCTTCACAGCAATAGAACACTGCCTAAGACAGCCTGTTTTATATTAATTCCACAATTTTTCTTGCAAGTTGCTATTGTTTCTGTACCATGTTTTTGTTTGCTTGTTTGTTTGTTTTGTTGTTTGGGGTTTTTTTTTTGCAATGTTTCTCTTTCCAATTATCTGTGGAAAACTATTTTTATGTTGACAATAACCACCATAGTTTAATGTTACAGTAGAAATAGGTAGGTTAGATGTCAGGTAAAATGGCACTCAATCATTTATTTCTCTAAACTACAAGTGAGCTTCTATTCCTTATCCACAACCTGGCCACTGGAGCTTATATTCAGCCTGAATTACCCATATAGCCACCCCTCCATTGTGTTCTACCTCCATAGCTAGTCCCTAGTTTCCTTACCAGATTAACCTTTCTACCCTTTCATGCCATGTGGTGAAACTCATGTCTCTAGATGCATATGTAGCAGAGGATGGTCTAGTCAGTCATCAATGGGAGGAAAGGCCTTTGATCTTGTGAAGGTTCTATGCCCCAATATAGGAGAATGCCAGGGCCAGGAAGCAGGAGAGGATGGGTGGGTTGGGGAGCAGGGGGAGGTGGAGGGGATAGGGGATTTTTGGAGAGGAAACTAGGAAAGGGGATAACATTTGAAATGTAAATAAAGAAAATAACAAATAAAAATTAAACAATGTAAAAACAAACAAACAAACAAACAACATGGTGACTTGTGTTACATTAAAATGTGTCAGCCAGTCTTGTGTGACACCCAAGGGAAACAGTTTAAAATAGAGGAGCAATTTGTTGTGCTCCAGGTTCTTAAGATTTCAGCCATCATGCTAGGAAGGGCTTGGTGAAGAAGAGCTTTTGAAGTGATGGAGGTCAAAGAAGAGACAAAGAAATAAAAGGGGGCCAAGGACAGGTGACACCCTTAAGAACATGCCTCCGGTGACCTACTTTTTCTAGTTTGTTCCACCTCCCAAAGTCTTCAGAACTTCCCCATATAGTGCCAACAGCATGTCCAACAGCATGTCCAACAGCATGTCCAAAGCCCTCAACATATGAGTTTACAGGGGATATATCATATTCAAACTCTAATAAGGACCAATACTTCATACCAGCAGTCACAGATTTCTATAATCTAAGTTCTCCAAATACCATTAATCCCTACCAAACAGGCTCTGTCTGTGCTATCTGCTCAGTCAGACTGTGCTATTACTTATCCTTGAATACCCTCCCACTCCCCGCCAAATACCAATCTTCAAATGTCAACTGGATCTCACCTCCCATATAAAGAAAGCTTCCTTGATTTTGCAGCCCACACAGAACTCTTCCTTTTCCAATCTTTGGTAACACTTCCTATCAGTGGCACACAACCAAACACATAATTAGGGAACAGGAAAAGGCTATGCACACTCATTAGAGCCTTCTTCTCCAACTAGACAGGGATGGTAAGATACATTTGGTTCATTTACATTATGAACACACTGTTTGGTACTAAATAATTTGCAGATAGCCTATCATTTCACCTACCCACTGACAATGCAGAATTTTCCATTTGGTATGTGGACATGTTCAGTGTGTGTGTGTGTGTGTGTGTGTGTGTGTGTGTGTGTGTGTGTAGATGTACATGTGTGTAGAGGTGCACATGTGTGTGCACACATGTGTCTGTAGTGCTATAAAGGTGCCATTCATTGACAATATAGAATTTTTAAATAGCTATTTTCTTAGTCTAAGTCGTCTATCAAAGCTCTAACATTAAAATACATGGATTATGGATTAGACAGACAACATGGCTCAACAGGGAAGGATGGCTATCCACTGAACCAACAACCTGAGTTCAATCCCTAGGACTCACATGAAGGATGGAGAGAACAGACTCCTGCAGATCATCCCTTGCTCTCTACATGTGTGCTTGGAAACATGCAAAATGCTCAAGCATACACAAAATTAAAATGTAATAAAAACATTTCACAACACACTGATAACAAAACTCAAGAAAGAGAAGACGAGGAGAAAAAAGCAGAAAAAGAAAGTAACCTAATAAAAACGGGTCCAAGTATGAACAGGCTTGATAGATGGGCACATGCATGATAAAACATGACGAGGTACGCAGAACCATTTACATGTCAGGAAATGTCAGTTTAGTCTACAATAAAACATCAGTTAAGACATACAATAAGACATACAGTCATTATAATGTCAGAAGTCAAAACTCTTTCACTTTCCTAAGTGTTGGTAAGGATGCAGTGGACTAAAAGCTTTATGCACTGCTGGTTGGAATATAAAACGTTAAAACCACTTTGAAAACAATTTGATCACTTATAAAAATTAAAGTTGTACATACCTTCTAGTCTAGCCAATCTGCATTAGGATATTAAAGAAAAACAAAAACATACATCTACATAAGGATTTGCATATCAACATTTAAACCATCTTTTATGTGTAGCAGATTAAGCCAGCACGAACTGAAATTCTCAGAGAGAGCTAAATAGATAAACAGAATGTGGTTCAGCCATAAATGGAATATTAGTCAGTGATAAAAATAAGTGAATACTGATACATGTAATAACATGCTTGGATTTCAAGCACATTGTAAGTGAATCCAGCCAGATTCAAAAGGCTACTTGGGCTATTATCCCATTTATCTGCTAATCTAGGAGACTATAACCCAAGTGAGAGAATAGTGGTTCAGATATCTCAGGGTAGCCAACAACTATATGACTGGACTTGGGGCCCATGCAGTAGAAAGGGATTCATGTCTGGTACTGTAAACCTGGCCAAAAAGCCAGGGCTGAAAAGACCATAGACCCTAGATGATAGCTTATTACTGTAATTTTTCTAAATAAAAAATATAGCTCCTAACTGGATACTAAATATGTACCCGCCCCCCAACGAGTAAATGTAGTTCTCATCACTAAAGAAGCTTACTTTTGCAGCAGACAAAGGCTACAGATTCACAACTGATTGGAATACAGAGAATAAGTAACCATGGGATACTCACTCCTAGTTGGCACCTCTACAACACAAGCCCTTTACCTAAGGCTCAGAGAACACTGCAGAAGAAGGGGTGGGAAGGCTGTAAGAGACAAGACCAGGATGCCCACTGTGAGAGACATGACAGGGTCACTGCATCCACGAAATCTCAACAACATAGTTGTGTGAACAAAGTCTGCACAATGACCACACCTGTCACTTGTCAATACAAGTCAGGTTTTACTGCAAGAAGCACAAATTCGCTGATAAGGAATCCAATCCAAAGTGGTTAACTCTAAACACAGGAAAACACTAAATGGACTTGGTATATAGTTTATGTGTGGTGCACGGCATGCATGCATGCATGTGCAGTGTGTGTGTGTGTGTGTGTGTGTGTGTGTGTGAGAGAGAGAGAGAGAGAGAGAGAGAGAGAGAGAGAAAGAGAGAGGATGCATGCTTAATGGTGATAATTATCAAAGAGATTATGAAGTTGAAGGGGTGGGAGAAGGGAGAAGTTGGAATGAGAGAGGAAGGACTGGAAATGTTGCAAATACAATGTATTCATATAAGAAATTCCAGAATAAATCCAAGGCGCACATGAGGGTCACTAAGGCTTGGGAATGAGAGAGGGGGTTAATGAAAGGGAAACACAGGAGGGGACTTGGGGGGTTAGGCAAGTGTTATGCATCTTGATTAGTTGCTGGTAAATAATTGCACATCCAGAGAAACATACAGAATGTCATAGCCAAAGAATAATTTTTCTGTTTGATTTTTTTTGTAAGGAACCTCAAAATAAAGTCCAAGGGCATATGCTACCAATTAGCTCAGAAAACATAATTACAAATTACTCTTTTGTATGAAATGAGAAAAACAAAACCACATTCTCGATTATTTTATGAACATCACTAAAATGTGCTGATAGATGCTACAATGTTTTTTAGCTAAAGTACAGAATTTACAGTGTCATTTAACAATAATTTCACAACTATATAAACATCACCGATATTTACCTAGTGATTCTGTACACATAACTGCCTCAAAGTCTGTCTGCTAGGGAGCTCATTCCCTCACTCTACCTCCAGCAAGTGCTCTGGACACAGCTGGGTCCCGGTGACCCCAAGGCTTACACTCCTAGGCACAGCCCTAGTTAGACAGAATGTAATAAGTCTTCTTCCATGGTGTGTACCTCGAGGACACTGGGTTGCCCCTTGGAATAAAATGGCTGGGAGGGGGACACTGTGGGTGATGACATCTGAACTGAACCTTAGTGAACAGAAAGAAAAAAAAATTGGAGGCAGAGGAATTTTAGTAGAGGCCCTATAAACAGCAGATGGAGTTAGACCCTTGGAATCACAGAGAGTTCAGGGCAGGCAAGAAACAAGAAAGAAACAGATAAATTCAACAGTTTGGGGCTGAGGAACTAAGACCCTCAATTTTTGTGCTTTATTGTCCTTTTAATGAGAAGCCAGCAGACGATTTATCTTGATCACACAACTAATTTACATCTTTAAAACCTCCACCAGGCTACCTATTTCTTCTCTTTCAACCATCAGTGTTGTTTCCCATTTACCTTAGTTGGGTGGCATTAGGCTAAGCACATATCCTGTCTCTGTTTCTGTATTATAAAATGGGTTCTATCTGCAAGTTAAGCATTTGGTGGCCGAGGCCCACTATAGGCTCCTTCCTGCCCTCACCTTCCCTTACCATCTGCTCTCTTGTCCACTCTCCTCCCACTCTTTTAATCCCAGACAACCCCATTGCCTTTTTCAGTTGACCTTGCAGAATCACACCCTAATTTCTGCTCTGGCTGTTTCTTTGTATTATTATCTCTCCCCCTCCCCCACTCATTTCACCTTTGTCACCCAAACAGATGTCTGGAGGACATTAGCATCTCATATTTCTTCTTTATATTGCTTCTCCTTTGATCATGACCTGACTCCCAATTCCACCACCCTAAGGAGTTCCTCCTCAAAACCCCTGACACTCCTGTCTCCAACTCATTTTTCAGAACCTATAGACCTCATTGCTAGTCTATGGCGCCATTATCTCCTCCCAATAGAGAAGTACAAGGGAACAGAGAGACAGAGGACAGGATTCTACCACAGCTTGTAACTAACTACCATGTATGGTCATGGAAAATACATGTAATTTCTCTGGGCATTGACCTTGGGATCTATAGCCATGATGGGTTGGATTTATAATCTTAAAAACTCTTCTACTTGCTTCCAAGGTTAACAACAATTCTTAGCTTTGGCATTCATGTGTCAATTCCGTGCTATTCTAAATAATTTCCATCTCCTTTATTATGATATGGTGCTCATATTAGGGGTTCATTTCAAGTTCCTAGTCGAATGCATCCATCGTAACATTCACAGTAGATACTTCTACAAAGAGGCCTTCACACAGTCTGTTCAACACCCATATAAGCTATCCACAATCAGAAGAAATGCTAGTATTTAAAACTCAAGTAATAAAATATCTTAGTCAATGTTCTACTGCTGTGAAGAGACACCATCTAATTGGAGCTTGCTTACAGTTTCAGAGGCTTAGTCCATTATCAGCAAAGCAAGAAGCATGGTGGCAGGAAGGCAGACATGGTGCTGGAGAGGTAGTTGAGAGTTGGACTTCTGGATCCTTTGAGAGCAGGAAGAGAGAGAGAGCCACTGGGCCTGGCTTGAGCATTCGAAACCATAAAGCTCACCCAGAGGGACTCCCTTCCTCTAACAAAGCCACACCTCCTAATAGGTCCATTCCCTGGTAACAAAGCATTCAATATTTGAGTGTATGGGACCATTCTTATTGAAATTGCCTTACCAAGGCACCATCACTACTCTAAGCCAGTTCTTCTAGATTGACCATTTCACCATTTCTGGGTTTTTTTTGTTTTGTTTTGTTTTTTTTGGTGTGTGTATGTGTGTGTGTGTGTGTGTGTGTGTGTGTGTGTGTGTGTGTGTGTGTATACAAATGAATATCATGTGGCTGGGTGCCAGTGGTGGCCAGAAGAGAGTATTAGATATTTTCAAGGTAAAGTTACAAGTGGTTGTGAGCCCTGAAATGTGGGTTCTGAAAATGGAACTCAGGTCTCCTGGCAGGGCAGCAAGCACTCTTAATTAACCACTGGGCTATCTCTCCAGCCCCTGGACTTTTCCATTTCTCTTCATTGTGCACGAATATTAATGACATACTCATAGCATATATTTTTTGTTGTATGTTTAGACACCATGTTCTTCCTTTTCTTTAACAATTTCTTCCTCAAGTCAATGAGAAAATAGGACTATTCCTAGAGGAGGGAAGTGATGGCTATCCATGGTAGTCTAGAATGGAGCTCTGATACCCAATATGGATGAGGAGTCCAAGCAGAAAGAGATGTGCATCTCTGTATGAGGTGTCATACAAGCTGTGTTCCAGAATGTGGAGTAGAGCTACAATCAGAGAAAGAACATCTTCAGGGGTGGTGTACTCCTCAGTGAGGTAGTTAATTCCAAGATCAGAACAAGAAAGTGCAAGATGGACCGAAAGCAAGACAATAAAGTGCTCAAAGAATGATGGAGTTATGGCAAAGGGATATAGAGACCGGCTGTAATGAGCTCCTCTGTCTTTTCAGTACCAGTCTGAACTATCAAACAGGCTAGAATCTATGGCATAAATTTTAAGAAGCAATGATGCCGTGTAAAAATTTTTTTAATAAAATAAGTAATCAGAGTTTGAGAAAGAATGAAATATTTTGATGCTTTTGAAGGATTTTTTTAAAAATAGAAGACCTAGTTTTTAAAGAATAGTCATCAATTTACCAGGGAAAGCCTGGAAGATAGAACTTAAAGTTGAGAGTCCTAAGTGTACAGTAGGCAGGTGAGTCAGAGCCACAGGCTCTTCACAGACACAGCACCAAGGGTGCAGGCTTACTTCTGCATCCCTGGGATCTAACTAACCACAGTAAAACTACCAAGGAAAACACTCGTGGCCACGGGGACAAGCAGGGGTTCTGTGCAGAAAATACTCTACTAAAGCAATCCTAGACGAATGGGCATAAAATGCTTTCACTTGGCAAAGCAAATTTCATCCAAGTGGAGAGAAAAATGTGAAGGAAAGTTTCCTGACTTCTGAAAGGTTTAACATCCAGACCACATGAGGAAATATTAAACTTTTAAAAGATGGCAAAAATGATATAACTATAATCTCAAAAATAAAAGAAAAAACTAATCAATAGATCCAAGAAAACATTTCTCAAAAGAGGAGATTAAATAGCCAAGAGGTATGCAAAAAATATTAAACAACACTAGAAAAATACACATTTAAATCACCATGTAAGAATAACTATTATCAAAAACTATGGGCAAGTATGTAGGAAGTTGGACCCTTGAATTTTACAGCCATTACAGAAAGGACTATTGGGTTTTCTTGAAAACAAAACAAAACTAAACAACATCAACAATGAAAAAAAACCAAACCAAGCAAAATCCAAAAAACCAGACAAACACAAAGAAACAGCTGCTAGCACAGGATCCAGCAACCCCAATCCTGGATATACACACAGAGAACAAACCCAGTATGTTGAAGAGTCATATGCACTCCTGTGTTCATTTGAGCACTGTGCATGACAGACAAGAAAAGGCAGCAGCTTAAGTGTTCATCAACTTGATAGACAGGTAGATAAATAATATAGTATGTACACACAATGTAAAGGCTTCAGTTACAAAAAGCAGCATACTGTCAGTCACTGGGACAACATAAATGGAGCTGGAGATCATTCGGATGAGTGAAGTAAGTCATGCTCTGAAAGGCCACTATCAAATGAGCTCACTCATATGTGGAATCTAAGTGCTGTTGTCATGGATGTTGAGAGTAGACTATTGGCTCCAGAGGCTGGAAAGTGTAGGTGAAAGAGAGGGATGGGAAAGAGGTGGGTCAACAGGTTCTGCCTTGAAGATTCATATCTGAGAAGAAGTTCCTGTGTGCTGTTGACACACAGGGTGCTTGGCTATCCATTTTGACTGTGTACCGTACATACTAGAAAAATAGGGAGAAGAAACTTAGGAGTTTTGCCATTAAAAAGGTGATAAATATTCTATATATAGATATGGTTTATTCTAATTTCTCAATAGACATGACTCAAATCACATACCTACAAAATTAATAAATACAATTTTTTAAAGGTCATATAACTTAGAAAAGACTGGGTCACTATTCTAGACCAAAGGAGAAGAAGAGATATGACCAGCTATCATAGCACTAAGTTCTGAGCTAGGTCATTTTCTTGAAAGAGTCATCATTGGGACAACTGATAAAAACATAATGAGGTCTGCTGGTAAATGCTGGCAATGTTTAAGTAACCATTTCTTGGTTCTTGTGGTAGTAGTGCGAGTTGTACAGAGACAGTTCTTATTTTCAGGTGTTCTTTTCGATAGACTTCTTGGGCAAATTTTTATAATTCTGAAATTTTTTTATACAATATTCAATTTTGGAAAACAGAAGGTAAAATATGTACTGTGCACATAAGTGCTGCAGCTCTGAAGAGAAAGGTATCCTGGCAGTCAGGAGCCACCTTATACACCAAAGTCATTCCAACAACAAACCTCACCCAAGAGAGATTTATTGGGAAAGACACAAGAGAGTGGCTGCCTCAGCTCTTACAGTTTCTTGTTAGAGGGGAGAGAGCTTTCCAGGGTGACCTGATCTTGGGGCAAGCCCAGGGATTGGTAGGATTTCGATCTAAAGGTTTGGTAGGATTCTCTTGCCTTGTCTTGGTTTTTCCCCCACTCTGGAGGGCAGAGCTTGGCTGCTTGCCTTTGGAGGGGCTGGAAACAGTCATTAAGGCCTTTAGAGTAGTCTGGAGGCGGGACCTGGCCAGTACCTCGAGGGGCTTACAATGGTTCAAGCATTAGGGATTGAATTTGATCCAAAGAACTCATGTTAAAAATAAAAAAGCTTGGCACGGTGGCAATGACTTGTAATCTTAGGACCTAGGACGTGGAGGGAGTTGATCCCTAAGGCTTGCTGCCCTGTGAATCTACTGTAATATGTGAAGCTTTGAGCACTAAGAGACTGTCTGTAAAAACAAAGTGGATGGTGCCTGAGGAATGGCATTCTCGGTTGACCTCTGGTGTCTACATGCATGTATACAGACATTCTGTTGTATAACATTGCCCTCAGAGTTAGAAACAGTCCATCTTGCAGAAATCTCCTTTAAGCAGGATGGTTAAAGACTCAAAATAGCTTCAGGAAGTTTCTGAAACTGACCATACTTACTAGGCCCTGCCCTGTCAGGATGAGCAATAAAAGCCGAAAGTCCCCATCTGGTGAAGGGAACTTGAGCTGTAAAGAAGACCCCAAGACCAGACCAGCTGCCTGGAAGAAGAAAAGACCAGCTAAGCTGCATGGGATACCGTTAAACCAATCCCAGCACCCTCAGTGACCCCTCTTCAAACAGATGAGCTGCCCTCAGGCTGTGCTGATGCTCCAGGTTCCCAACTTCATGAGCCATCTCACCCATCCTGGAACGGGCTTTGGTGATGAATCTATTTTTGAGTCATTTCTGCTCCTAAAATTCAGTTGAATAAAATTTATGGTTCGAAAAGTTGGACTTTGGTGGTATCTGATCTGTTGTTGGTTCCCTAACTGGGGTGAGTACACACGTGTTGCATCTCTCCAGAAAATGTTTCTCTACACAGCACATGCACACATAAAAGTAATTTTGTAATATTTCAAACCTGCCCTCTTTTTTCCATTATGGTGAACAACTGCAGAGATGCAAGTCCTCACTCTTCAACAGGGCTGTGATTACTTCTTTAAAGTCTCCCATGCTCCTGCACAACTAAGGTCACCCCCACATTCACTGCAGTGCACCCTACTTCCCTGTTCCTGCCCCAGCATTTAGAACACTTTTCTTTACACACCACATTGGGTAATAACTCCTTACTCTAACTCTCAAGTTCAACTCCAGCCTGGTTCCAAATAATCTGTGTCTGGCTTCTTCTCCTCACCCACTCACTCCTCCTTCCCAGCAGCACAACTTGATCTGCTCAGCTCCAGAATTCCCCACACAGGTAGGTATCCACTTCTTACAAATTTTCCAAGAATCAGTGAAAAATACTTAACTCTGACGGTCTCCTTCAACTCTCCATTTTCCAGGGTTAGGCCACACCATCTCCCTCAGCTGGAACACCCAGCCAACTCTACCCCTTACAACTATCTTTCACTCTATCTCACTCTGCGAGTTTGTAGAGATTTCTCTCAATAACTAAGACATGAGGTGAAGCCTCTCAGCACTGTGAGCCTTCTCAGTGGTTAAGTCATGGCCAAGGTTACAAATCAAGACTGTGGCTATCTGAGCCTTGTTACCCCAGGCATTGACTTTTTCATAGTTCCATTCATTGTCTACTTAGCCCATATCCTTCCTTGAACAGAGTCTTTTCTTTCTACAGCTAAATACATACCCTCTCAACATAGATATCTGGGCTTTGGCCATACCATGAACATTCCTAAATCTGGCTGTTTCTAGAATATCACTTAAGTAACAAATGTTGATTTGGAATTACATGCTAACTTCACAAAGGACAAAATAAAATTCTTAGACCTAAAGTGAAGCCTACATCTCACAAGCTTCAAACCAGAAGCCCTCAGGTTTAGAATAAAGATATGTCTCTTGAGAACACTGTCTACTGACAGCACTGTTCTCAAAAATTTCCTTGGTTTTCACTAATAAGTTTTGGATCCGTTCATCGAAGTTAATATGTCTATTGAAGCATTATCAAGAAGCCTAATTTTTTCTATACCTGAGTTTAGAAAGTAAAAGAAAAAGGATACAATATTTAGTAGCAAGATTGAACTTATTTTTTTTTGCCAGATGAGCAATTGGAAACAAAAAGCAACATCTGAAAGCCAGAAAGGTTATTATCTGGGAGCAAAATATAAAGGCATCAAAACACTGAGGGAAGCCTAATGTTGCCTTGAAATTATGGCAGCGATATAACATCTGTCCTAACTTTGTCATGCAAGGACAGGAGAGGCTGGGCACACCCAGAATTTCAATATAGCAAAAGGCTTCAAATCTAGAAGTGATAAATCTCCAGGCCCTGGTTCCAGCAGATCACAAGGTTGAAAACTACCTTAAGGTGAAATTGTTTAATTAATCTAACTGTAACTATGGATTTTAGTTCAATATTCATATCTAAGCATGACACACTTAATAAAGCATGTTTAAGTGTGAAAAGGTGGATTGCTGGAGGTTAAATCGGAGACATTTGTAATGTGAGAAGCAAGACTCAACAGAAATACATTGTCACAGTGCTTTGTACATGATAGAACACTTGTTTTGTTTTATATTGGTTTGTTTTCCCAGTAAAATGATCAACAGATTCTCCAGAAAAATATATATA
Source organism: Mus minutoides (assembly GCA_902729485.2). Lineage (NCBI taxonomy): Eukaryota > Metazoa > Chordata > Mammalia > Rodentia > Muridae > Mus > Mus minutoides. The sequence goes on from LR749499.1 coordinate 673,398, forward strand.
TATATAAATGAAAGTAACTGAACTTTCAGGAGAAGCAAGTCTCATCTGAAAGTCATCTCAACAACAGTTTTTAAAAAACTCGCCTAGAAAAATTGTAGAGATGTTAGCCATCTTCAAAGTCAAAACAGTATGTGACATAGTGATATGTTAGCCATGTTCAAAGTCAAAACAGTATGAGACATATAGATATGTTAACCATGTTTGAAGTCAAAACACCATGAGACAAATAAGGCGCAGCACGCTGCATGTTTTCAGCCCCAAGGTCCCAGGCAAGGCTGCATATGTTTCCGGTAGTTGCTACCGCTGTTCACACACACAGCACGCCTCCACCAAATCCACTCTGTTTCTGTAGTTCTCAGCATGTGTAAAGTTTCTTACATCTCTGCAGCTTATCTGGAGAGTTTACTGATAGGGAAAAACTTGGCACAAACTTCTTGAATTCTGAAGCTTTTATGTCATCTGACAAAGTAAATTTAAATTAAAAATAAAGTCAAGGATGGTTGACAAATGAAAGCAATGACCTGCGGTGTACTGAAATTTTCTCTTCTGTTATGAAGAAAACTACAGAGTATGGTAAGTACTTAATTGCTTGTATTGGAACCCACAAGTCTATGCCCTTTGAAACAGTGGACTTTATATTCAAAAGTCTAAGTCAATGTTAGCACTGCATTATGAGACTATCAAAGTGACTATGGTTATCGCCATAAACAGCCAGTGTTGTGTCAACAGAATGACTGGCGTGAGCCAGGGATAATGCAAATAAAAAGAACAAGGAGCTCATAGCAGGTGTTGAATTTTATAAAAGGAAATATTGGATTAAAAAACAGCACCAAAAAATGTCTCAACTTTTCAATGAAAGGTCACCCCCACCTATGCTCACTCTGACATGACAAAGATTTTTTTTCACCCAGATAAGGATATAATTAGAGAGATGTGTGTGTAAAACAAAATTATTAGAGATCAGATGGATATTGTATTAAGAGAAACTCTTGACCCTCTAAAGGAAGTCTCTATCATGTTACTGGGAAGACTCCACAGAGAATCACGTTTAACTCCTTCACTTTAAAACAAAGACACTGAGGCCCGGAGAGATAGTGACTCACCAGGGGTCACAGCTTTGTTTGCACTGAGGCTGACAGGAAACTCTAACCCACATGACACACCAGGTCCAGTGTCCACCTGAAGGCTTTACATTTCGCTTTGTCATAATTTACTTTACAACTTGGAACTCAACCCCTTCACTGGGAATGATTAACAAGCAATGACTTCAGTCACTGCTCCCTCAGAATGCCCACACAGTGAAGACAACGCGCACATCATGGACAGTACTCTTTTCTATCAGCCTAAAGAAAGAATCTAGATGATAGTCATTTTTCTTACTTGAATAAGATACTCTTTCCAGACGGTACTCAGTAGACTAATAGAAATCGCCTTTCAAGCTTCAAAACTTGTGGAGAAAAGTGGGGCAGACCAACAATGCTCAGCTTCTATGTTAGAAGCACCTCCATTCTTAGGCTTAACAAGTAGGAGCAGGGAAGCCTGGTGGTGCTTGTCTCCTCAGCATCTGGGAGGGAGGCTGAAGTCAGGGAGCCTAAATAAAGGCTTGGTTAGATAGCATACAGATCTCAAAACAAAAATGTACCAAAGATTCAAAAGAATAATCAAAATAAAACGCTTGTTTATGTAAATCATAACAAAATTAAACTATAAGCAGAAATGGCTATTTAACTCATGGAAAACTATTACATACTAATATAAACATAAGTTTGTGAAAAATAACCTTATTTCTCTAAATGAAAAACTTTGGTGAAGAAGTTGGCCAGTTTTTTCATGGCAAGTCTATTGTCTTCCTTTCATATGAGAGCCAGATTTTCATATCAACTCCTGTATCAACATAGACTAATGATTTGTTCCATGAATGTGAAAAAAACAAAGTATAGCCTCACATGATTTTCCTAGAAACAGGAAGGATGCTTTCCTGGTGTGTTGGGAATCCTTGCAGCATGATTCTTTGGGATCCCAGCAAAACTTGACACTGAGTGCTGTCATGGCAATGATGGATGCTGAATAGTTACAGTGAGGATTGAACCAGGCCCAAGCTACTCACACATCACTACGTGAGTACCCATTGCTCCATCTTGCACTCCTGATGTATGAATTCATGAACCTCCTTGGAAAGGTCTTGGTAATCCCCTATCCTACTCTGAAATTTTTAAAATAAGTTTTCCTGAGAGGAGGGATCTTACTAAGACCCAGAGGGAATGTACATGGCCTTGAATCACCACAAGCATCAATTCTTTAATTTACCCAACATTCCTTGAACTGGGATATTATCATCATAAGTGGAAAAAAATGGAAAAATCAGACTTTGTCTAAAAAGATACAAAGAAAGAGACAAGTGATGAAACATGCATAAAATTATTATATTGTGTATACCAAAATCTAGAAAACAGCCTATGTACCCACTGATCCTTGAGCAAAAAAAAAAAAAAAAATAGGGTGACCTTCACCAGAGAAAGTTGTAAAGACTTATCAATATACAGGACAGCAAGCAACACTAGATATTTTACAATGAGATGTGGCAGGCCTAATCTTAATTGACACAAAACCAGCAAATGCACAAGCAGAAAGGATTCCCTTTTGCCATATTTACAGGAGGAAGTAAACACGGTGAATGTGCATGATCACAGGCTGAATGCTGATACCCATGATATGCCTAAGGATATGGTTTCCTGAGTAATCAGGAGAGGACTGAGACCCAGTGGTGGAATATAGCATTCTGTGCTATGAAGAACTGTTAAGAATGTGTTCTTTATGGAACATTTGCTTCTGTAAAAGCAAGGAGAGAAAGGTTTGAGCCACTGATAAGAAGAACCCTCAAACCAAAAGTTTTTGGCTTTGTGTTTGAAAAGGAAAACAGTAAAAGATATAAGACTGCAGATATGTCCTATAGTCTGATAATAAAATGGATATATTTTTCACAAAATAAAGTAAAAATGAAGGGAAATATCTACATGTCCTTAGGTTCCAAAGGAATAAACTGTAGTCAGAAAAGTTATAGTTTATATATTCTACAAAAGGCCCACTTATCACATTCATGTAATAAAACCAGAATTGAAGCAAAGTCCAATGCAAGTACTCATTGCATAAATAAGAACCACCCTTTACACTCACATCTAAAAACCTCTTCCTTGTTTTTCTAAACATATCTAACACAGTCTCTACATCAAGGAAAACCAGGACATATTTTACAGTCAACAGAGTATGTCTTCTTTCAGATCTCATAAGCTATAAATGAATCAATTCACAACTAGTAGTGACATATTTCTTTTCCAACATAAAAAGTAAGATTGTCCACTAAGATGGCTAAGTCTGTAAAGGTCTTCAGAGTTAAGGAAATAATTTATTTGAACAGGAAACCACAACTTTCATCTAATTAGCTTTACCAACCCCCGACCCCCAGAGAGGCTTTCCTTTAAAATAGTGACAGAAGGAAGCGTGTAGGTAACAGATTTGTGGTTCTGTTCTATTTCTCACAACCTTTGAAGTAGTTACTAAAGAATTTAACATAAAAAGGAGACTAAGGCCATGAGGAAGGAATTCAATACAGTCTCTGTGAACTAGCAAACAGAAAAGGGGGGAATGAACACAGCCTGCTAACATAAATATAGGAACTGATAGTACAAAATAAACATTTTCCAAGCACCTAAAAGAGACAACAAGGAGATGCCTATGTGTGTGTTTCTTCAAAGTCAACACAAACATCTTCTAGAAGATCTTAAGAGTACTTTGTTACTCTACTTCAAAAAATAGTGCTATATCAATAATCCAAGGAAGAGCGCAAAATGACCTTAAAAGTTAAACAGCGATACCTTGAAACGTGTCTCAATTTCTCCATCACAAAGATAAAGACAGGCTATACCAATTTACAAAGCCATGATTTTCAGAGATGGGGCAGGGAGGGGCAGTAAGAAAGGGGATAGGAGAGAAAGGATTACAAAACAAATCAACTTACCTTGACACGTTTTCTGGAATGTACTCTAGGACCGGATACCCATCACTTCTCCTAGATGACAGGTCACTGTGTGGTTTCCATGACTCCACTAATGTATTGACGGGCGGAAAGGAACTCAAGTGTTGGAAAGATTGGTCTCTAGGTGACCGTGATAAAGATATTGTACCTTGAGCACCAATCCGGTAGTGAAAGGACTGTCCACCTGAATTCACACCAATGATGGCAGATGATGGGATGCTGGTTTCAGGGTAATAGCTCCCATCATCTGGTTCTTGCTTAATCCCCCCTGGGAATGCACTGCCTTCACAGCTACCATCAAAGCCGGGCACAGGTGGTCCTAAGATTCCTGATAGGGAATAATAGTCTTTATCATCCATAAAAGAAAAGTAGGAGCCATCCATGAATGGAAATGGGTTGACTGTGGGGTTCCCTTTAAAAGAGGCGCCTGAACATGAGTGCTTGCTTGACTCTTGCTTTATTGGTACAGAGAACGGAGAACTGGGGTTGATTTTGTTGTTTCCTCCTAGGCAGGAACTGCTGAAAGCCCCGTCTGGTTCTGGTTTTATGTACTGGACAATGTTGAGCTGACCAGTCACACCATTGGAAATGGCCTTCTCGACTTCCTCTGTCTTAGGGAAAGGAATGTCGTGAGCACCTTTCTCGTGGGTGTCTGGACTGGGAACCATATCCTGGATGGCACCGGCTCCAGCCGAAGCGCCTGAAGTGGTATAGCTGAAGGCATTGCTGATGGGGCTGCCGATGGACCCCACTGTGCTGGCTGTCGGGCTGGAGAGTGTAGATCTATTGTTGGTATTGGAAGGGCTGGAAACAGAGCACCTTGAATTGTTAAGATTTGCCGGGCTGGACACAGAGGAGCGCAGAGGGACATTGTTTGGACTGGAGACTGGAGATTTTACACTGCAGTGACTTGGGGGGCTGGAAATTGGGGATTTCATGCTGCTTAATGGACTCGAAAGAGGAGAGCCCACGTTGCTCGCATGTGCGGGGCTGTGTGACCGTGAGCCTCTATTTTCAACACTGGGGGAGCATGTCAGTGAGGTTCCTTGAGTGATGGGACTGTGCACTGGGAAACTGCCAAAGCTAGCTGAGGAGGAGGACATGGAGTTGATGCCCGCGGGGCTGCATACTGAAGACGGCATGTTCAGCGGGCTGCAGACAGAGGGGCTCTTCTCATGACAGATGATTGGGCTCTTAACGATGGCACGCATGGCCCCACCATTCATGGAGGCCCCAGAGTCAGGCATGAATGACCTCAAAGGCCTGCTTATAGCACTCAGTGTGGAGGACCTGTGACCATTCTCTTTGTAAAACTTCACCAGCTGCTCCATGTTTTGATAAATCTTTGCCGGGCTCAGGCTTCCTTGTTGGTTTTGCTGATCGTAAGTGTACTCGGCATCTCTCACAGAATCCATGTATAAACCCATGGACTCAGCTACCGTGGCTGAAAGTTCCTTGGATTCCAGCTCAGTTTTAATATCTGATGGCAAAATCCCAGACCGACTATTTTCTTGCTGAAGGCAAGGGAGTAATTCGTGTTTTTCTTTGCTGCTTCCTTGAGTACTGTTGTTCGGAGTAGCACCGGAAACGCAGCTGACGTTGACAATCTCCATGTAGCTGTTCTCATTGGTCCTCTCTGCAGGTCCAAGAGAAGAACGCTCCAAGGTCTGAGACACTTGACTCCAGCGCCTTTCCATATCTAGGCCTTCAGGGAGACTGTGGTAGCCTTTGGTTTCCATAGCTAACAAACAGATTTATATTCAATTGTTAGAGTCAGTAACAACAGTATTATGCTAAGGCAATCTAAAATTGCATCTATTGAGCTACAATTTATATTCCACTTAAGATAAACAATATCTTTAGTTACATTAAAATATACCTTCTTGGGTACTGACATAATATATCACCCAAACAGAATATCACTTCTAACTTCTTTAGAAGCCAGAAGAAGCAAGTGCAATTTTGTGTCTCAATAAAACTCACTATACTAGAGCTTTGACAGTTTGTAAAGAACATTTACAAATGGTAACATTCTTGAATATTAAATAATGTTCAATATAACCCTAGGGATTAATATGGTAGTCCGAGGGGAATATGGGTGACCAGAAAAAGCCAAAAGCATGGTGACAAAACAACAATAATAACAAAAACCAAACAAATAGATACATAGATAGATGGACAGATAGATAGGTAGACAGATAAAACTAACTTGGGCAGCCTTTTCTTGGATTCCACTTCTACAAAAGAGTGTGGGTTCCTTCCTTGCTCAAAGCTTTCGCCCATAATAGAGCTCTGTTATACATGAAAACAAAACAAACTAACAACCAACTTTATGATCTAAAGTCTTGGGAAACTTTGGATCATATGAAAGCTGCCTTCCACATGACCAAATACATGGCCTTATTATAAAGGATATGAAAATGCAATTAAAGTTGTGTTTCCAAATATGTGCTTATCAAAGGAATAGTCATAGGAAAAGTCACTGAACAACTGTTTCTAAAAATGTAAGACTTTCTTAATTTCATATATATATTATATATATATATATATATATATACATATAATTTCTTATATTAATGATGTCCATTTAATTAACATAGTGTCACTTCTGTAAAGTATGAGTATATATAAACTGACTTGGAGGATGGATCAGAGCTGTTACCAGACAGGTCAGCAGCATTTGGCTTTTTCTTGTCAGGAAACAATTTTAACAAGCTCCCTGGCCTAGCAACACCTCTGTTCCAGTCATCCAACATTTTACTCTCAACCACGAATGGAAGAAGCTGATGAAGGGCTCCCTGATCATTTAAGCACTGACTCAGAAATGTGTCCTTAGCACTTGCTACATGAATCTGTAGTAAAACAAACCCCTTAAAACCAATAAGACAACAAGTGAAAAAAACAAAATAACAACCAAAAAAAAAAAAAAAAAAAAAAAAAAAACCCAACCAGGCCTAATTTCCATTTTCAAGGAGCCTATGGGAATGCTGTCAATATACATTCATTTCCATCTGCTCTAATTGATAAATTTAGCTCATGAACAGATTACAATAGACTACATATTCATAATTATTGTATGCTATATAATTCAGCACACCATTACAAGCCTTTCTGATATATTATTTAACCTTACAAACCAACCTATACACAAAAGCAAAAATCTGAAGAAACAATGTAAGCGAGAGACTGACTGCTGCACTGACCACATAGCTATGTGCGAGAGCTGGAATTTGACCTCAGCTCTCTCTGTTTACCAGCATTTCTCAACCTGGGTCTTAAGGACACGTGCAGGCAGATAATTTTGTTTATTGAGGAGGCTGTCCTATGCACTGGAATATGTTAAGTAGGATCTTTGTCTCCTACCTTGAGATGCTGAGATGCTGAGAGTAACCCCCCCCCCCCAATGTCTTCAGATTACCAAATGTCCCTAGGGACCAAAATCATCCCTGGGCAACTGCTCTAAAGAAAACAGACCACTGTAAAAAAAATTGACAAAAATTAATCCAGTCCAGAAAAATCTTATCTGTACATCTTAGTATTAAAAAAATCACACCTGCATGTATTTTCAAATCTACATGTCCTGCCAAGTTTATAGTTCTTCATATATAAAGCCTACTACAGGCCTTCCAGCCTTTCTCTGCTTTACCTCCAGCCCTTTCTCCCCAACCCTTTGCTTATTTAAAAAAAAAAAGGACTAGGAAGTCCTTTACTGCAGAATTTAAATTAACATTGCAAAACAATATAATGACTTAACGAAATAATTGGTACTACATATCACAAACCTCTATAATAAAATGTAAGGCACAAGTTGCCAGAGTATGACAACTGCCCCTGACTTCTCTGCATTCTACAGATTTTAAATTATGAGTAGTTAGAAACTATCAGTTTTACCACTGTGTCCCAGATGGACAGTAAAATGCAAATAAAATGTTTAACTATTATACTATAATCAATACTCAATTTATGAACCTTAAAACCTACCAATTATGTAGTATGCTTTCACTTAAAGAACATTATTCTATTAATTCTTAATCAAAAATCAATTTCTAAAAAGTAGAAAATAAATCAAATCACAAAGATTGAGGTAGTAATCTGGTAATTTCAGCCAAAAAAAGTAAATATGGACAAAAACCAGTAAAAGCTGAAATACACACGCACATGCACATACATGAGCTAGGACCCAAATCATTGCTAATAATGGACATTTTTTTTTACTCTTCTGAAGACTCATTTGGTCAGAGCAATAAATTTGAAAATACAGTGAATGTTATTACATGCTGCTTATTTGTACAGAGACTATTCTGTTCTTTCCATTCCAAAGACTGATGTATACAGCTAAGATATATATGTTTCTGGTTCAAATACCTCCACAAGAACTATGTGTGTGCTCAGAAGAGAACTCGTGTATATGCATGCTATTCTACATCCTACCAAACTCACATGCCTCTCCTGTACCATGAGCTCCCTAAAGGCCTTCAAGGGAAGTGGCCCCTTTGTTTTCTCATTAGAAGGCTTCCACAGGAACCTCCTCAACTCTCCTAGCTGTAGCCTTCCACCTTCCTTCCATCCTAAGCAACAGGGCTGTCTGCCCTGAGTCAGAAGGGAACCCTCACGTAGAGCCTTCTCCAGAACTTCACCAGCCCAACTTTCTTCTGGGTGAACACAGCTTTTTATGAGGGCTCCCAATGAAAATCTGGATTTCAAAATCCCTGGAAGATTTTAAAATGGAGAAAGTAGTGTACTTTTAATCCAGCACCCCCTAAAATAATTGATCTCTGTACATGTTGTTGTTGCTGAGAGGACCTACTAATATCCCGAGGGGCTCTTGTCACCATTGTCTAAATGAGCCATATGCCAGGTCTATAAACCTCCTTAAAGCTCACAGTAGAATCCTTCCTGGAGGCAGTGGGCACCAGCCACAGTTTCTCTACAGGGAAGCAGCTTATCAGATAACATCAGACAGCTGATCTCAACTTCTGAAGCCCTGGTTCTCCAAACCCTGGACTCTCAAAACATTCTTCTAAAGGCAACTGTATTTCACAGAGTTATCAACAGGAATATGGTGAAGAATTTGCCAGACGCTTTGCTAGAATCTAAATTGGCTTTGTTCAAGGTATCTTCATCTGTCTCCTCACCTACCTCTCAAAGGAAACAGAGAGGGTTGGCAACCAACCCAGAAGGGTGGCAACAACTGACATGTGAACGATTTCCCTGTAAACACTGTTTTAAAGATCAGATGCTTTAAAAATAAGATTACTGAAATATTTTATGGTGAGCTCTCCTAGGTTATTATTTTAGTATATTTTTTAATAAACAAATGAGTTAGGTTAGAAATTTATTTCCTGTGTTGTCCAGGAAACTGGGGTTGGCATTTTAGAATTGACATAATGACCATGGCTTTGAAGAGTAGTTCAGTCAACCTGAACTTACCAATGAATACTAAAAATACAGCTTGATGAGTATGATCCTCATAAAACTTTATCCTGAGGGTAAAGGGAAAGGATTTTGTTATCTAAGTATAAAATAAAACAGGGAGTTCCAGGAATACCTAGCTTAGGGAAACACAGGCCTCTAAGCTTCCCAGGAAACACAGTACCAGAGACGTTTGGGCCATTGGGAACCTTTATTTTATTTTCATGCAAAAGAAGCACAAAATTTTCCACATAGATAAGGGAAAGCACCAACAGGCTTTACATGGTGTGTGTGTGTGTACACATGCACGTGCTCATGTTTACATGTATGTGTGCAAAGGACTCACTAATATTCTGAGGGGCACTTGCCACTATTGTCCTAAATTATATATATATATATATATATATATATATATGTGTGTGTGTGTGTGTGTGTGTGTGTGTGTAATTAAATACTATTATATATTATATATTTCCTTAAATACTATTAGCACAAAGGAAACACAGTTTAAAACTCTGTTTCATAGTCTGTTAAATTGCCCTATTCCATATGAAAGCAGTTTCTTTTTTCCAGGAATTATTAAAGATTCTTGTGAATTTGTATCTTTTCTGAAAACTTTCACTTTTAATGCTCCCCAAAACATATCTGCTTCTTAATGGCATCTCCCCTCTTCTGCCCAGTTATGTTACTGTCCTGGAGTGGTACAGTAGAGACCCAGCCTTGAGGGCTGCTTTAGAAGGCAGATAACTTCAGGAAACTAGTTTTAGTTGCTCTGCTCTTCAGGACTGTTACCTTCCCCTCTTATAGATGAAGGATAAACCTGCCAAGGTCACCTAAGAGAGTGGGAGAACCAGTTAGAGCCAAGCACACATGAGTTCTGCTCACTGGCTTGACCCAATGAGCTGCATCAGCGCTCTCTCTCTCTCTCTCTCTCTCTCTCTCTCTTGCTTTAAGGAAAAAGCTTTGCTTTAGTTAGTCGCTCCCCTCCTAAACTTCCGAAAGTATTTCATAACACACATGGTAGGTAGCATGCCATGATGTCAAATGTGGAATTAAAGCTCCAAGGGAGGACTACACAGATGGAGAATGCTGTTATCATTACTATGTAAATATCACTAATAACAGTACCTACAGACTGAAGATGCAGCTTGGTGTCTTTAAAACTCAGCGGCTTTAATAACTCTTCTGCTAGCAAAAGTTTTCCAAACTATGATATGATAAATAAATAAAGCAGATGGTATGATGAAGCATTATGATTTAAACCTCGTCTTTTAAAAATTCAGCAGGAAAAGCCATGTATCTAAAATCCATCTGGAAAAGGATGCCACCCAAAGTAGCTCATCCCTTGTCTGTCCCTGTCCTAAGAATCCCCTAGAGTTTCCCCAAATATAAAGGAACTGGGAACACAAGATTTTCCAGACCTCGTTCATACAAGATCTATGGTGATCTAGCTCCTTCAACTGCCCTTATCGGCTACACCTCCCACTCAGACTGGGGAGCTTCCGCAATTGATAGATGAAAGGAACATTATTCAAACGTCCTTTAAAATTTGCAAGAGTCAAACGATCTGAAATTCATTTTTGGGGAAAGGGGAGGGTGGTAGACCGCCCACTGCCAAAGGCGGTTAAAAGCCGCTCTTTAGAGGGCATTTATCCAAAGTGGCCAAACTTTCCCAAAATAGTCCTCAGCCAGCCGGGGGAGGGGGGGACTCGGGGGGGGGGAGGGTGAGGGGGATGAAAAACCAAAACAAAACAACAAGCACACAGAACCATACTTTCTGTGCCTCCGGATTACGCAGCGGCTTCTCCCTGCAAAGTGCAAGCCACCCTTGCCACGGTCGCACACCGGGCTGGACCAGAGACGCCCCACTGAGCACCCCTACACACCTGCCTTGGCCAGGGTCGTCCTCTCGCCGTCTACCTGTTGCAGCGCTTGCCACCTCCACGACACCCCTGCTGCGGAGCCCCCCTACATCCAACCACATCCAGGCCAGCGAGTGCCGCTCTCCCTGCAGCGGGAGAGCCCGAGACAGCAGCGCTAGCGCCCAGGTGTCTTGCACAGGCTTCCTCTGAGCAGCCTGAAGTTGGCTCTCTTCTCCCGGGCCCAATGACACCCGGGGTGCGCAGGAGCTGAGGGGAGGGGTCAGGGGCAGGGCCAGGGCGGGCCAAGAGGAGGGGGCGGGAGAAAGCCCCAAGGGGGGGAGTGGAAAGCCGGCCCTTTTAAACCGGGTCACATGTCCAGAAAGTTCAGGTCGCTGTCCCGCCCGCTGGAGCCATTTCCATTGGCCAAGGGGGAAACAAGGCTCCACGCTGTGCGGGCCAGGCGCGCTTCTCATTGGGCAACAGGGGCTGTCAGTCACCAGGCGGGCGACATGACTGATACAAAGTTGCTGCGACACAGCTTGGACTCCGCAGCTTCCTTAAAGCCGCAGAGGCGGCGAGTTCTCCCGGTTCCAGGAGGTGGCCCCGACCCGGGCAACCCTGCACACGCTGCCCTTTAGCCCACTCTGCTCCTTCGCTCCAAACTTCTCACCTACACAACTGTGCCCCCCCCCCCCCCCCCCCCCCCCCCCCCCCCCCCCGGCGACCACAGCAATCTGGAGAGAAGGGGAAAGCATGGTGACGCTAGAGCAGCCTAGATGGTGAGCCCTCTCTCTCTCCACCTGCAGCGCCAGGTGAGCCGCAGCGGCGCACACCCGGCGCCTCCCACAGCGTCCTCAGGCCTAGGACTGCTCTGGTGGGCGTACCCGGGACCCCTGAAGCTCTGCTCCTGGCTCCCTCCCGTTCTCAGAGTTACCTTCCCGCCGAGCAGCCTTAATCTCCGCAGTCGGAGAGCCAGAGGATCTCGTTCCCACTCGATTTCAGTTTCCTTGTTTTAACCACGCAGGAAAAGCGGGTGCTTTCAGTGCAGCCAAACCCCTTTAAACACAGCCTTCCTTCCACCCCACCCCCTGCCCAAAAAAAAAAAAAAGTGCCAGGGTCAAGAGCTGGGGCGCCTGATAATTTTGTTACTGTACTTATATTACTTTAGTACTGGATTTTTCCACTAGTTCAATATGCAAGAAAGCTTACTATCGAGGATATTCACTTTATAATGTGTGAAAGGGGTGCATATAATTGGGACAGGTATACTGGAGGGAGGGGAGGCATTAAAACTATTTTTTAGGGATCGTTTGTCTGCGCGAAGAAATTTCGACCCCTTTCCTTTGCCCAGCCCTGATTTCCCTCCCGTCCACTCAAGCACTGCACTTGCTAAGCCGAAAGATGGACTCCTTAACTTTAATTTCTAAGGACTTTTAGACTGGTTTGAGGCTCGTCTTTGGACTCCCTTGCTGGCTGGAAGTCAGCACCAGTGACATACACACCTAAATCTGGCCCCCTGGCCCTTGGCGACCCGCAGGCCGCCGGCGGCAGCTGTGCAGCTTCAGGTTCACCCTCGCTCCCCAGGAGCTAAAGCCCCAGAAGGAGGAGGGCATCTTGTGCCCAAAGGCCCCTCCTTTCCTTACAGTTAGTTAAGCCTCAGGATCCCGGATCCCAAGCCCAAGGAGACTGGAACTCTCAGTCACTCCAGCAGGACACTCCCCAGAGGCAAAAGAAACTGCAGTGGAGCCGGCAAGCTGGTTGGGATTCCGGTGCCCAACAGTCCCCGGCGTAGAGCTGGCCCTGGAGCCCCTACACATATGAATCCCCTGCCGAGTGTCCCAACTTTCCCGGGAGGGTAGCTGTCAAGCGCGCTGGGAGAGCACTTTCAGCATCGATCACGCCCGGGGCCGCGCGCGGGTGGCGAGCTGGAGCTAGGGGAGTTCCGGACCCGGCGGCCCGGGCTCGCCAAGCAGCAGTCAGTGGCTGCAGCTCAGCCAGTGTGGGTATTCATTATTAAAGAAATGGACCCGGCTCTTTTTACTAAGTTTTTACCTCCTTTAGTGAGAGCTGCTTTTGCCCTGGATCGAAGCTCCTTGCAAAATCTAGGTTAGAACGGGAGCTGAGCAGCCTCTGCGCGCTCGCCAGCCTCCCAGAACCCTTGTCCTGGACCAGCCTGGCGGGCACCTGGTCTACTGCTGGCAGCCCACCTCCTTGAGCCGACCTGCTTCCCCTGCCCTCTGCACTGGCCCTGGCACCCCGGGGCCTCCCTTGCGCTCTCCGGCCCCCTCCCACCACTGTCGGTGCAAAGTGACAGTCGCTGCACTCACCTTTTCTAGGACATGGTAGGGAAGCTGGGGCGGGGGAGGGGGCCAGCGAGACTCCCGCCGCCTCCGCCGCTGCCGCCGCCAACAGCAAGTCCAATACCGGCTGATCGGCAATCAGGATGGAGAGGATAGCAATCCTGGCAGTCGCCCTACTGACGGTGGGTACAGTAATGGAGCGACTGAGCAGATACCCTCTTGGAGGCGGCGAGCCGGCAAGCCGGCGAGCTGGCGGCACTAAATCGCGCCGAGGGGGCTGCGAGCACCCGCCGGTCCCCAGCAGTGGCGGCCGGGCTTGGGGCCGGCGGGTCTCTGGGGCTGCTAGTTCGCCCCGCAGTGACTGTGGAGGTCCCGGGAGCCCGCCAGTCCAGCGGTAAGCTCCCGCGCCCGCAGCCGGGAAGCGGGGCTCTCCGCGCCCCCTCCCAGAGCTGGGGTGGCCGGTGACAGCTCAGGCAACAGAGCGGGATGTGTGTGTGTGTGTGTGTGTGTGTGTGTGTGTGTGTGTGTGTGTGTGTTTGTGGGGGCAGCCGCAGGGGGAGCCCTCAGCGCCGTGGCCCCCTCCTCGGTCACACCCTCACTAGCAGTATGAGGCTGTCCAGCGGTCCTGCCACCCGCTGGTGGGAGACAGAGGTGCTGGTGGCGGTCGTCAGAACCCCAGCCACTGACAGCAAGAAGGCCCAGGGAAACGGAACCCCAGTGCACGCACCCCGTATGCTTCTCTTCCCGGATCCCCAAAGTCCGCCCTGACCTGGCGTCTGGCCTCAGGTGCAGGTGCCACCGGATAGGGAGCGGAGGGCTGGAAGACCAAGAGCGGGCCAGGAGGGAAAAGTTTCTTTCCTGCTCCTCCACTGCCCACCCAGTGAGACAGCTCTTGGGTCGCTGCCCTACCCCCACCGTGGGGGGGGCACCAGGCGGGCCGGGGTGTCTGCGCACCAGGGTGCGTGGGAAGCGACCGCTAGCGACCCCGCGCTTCCATAGCGGCCGCCCGGAGCGCTGCGGGCCCAGAAAGGGGAGAGCGGCTGCAACCCTCCCCCGTCGCGCGCCCCCGCGCCGCCCCGCGCGCCCCCGCGCCCTCGCGCCCGCCCGGGCAGACACCTACGCAGATGCGAAAGTGAAAGGCGGGCTCCCTGGCCGGGCGGCGCGGCGCGCGGGCACGCGGCGGTGGGAGGAGGACTGAGCCTGAGCTGCGATCCTGGGGTTCATTTGTCCCCCGCGTCCTTCTCACTCTCCAGCCCTTGCCAAATCCTAGCCTCTCACCTCAAGGCACTCAGGTCACCCCAGCCCAGTAAATGTATGTGCGCGCGCCCGTTTTCATGCTCACACGGGGGTGTGCGAGATATTCTCTGCTCAAGACTCTTCCAATGCACCGTTACACACGCCCCTAGTTGGAAGTCTGTGGGGCGGAGGAAGACTGGTGTCACTAGTAGTACACGCTCGCTCACCTGCTTGCTTGCTTTTTAAGGAATGAGTTAAATAAATCCGGGAATTGACCTCACAACTCTCTTTTCTGGTATGACACCCTTTCCAAGGTTTTCTAAGCCTCTCTCTCTCCTCCTCTTCCCAATTCCTTCCTATACAGCGGTGAAAGTTGCTGGTCGCCATTCAAAACGGAACTGTCCTGTTAAAATAATCCCTGCCTTTCTCCAACCCTATTCCCACAGTCCCACATCAGTTTAGCTGCTCCACCACCCACAGCGTTGAAACTTCTCAGTTCTGTGGTGGCTCAACATGACTTTTTGACATGGGGCAAAACAGTTTTTTTCTTCTGCTGCTTTTTATTTGTAAAAATGTCTTCTAGGTTAACGTTTGTGAAGGTATGTCTTAGGTGAGTTCAAGAAAATGTTTTATATAATTTTATAATAAAATTTAACCTTATATTCAGCTCACTTAAAAAAGGACAATTTAGAAATATACTGATGTTGGCAGACTGACTGGAAATGCCTCAAAAATAAGATGGATTGATAGTGATGGACTGGTTAAATGAATAGAAAGATGGATATATATATATATATATATATATATATATATATATATATATGTACATATATATATGGCATGTGTATGTAGTATAATAATGGAAGAATCAAATTGCCAGTACAAAAGTTTTCTCCAACTTCCTTGTATGTTTGAATTTTTTTTCATAGTAAAACATTAGATGAAGAGCCACCATTTATTGTAACTGAGCTAATGTAAATTCCTTTTCCGAGATTGACATGTTAGGCTTGGATGACTACCTTCCCATTTACAGAGTAAATTTAACACAAGAATTCTTTCCCCACTGGTTCTTACTACCACTACATTAATCAATGCTTTTAAATACAGATGATGTGATAAAAGTATGGTATAAAATGGAGTTATTATAACTGCAACATTTTAGAAATTTAGGAGATTTTCCCCCTATGATTTTACTTGACCACGTTACAAATTTTTATCTGCTCTGCCTTTAGGGTTGTTTGATATTAACATCTAAGATTTAATACATATATGTATATTCTTTCGAAACCTTTTTGGGCCAAGATAGAGGGGCCATGTATGTCAGTTTCTTTTATTCCTGGGGAGAGATTTAGAAGATCTTGCAATTATCCATAGGCAAAGTTTTAGGTTTTTCTATTTTTAAATCCTTATCTGAGTATTAAGTTTCCCTTGCATAATCTTGCTTTGCGGGCATTCTGAGAAGACAGCAGCTCAATGCCACAACTCCTTGTGAAGGACGGTGGAAAGGTGGTATTGCTTCTGTAGGACTAGCCCACCAGTGCCCTATCTGAAGGACCCCCATGAGAAGGAGAAAACACTTAGGGGCAGAGTCATGTACCTGCCCACCAGGAATGAGTTCTGTCAGCTGCAGTATGTGTCTAGCAATGCTAATGCTTTGGAAAACGTATCTTCTAACTAACTTTATTCTTCTCAACCCTTTAGGTAAGCATATTTGTTCTTTGCAAAAGGATGAGAATTTCTATTTCTTTTGAAAAAGAGATTAAAAATTAAGACATGTACAACCACAGAGAACTATCACTGTCTTCTACATAGCTGCCAAATGTCCTAAAGCCTCAAGCAGCCGCAGACTTCTCTCTCCCTTTAGATGATGAGAGCTCATTCACAGGCTGAACCTGAGGACACCTCCCTCCCCCATCCCATTAGTGTCAAACTCCCCGAGGTTTACCACAGTAAAGTGCACGACTCAGCTTTTGCAATTTACATGTGTGACATCACATCCTCTATTATGTAACTTCAGAAACAAAGCTTAATATCTAAGTTTATGATGGAAAAAAATCCTTCCTAGCTCTGTTTTAACTTGAACAGAGCCACCCCTCAATTCCCTGTTTCCAATCCCATTTCTTCAACAGCTGAAAATGAGCGGGATTTATAAATTGTAAAAGTCTCTCTCACCCAGAAATTGAACATATCTTTCTTCTTATATCTTTGTTCGATGACAAGAAAGTTAAGCACATATAGTTTATTTGTATTAACTAGTTTCTTTTTAAGATAAAGGCTAAAGCATTTGGTTATAATTAACTTTGTTAACAAGCCTAGCCATTCTAGGGTTATTTATTTATTTAGTGTTTGTTTGTTTGTTTGTTTGTTTAAGCTTTCTCCTTCCCCTGTCTCCTTACCAGCTGTTGCAAAGATTTGAGGAAGACAGGGAGAGCTAGAGAGAGAGATGGGGGCGGTGTCAGAGAGAGAAGATGAATAGGACAATGATATCAAATCCAGCTTCTTTGTTTATTGCAAAACACACATGTTACAGTTTATAAACACTGCAAGCAAGGAAGAAATTGCAGACTGGAAGATAAATTCAGAACATATTAGAGATTTTGCTGATATCCAAAATTGCCCAAACTCAATTTTCTACACTATTTGGAATATTTGCTTCAGCTTTCATTATTCACTAATTTGAATAATTAATGTGGGATTTGTTTACAGATTGATTTATCTGTCTACCTTTATTCCATTTTCAGGCGGTTTAAATGGAAAATTGACAAACTTCCTCCATTTCTATGGCCAGATTTTGAGATGGGAGTGCACCAAACAGCACACATATCATGATTAGTATGCCATATTATTAGAAGCAAATCAGATTTCATTTGGCTCACACTGAGGTTCTAAATTTAGGAATAATGTACAGTAGTTTAAAGGGGGAGGAACTTAGGATAGTATAGTTTAATAAAAATAAGGATATTTTCACTTTCTTCTCCTTTTTCATATATTCTTGGTGCAGTGGAGAAAATGCACCACCTTTAAATAACTGTGCTAATCTTACGTAAATAACTGCAAGGTTGTGTGCTCATTAGGAAACCAGGCAGTTTTGTGGTATAATGCTCAGTATAAGAGCAAGTGCACTCACACACACACACACACACACACACACACACACACACACACATACACACACATACACACATGCACGCACATACACACACATGCACATACATGCACACATACACAATACACATATATACACATTCATACACAAATACACACTACACACTGCACACATTGAACACACATACCACACACACTATGTACATACACTCACACACCACACACATAATACACTTACATACCATACATACAATACACACATGCACATATACATGCACATACACAGACGTGCACTCAAATATGCACATAGATATATAACCACAGGCAAGCACAACATACATATTCACTACACACACACACACACACACACACACACACACACACACACACTATACATACCACATACACATGCCATATACACACATACCATAGATATTGCACAGTTACATACACACCCCACATACACACTACAAACATTCACCCCCCCTAACCCTCCCCCCACACCTACACACACTGAAACACATCGGGCAAGAGTGTGAAGCCTCTGTCTCTATCTCTGAGATGAAACCCGTTTAGAATCTCTCACCAGGCCGGCACAGGAGCAGTTCACTCTTCAGTAGTCAGCGCTATATTTTTAGCAGCATTTTAACAGCTGTCAGTAACAACTAAGACAACATTTTGATCAACAATCTTTTTTTATTCTACCAAAGATGATTGCAAAAACAGTGCTTCAATATTTAACTGTTTAGACGTTTACAAGAAATAATGTCATATGATAGGAAATGCTACAAACGCATAGAGACAGGTGTAAGGTAACAGCAGAAAATGCATAATAAAGGTAACCATTCCTGAAGGTGTGGTCCATGTCAGGAAGAGAAACAGCATAATAGAACGGTGCTAGATTCTTGTCACACATTGTCCCATGTTTGCAAATGGGTGGAGTCTAGTTATGTGGGCAGAGAACGTGAATAGAATCTTTCCCTGACAGAGTTTAGAAAGGGAAGTTATCATATGTCAGATATATGACCCTGCAAACAGCAGACAGAAAAAGTAAGACGCTTCATGACAGATGTCATCATTATCCGTAAAAACAATGGTGGTGATCTGTGTATCTGTGTAACTGTGTGTATGTGGTACAGGGATAATGTGTTACAGGGAATGTATTACAGAGCAAATGAACCAAATCTCCTATGTGTGTCATGTGCAGCTTCCCCAAACTGAGTGATTTTGGCTATAAGAAAAATAGAAGTAATTGTATTTTCCTTCATAAGCCTTTGGAGTAATCTTACTTAGAGGTCACCTGCTCAGGTCAAGTGCTTAATCACAGTTGTGAGTTTCTCCCAAAGAAGGCAGCTAAGTGTTTCAACTTCATTTAGGTGGCAGGATGGAGAAGCTATGTATTCTTACATCAAATAGCATTTTTATTGCATGACATTGTTCACTAATCCTGTTGGGGTTTCATTACTTCTTTTAATAGGTAGTATTTTAAATTATATGACAGACTTTGTTTCTCTCTTTTTTCAATTTTTATTATTTCATTTATTCACATTCCTGTCATTGCTCCCCCTCTTTGTCCCTCCTCCCACAATCCCTCATCCCATTCCTCCTCCCCCTTGCCTCTAAAAGGGTGCTCTCCCTTCAACAAGCCTCTGCCTTCCCTGGGGCCTCAAGTCTCTCAAGGATTAAATGCATCTTCTCCCGAGAAGGCCTGACCAGGCAGACCTCTGATACATTTGTCCTAGGGGCCTAGGACTGGCCCATGTATGCTCCTGGTTTGTGGCACAGTCTCTGGTAGTTCCCTGGAGAGACTGCTGGTCTTCCTATGGGGTCACTCTCCCCTTCAGCTTCTTCAATCTTTCACCTAATTCCACCATAGAGGTCCCTGACTTCAGTCCAATGATTGGGTGTAAGTATCTGCTTCTGTCTCAGTCAGCCGCTGGTAGGGCTTCTCAGAGGACAGCCATGCCTCAGCCAAGCACATCATAGCATCAGTAATGGTGTCAGGCCTTGTTGGCCTCCCATGAGATGGATCCCATGCATGTTGGACTGGTTGTTAGTATGCCTTTTCTTCAGTCTTTTCTCCATTTTTGTCCCTGCAGTTCTTTCAGACAGGAATAGTTCTCAGTCCGAAATTTTAACTGTGGGTTAGTAACCTAGCCTTTCTGCTGAGGCCCTGACTGGAAGTTTGAGTTTCCTCTTCCCAGTGTTGGGCATTTTGGCTAAGGTCACCCTCTTTGAGTCCTTAGAGTCTCTCACCTCCTGGATCTCTTGTACTTTCTAGAGGATTTCCCACCCACCTACCCTACTCCCGTGATGGTGATGCTTATCTCCATTCATTTGCTTGGCCCACTGGGCTTCCCTCCTGCCCTCCATACCTGATCCTGTTCCTCCCTCCTCTTCCCCTCCCCTCTCCCAATCAGGCCTCCTGGGATCATTTCCTTCCCCTTTCTAAGTGGAATTAAAACATCCTCACTTGGGCCTTTCTACTTGTTACACTTCTTACAATATGTGGGTTGTATCCTAGGTATTTTGAACTTTTTGGCTAATATCTACTAATCAGTGGTACATACCTTTTGGTTCTTAGTTAACACACTCAGGATGATATTTTCTAGTTTCACCCATTTGCCAGCAAAATTCATGAGCCACTGGTGCTCTGTTCAGGAAGTTTCCCCCTTTGCTAATGAGTCCAAAGTTCTTTCCCACTTTCTCTTCTATTAGATTCAGTGTATCTGATTTTATGTTGAGGTCTTCTATCCATTTGGACTTGAGCTTTGTACAGACCGCTAGTTAGACCAGCACCATTTATTGAAGGTGCTTTCTTTTTTCCACTGTATATTTTTGGCTTCTGTGTCAAAGATCATAGGTGTGTGGGTTTACTTCTGTGTCTTCAGTTTTATTCCATTGATTGACCTCTCTGTTTCTGTAACAATAACATACATTTTTGTTGTTGTTTTTATTTTATTTTATTTTATTTTATTTTAAATCACTATAGCTTTGCAGTACAGCTTGAGGTCAAAGAGAGTGATTCCCCTAGAAGTATTTTTATTGTTGAGAATTGTTTTGGCTATTCTGGGTTGTTTTACAATGTGAGGTTGATTATCGCTCTTTTTATGTCTGTGAAGAAGTGAGTTGGAATTTTGATGGGGATTGTGTTGAATCTGTAGATTGCTTTTGGTAAGATGACCATTGTCATTGTATTAATCCTATCAATCAATGAACATGGGAAATCTTTCCATCTTCTGAGGTCTTTGATTTCTTTTTTCAGGGATTTGCAGTTCTTGTACAGATCTTTCATTTGCTTGGGAGGAGTTACATCAATATATTTTATACTATTTGTAGCTATTTGTGAAGGGTGTTGTTTCCCTAATTGCTTTCTCAGCCTGTTTATCATTTGTGTAAAGGAAGGCTACTGATTTAATTTTATACCTCCCCCTTTACTGAAGTGGCTTTTTCAGTTGTATGAGTTTTCTTGTGGAATTTAAGGGGGTGCTTTTATATATAGTATCATAGCATCTGCAAATAGTGATACTTTGACTTATTCCCTTCCAATTTGTATTCCCTTGATTTCCTTTTGTTGTCTAATTGCTCTGGCTAGAACATTGAGTACTATATTGAAGAGTGGGCAACCTTGTCTTGTCCTGGATTTTAGTGGAATTGTTTCTAGTTTCTCTCCACTTAATTTGATATTGGCTGTTGGTTTGCTATATATTGGTTTTACTATTTTTAGGTATGTGCCATGAGTTCCTGATCACTCCAAGACATTTAATGTGAAGGGCGGGTGTTGCACTTTGTCAAAGTCTTTTTCAGTATCTAATGAGATGATCATGTGGCTTTTTTCCTTGAGTTTGTTTATATAGTGTTTTACCTTGATGGATTTTTGTATACTGCACCATCTCAGTGTCTCTGGGATGAAGCCTACTTGATTATGGTAAATGAAGGTTTTGATGTGTTCTTGGATTTGGTTTGCAAGAATTTTATAGAGTATATTTGCATTGATATTCATAAGTGAGATTGACCTGAAGTTCTCTTTCTTTTTTGGGTCTTTGTGTAGTTAGGTATTTGTTCCTTCAAAGCATGAATTTGTTCCTATTTTGTGGAATAGTTTGAGGAGTATTAGTATTAGCTCTTCTTTGAAGGTCTGGCAGAGTTCTGCACTAAACCCATCTGGCCCTGAGCTTTTTTTGATTGGGAGGTTTTTGATGAATATTTCTGTTTCCTTAGGGGTTATGGGACTGTTTAGATAGTTTACATAATCTTGATTTAACTTTGATACATGGTATCTGTCTAGAAAATCATCTATTTTATCTACACTTTTTCAGTTTTGTAGAATATAGGCTCCTGTAGTAAGTTGTGATGATTTTTTAAAATTTCCTCAGTTTCTGTTGTTATCTCTCCCTTTTCATTTCTGATTTTGTTAATTTGAATACTGTCTCTGTGCCCTTTAGTTAGTTTGGCTAAAGGTTTATTTTCTTAAAGAACCAGATCTTGTTGATTTTCTTAAAGAACCAGATCTTGGTTTTGTTGACTCTTTGTTATTGTTCACTTTGTTTCTACCTGGTTGATTTCAGCTGTGTTTGACTATTTCCTGCCCTTGACTCTTCTTGGGTGTCTTTGCTTCTTCTTTCTGTTCTAGAACTTTCAGGTGTGCTGTTAAGTTGCTTGTATTAGATCTATCCATTTTCTTTCTGAGGGGACTTAGTGGTATGAATTTTCCTCTTAACCCTGCTTTCATTGTATCCCATAAGTTTGAGTATGATGTGTTTTTATTTTTGTTGCATTCTATAAAGACCTTGGTTTCTTTATTTCTTCTCTGGCCAAAGTTATCATTGAGCAGAGAGTTGTTTAGTTTCCATGAGTATGTGGGATTTCTGTTGTTTTTGTTCTTACTGAAGTCTAGCCTTAGTCTGTGGTGATCTGAAAGAATGCATAGGATTATTTCAATCTTCTTGTATCTGTTAAGGCTTGTTTTATGTCTGATTATTTCATCAATTTTGGAGAAGGTTCCATGAGGCTCTGAGATGAGGTATTCTCTTATTTGTGGTGAAACGTTCTGTAGATATCTGTTAAATCTATTTGGTTCATAACTTCTACTAGTTTCATGTGTTTCTGCTTAATTTCTGTTTCAATGACCTGTCCATTGGTGAGAATGGGGTATTGAAGTCTCCCACTATTATTGGGTAATGTTCAATGTGTGTTTTGAGCTTTAGTAACATTTCTTTTCCAAATGTGGGTGCCCTTGCATTTGGGGCATAGATGTTCAGAATTGAGATTTTTCTCTTGGTGGAATATTCCTTTGATGAATATTAAGTGTTTTTCCCCATCTCATTTGATAACATTTGGTTGAAAGTCTATTTTATCAGATATTGGAATGGCAACTCCAGCTTGTTTCTTGGGACCATTTGCTTGGAAGATGTTTTTCCAGCCTTTAACTCTGAGGTAGTGTCTGTCTTTGTTACTGTATGCAGAAAATGCTGGATCCTGTTTACATATTTTGTTTGTTAGCTTGTGTCTTTTTATTGGGAGTTGAGTCCCTTGATGTTGATAGATATTGAAGACAGATTATTGTTAGGACTTGTTATTTTTGTTGCTGGAGGTGGTATTATACATTCTCTCCTTTTGGCTTTGTTGTCAAGTGTTTAATTTCTTGTATGTTCTTGGATGTAGTTACTCTCGTTGTATTGGAGATTTGTTCCAGTATCCTCTATTGGGCTGGATTAGTAGAAAGATAGTTTAAATTTGTTTTTGTCATGGAATATCTTGGTTTCTCTCTCTATGGTGATTGGTGTTTGGCTGGCATTTGTGTTCTCTTAGGGTCTGGAAGACATCTGTGGAGGATCTCCAGGTTTTTAGAGTCTCTGTTGAGAAGTCTAGTGAAATTCTGACAGGTCTGTTACTTGGCTTTTTCTTTACAGCTTTTAATATCCCCCATTTGTTCTGTGCATTTAATGTTTTGATTATTATGTGACAAGAACATTTTTTTTTCTAGTCCAATCTATTTGGTGTTCTGTAGGCTTCTTTTACATTTATGGTTATCCCCTTCTTTAGGTTAGGGAAGTTTTCTTCTATATCTTTGTTGAAGATGTTTTCTGGCCCTTTGAGCTGGGATTCTTCACCCTCTTCTATTCCTATTATTCTTAGGTTTCATCTTTTTTATTGTGTCTTGAACTTTCTGGATATTTTGGGTAGGAGCTCTTTACACTTTGCATTTTCTTTGACTGATGTGTCAATATTTTCTATATCTTCTATACCTGAGATTCTCTCTCTGTCTCTTGTATTCTATTGGTGATGGCGAGCATCTGTAGCTCCTGATCACTTTCATCTCCAGGGTTGCCTCCTTTTGTGTTTTCTTTAATGTTTCTATTTGCATTTTTAGTTCTTGGACAGTTTTGTTCAATTCCTCCACCAGCTTGATTGTATTTTCCTGTATTTCTTTAAGGGATTTATTTGTTTCATCTTTAAGTGCTTCTACCTTTTTTTTTTTAACCTGTGTTTTCCTTTATTTCTTTAAGGGAGTTCTTTATATCTCCCTTAAAGGTCTCATGAGATGGGATTTAAGTCATTATCTTGCTTTTCGGGATTATTGGGGTATCCAGGACTTGCTGTGGTTCTGTTGCTTATATCCTGCACTTCCCTCTGGTCATCTGGTATTAACTGGCCTGGGTGTCTCTGACTAGAGCTGACCTCCTTGGAGGCAGGCAATGCTGTCTCTGGTTAGGATAGGCCTCTTGTGTCTCTCCTTAGAGCAGGCCTCCCATGTCCCTGGTTACTGGGGACCTCATGAGAGGCAGGCAGACCTTGGGGTCTGAGAGAGTATCAGCCCATTGATCTGGCCTCAGTGGAGAAGTGGACTAATAGGAAGGTGGATCCCTCCAGGATGGGTGTCAGCTTGGCTCTGTGTCTTTGATTATTGCGGATCTCCTAGGATGCAATCAGGCTGTGGCCTGTGTGGGTACCTGTCCACTGATCTGGTCTAGGTAGGAAACAGGCCAAAAGAAGTGTGTGGGTAGTGGAGGTGGGTTCCCTGTCAGCTGGGCCCTGTGGTTGTGCCAGCTGGAGTGGGTATTTGGATGAGATTCTCACCTGTGTCTTTGATTACTTCAGACTTACTGGGATGTACATGGGCTATAGGTGGGGCCTCAATGTTTTCTTTAAATGCAACTTTGTAACACAACAACAACAACTCTAGATATACTTCGTACTTCTCTAACAAACCATTTTACAGGTAGATCTCTTTAGGTGATTCTAGGTGATCTCTTTAGTGTTTTTTTTTTCAGAGTATTATGTGGTTTTATAAATATTCATGCTTAAAATGGAAACATGAAGATTTTTATGACAAATAACATGTATTTGTCTATATCATATGCCATGTTAATATTTAAATCACAATCTATCTTCAAGTACTTAGTGCTAATAATAACTTGTTTCTACTATCTTTTTAAATAAAGTAGGAATTTTATTTTATTTTATTTTATTTCATCTTTTTTTCCAATTTTTTATTAGATATTTTCTTAATTTACATTTCAAATGCTATTCTGAAAGTCCCCTCCCCCCTTCCCCCTCCCTGCTCCCCTGCCCACCCACTCCCACTTCTTGGCCCTGGCATTCCCCTGTATTGGGGCATATAAAAATTGCAGTACCAAGGGGCCTCTCTTCCCAATGATGGCCGACTAGGCCATCTTCTGCTACATATGGAGCTAGAGTCACGAGTTCTGGGAGTTCTGGTTAGTTCATATTGTTGATCCTCTTCTAGGGTTGCAGACCTCTTCAGCTCCTGAAAGTAGGAATTTTAAAAGAGGCTATTTTTAAAATGTGTACAGTGCTTGTTTACATATATGTATGTATGTGCACCATGTATCTCTGGTACCTGTAATGGCTAGAAGAGGGCATCTGATCCCCATGAAACTGGACTTAGGATTGTGAGCCATGTGAGGGCGTAGTGGAACTAACCTGGGTCCTTTGTAGAACCACTAAGTGTTCATAACTGCTGAGACATTTCTCCAGCCCATTTGGCATGTTTTTGCTTTTAAATTAGCTATTTAAAATCTATTTTTAAACTGTATTTTTATTGTACAGTTCAAATAATTGTTCTCTTTCTGACTGTGTATGAAGATGTGTCCATTTCTTGAGGAAGAGTTTAATTGATGTTTCTGCTTCCGATTTCATTAGATTTTATTTAAATTTGATGAAACCTCTGTAGCCATAACTACTCACTCTTCTGCTTTCCTCTCTTCTTTCTTTCTTTCTTTCTTTCTTTCTTTCTTTCTTTCTTTCTTTCTTTCTTTCTTTCTTTCTTTCTTTCTGTATTATATTGGGGTAAAATTTACTATATGCTTGAGCCAAGGTGTGGCACTATTTGGAGGTGTGGCCTTTTTGTACCCTCATCCTAGCTTCCTGGAAACTAATGGTCCACTAGCATCTTTCAGATGAAGATGTAGAACTCTCAACTCTGTCTGCACCTAGATGCTGCCATGCTCCCACCTTGATGATACTGGACAGAATCTCTGAACCTGTAAGCCAGCTCCAATTAAGTGTTGCCCTTATGAGGAAACATACCTTACTTACTTCGTAGATTTGGGGTGGAGATTGGTCACTTATGCAGCAGATGAAGTGTATCAAATAATGCATGTCCACCTCAATATCTTCACGTGTGTTCACTTCTAAACAACCTGTTCCTAACCATTCCTCTGTCCACATTCTTTCTTTTTCCTTCTTTTCTTTTCTTTTTTGTAGATATGGTCTCCCCACCTCATCCTGCTCCCATCCCCACCCCTCTTCCATCCAGTTTCCTCCTTTCATCTACATCTGATGTCTATTTTGTTTCCCCTTCTGAGAAAGATTCAAGCTCCTTCCCTTGGGCCTTCCTAGTTATTTAGATTCTTTGTATCTATTGATTATAGCATGGTTACTCTGTACCTTTTAGCTAATATCCACTTATCACTGAGTTGATCACCATACACATCCTTTTGGGTTGGGTTACCTCACTCAGGATGATATTGTCTAGTTCTGTCCATTTGCCTGCAAAATTCATGATGTCCTTGTTTATAATGGCTGAGTAGTATTCCTTTGTGTAGATATATAACATTTTCTTTATCCATTCTTCAGTTGAGAGACATTTCAGTTGTGTCTAGTTGCTGACTATTAAAAATAAAGCTGCTATAAACATAGTTGAGCAAATGTTCTTGTGGGATGTTGGAACATCTTTGAGTATATGCCCAGGAGTGGAATAGCTGGGTCTTGAAATAGAACTATTCCCAGCTTTCTGAAAAAAAAAATGCCAAGTTGATTTCTAGAGTGATTGTGCAAGTTTACACTCCCCTAGCAGTGGAGCAGTGTTACCCTTGCTCCATAACCTTGCTAGTATGTGCTGTCCTTTGAATTTTTGATCTTAGCCATGCTGATGGGTGTAAGGTGGAATCTCAGAATAGTTTTGATTTGCATTTCCCTGATGACTAAGAACTTTGAACACTTCTTTTTTGGTGGGGGATCAAATAATTTACTGTTATGAATCCAACAAAATTGCTTTTTATCTGAAAATTGGTACTATGTACAATCCTGTAATATTTTTATTTAATAAAATTATGATATAAATTGTGCATTTTGTAGATATAATGTAAAATTCAACTCAATATATAATAATCAAATAAGAAAAATTAGTATTTTCATATCATTCAATGTTTATCATTTATTTTTTGCTATGGAAAACCATAAAACTCCTAACTTCAAATTACTTATCAAACATGTATTAAATTGTTTTGAATTATTGCCACACTACTGCTTTTTCCAAAGAAGAAAAACTATCCTTAATTTCGCCTGTTGTATTTTGGTACCTCGTGTCTAGCCCTGTTGTGTTTTGGTACCTTGAGTCTAGCCCTGTTGGTTTTTTTTTTTTTTTTCCTTTTTTCCTTTGAGACAGGGTTTCTCTGTGTAGCCCTGGCTGTCCTGGAACTCGCTTTGTAGACCAGGCTGGCCTCCAACTCAGAAATCCACCTGCCCCTGCCTCCCGAGTGCTGGGATTAAAGGCGTGTGCCTCCATGCCTGGCTTCCTGCAGTGTTTTGGTATCTCTGTGTCTAGCCCTGTTGTGTTTTGGTACCTCGTATATAGCTCCCTTTTCATTATACTTCCTAGCTTCTAGTACTCACCCAGATTACAGTCTCTACTTTGCAGAAAACAACTTTAAAATTTTAGTATACAAAGAAAATAGTCAATATTTGTCTTTCTATGCCTGAATTATTTCAGTAAACATAATATCTTACGGTTCTATCCATGTTTCCAGAAGTGACAGGATTTCACAGGATTTCATTATTCATGATTGAATAGTATGCCATTACATGTAATATTGGCCGTATTCACTGTCTCCAGTCATCCACTTGATAGACACAGCTCAGCTTTATACACCTCTGTGAACAGTGCCTGGACGTGTTTCTTTGAATATATAGTTAGTTAGTACTGGGATTAGTGACATATCTCTATATCTATCTATCTATCTATCTATCTATCTATCTATCTATCTATCTATCTATCTGAAACTATGAATGATATACCAGAAATACCATCTACTATTTTGCTATTTTTCTTCTCTTCTTCCCACTCTCTCCCCCTCCCCTCTCCCTCCTCCTTCTCTCTGTCTCTCTCTGTCTCTCTCTTTCTATCTCCCTCTCTGTCTCTCTCTCTGTCTCCCTCTCTGTCTCTCTGTCTGTCTCTGTCTCTCTCTCTTCCCCCTGTGTTTTCCCACAGATGCCTGTCTATGTGCATGCCATGGAATATGTGTGGAAGTCATGGTGGCAAAAATCTTTCACTACTGAAACATTGAAACATTATTATCACCCCTACATATCTATTTTCTATTTGTCTTAAATACTATTTTCACCTCATCTTTTTTATTGCATCTTTTGGGGATTCTGGACCAGTTATTTTCTGGTGCCCTACTTTTTAAAAATTAATCATCCTATTCATTTACATCTCAAATGATATCCCACTTCCTGGTTACCACTCCACAAACCCTCCATCCCACATCGGCCCTCTCCCTGTTCCCCTTTGCCTCTATGAGGGTGCTTTCCCTCCCACCCACCCTCTCCTGCCCCACTGCTCTGGCATCCTCAGTAATTGGGGCATCAAACCTTATCGATGGGCATCTCCTCTTATCAATGTCACACAAGACCATCCTCTGCTACATATATATCTGGAGCCATGGATCCCTCCATGTACTCTCCTTGGTTGGTGGTCCAGTCCCTGGGAGCACTGGGTGGTCTGGCCATCTGGCATTGTTTCTCCTATGGGGTTGCAATCCCCTTCTGCCCCTTCAGTCCTTCTGCCAGCTCACCTATCCGGGTCCTCATGCTCAGTCTGATGGTTGGCTCCAAGCATCCACATCTGCATTGGTCAGTTGCTGGCAGAACCTCACAGGTTCCTGTCAGCAAGCACCTTTTGGCAACAGTGTTGGACTTAGTCTCTGCAGACATGATGGATCCGTAGGTAGGGTAGTCCTTGGATGGTCCTTCCTTCAGTCTCTGCTCCATCTTTTGTCTCTGTTTTTCCTTTGGACAAGGACACTTTTGGGTTAAAAGCTTTGAGATGGGTGGGTAGTCCCATCCCTTGGTCCATGCCTATCTACTGAAGGTGGTGCCTACAGGTTCTATCTCCCCTTCACTAAAGTTAACCCTGTTGAGTCCTGGAAGCCTCTCATTTTTCCTGGTGTCTAGGACCCTCCAGCAGCTACCCTAAGTTATTCATCCCCCAATGCTACATATTTTATCTGATTTCCTGACCCTCTCTGTACCTTTCTCTGGTCCCCTCCAGTACCTGATGTTGCCCCGCTTATTTCTTTATGTGCTTCTTGGCCATTCATGATTCCTCTGTTGAGGATTCTCTGTTTACCTATGTACCCCAATTTTAATTGGTTTATTTGGATTATTAGTGTCTAACTTTTGAATTCTTTATATATATATATTCTTTATATATTTTATATATTTTATATATTTTGGATATTAGCTCTCTGTCCTAGTGAAGATCTTTTCCCAACCTGTAGCTTAATGTTTTGTCCTGATGACAGTGTCCTTTGACTTACAGAATTGTTTCAGTTTCATGAGGTTCTGTTTATTTGTTCTTGACCTTAGTGCCTGAGTAGTTGTTTGTCCTCTGTGTGGTTCTTATCTTGAGGATCTGCCTTTTTGGCTTCCTCCACTAATGACTATGCATACCCATTTCCCATGTGCCAAGCTAGTCATTGAAAAGTGTGTTATTTTTGTGGTATAATGCCATCCTACCCTAACTCTACACCATATAACCCAATGCATAAACTTGACATCAACATTTAGGCCATTGTAGACTTCTTAATCCAGTAAAAGTAAGCTATCTAGATGGTGTGAAACAGACAATGCTATGGGCATACACACACACACACACACACACACACACACACACTATTTCTTTGTTGTTGTTGTTTTGCTTTTGTTTGGGGCACTGAGGATGACTAGATATCTCAATCTCTCTTGATTTTAGGTATGATATAGGTACAGATCCTGCTGTATTAACAGCAGAAATATATTTTACCTCAGGCCTGGCTATGAATTTCCCTGGGTTATTGTCCAAACTATCTTTTCTCTTATATGTTCTAGGTTGGAAGCATCAGCATATAGAAGGAAACTACTCCCAAGTCATCTTTTGATAGAAAGATGGGACTGTGCGAGAGGCAAGAAATAACTCTTTATTTTGTCTACTCCAAGAGATTTGGGGCAAATATGTTATTGTATTGCCCTAGTTTAGATAGTATAAAGGAGGATTAATTAGACAAATAAGGTTATACTGGATCATATGTAGTACATTTAAGTGTAATTATATTACAAACAACATTACCAAACAAATTTAGCATTTTCAGTGTATTGTGGAGAAAGGATATGGATCATAGAATCATCTAGAATCAGATTAAGATTCTCTCCCTAGCCTTTATAAACTTTGGCTTCAAAATGTTCTAACTTTGGAATCAAAATAAAATGTTTCTTTTAAGACTTATTGGATAAATAAATTAAAACCTCACAGGTAATTTTCCTTAATTTCCACCCCTTCCAACATTGTGATATGCCTAATCTGGTATATATCAGTGAGTCCAAATCCTAAACTGCTTTCTAAAAATTTGACTTTGTAAGAGCACTGTATTAAATCTTGACAAAATGGTAGCAATTTAGTCCACACAAAGCACTCATTTCCATAATATGTGCCTAAATGAAAAAAATCATTATAAAACTTTTTATGTTGAAAATAGTAGAGTAGAGAACAATTTTCCCTTTATTTAGTGCATTATTCAGAAAGTTCCCAAGTTAGAAAGCTTATGCTACGCACCAAAGCACAATCTTGAAAATATTGTATTTAATTAAAATGGGAATTTCTGAAATGATTACAATAGCATTTATCTTTCAAAACCTCACATAAAATTTTTTGACCCATGAAATATTTATGAATTAATTTTCCTTTCCCCATCTCAATTTAGCAATGAGAAAAATAGTTTCCATTTCAAAATACTGAGGATGGGCCACTAGCAAGCTGTGTACTAGCCACTTTAAAGATACCCCAGTCCCATACATGTATGGTCACTTGTACACATGGGGCAAGCACAGGCTTCAAAGGCATACAGAGAAGGCTTGCCACTTGCTAGATAACACTTAAACAAATTGTAAAGAGTTCATGACAACTATTGGTGGCTTTTCTTAAGTGGAAAAAAGTCAGGTTGATATATTATCTACTATGTTAATATAAAATGCAAGTGGCTGAAAAATTTACAGTTGCCTTGCAAATAACATTAGTTAAGTCCACAGATATTCATTTAGGGCTAATAGTTCTTGATCCTACATTAATCACTGTGCACCTGCAAGCTACTCTTTGTGACCAAGTAAACTCCCCGTGGCCCAGCTTCTTGTTTTCCCTCCAACTGTGAAGCAGACATTTGTGAGCATCAGTAGAGTCACATCATGCTCCTTCTGTCCCCTGCCTTTCAGATCGTCACTCACCATTGCTTTGTTTTTTCTTCTAATCATCTTAACCTATAATACCCTCAAGACAATCCTGAGACCCCAATAACCTCCCCAACTCTTTCTCTCACAAACATGAAGTTACATTTTATGTACCAGTGTCATCTATGGCAACATGAAACACCATATAAAGTTAGAAATATGTTAGAGAGAAAAAAATCCCACATTTATCTCTAAAGTACAATGTATGAGGCCATTTTTATGCATCACGTTTGAGGCTGCTATGCCATCCAACTCAGCCGGCTTTTCCTCCAGTGTTGGAACAGATTGCTGTTTTCTCCGTTAAATACCTGATGAAGTAGTTGGCTTGCATTTCAGGGCCATGTTTTACAAAAAAAAAAAATGTAACTTTAAACACTTGAATCACACTAGGATAGTAAGTTGCTCATACCATGAGAGCAATTCAGGAACTGAGACCAAGGAGAGGAGCATGAGATTCCCATCTCCCTTCTCACACTCTCCTGGGGCATATGCTCTAGCAGGACGTGGGACAGATGCACCCACACTATTTACATTCTTCCTTTCTTTTTCTTCCTGGCACAGTCAGTGGAACTGAGTATAGGTGTGAACTTTACATGTGCTGAGGAGATGTGGCATTTCCAAGCATAATGTTTCCTCAGAAGGGCAGTTCAAGTGAATGGGAGCTTAGGGCTGCAGTGTCCATGTTTGTTGTAGCAGGAATCCCTTTTGATTAACGGAGTGGATGTCTCAGTGGCTGAGAACATATGACAATGGGAGGGGTGGAGGATTAAGAGAACCGATTAAACAGACATGCTTCTAAATGCTAGCTCTGTGCATTTTGTTTCTGTTCTAGGTAGACAGTTAAGATTAGCAGTGTTTAGCAGCGTATTAGTTTCTTTCTCTCATTACTGTGAAATAAGACCTGACAAGAGCATTATGAGGAGGAATGAGGGTTGATGTCTGCTCACAGTTTGAGGGTACACCATCCATAATGGCAGGGAAGTAACAGCAGTTGGAATGGAAAGCAGCTGCTCACATTGTATCCTTGGGAAGGAAACAGACAGAAATGACAATGACACTTATCTGGCCTTTGATTATATTTAGTCTAGAAAACCAAGCCCATGGGATGATGCCACGTACACTCAAGATAGGTATTCTCCATCCTTAATAAAACCTTTCTGGAAATACTCCTGTAGACAGAGGTGCTTCCATGGTGGTGCTAAACCCATCAAACTGACCATCAGGTTAACCGTCAAAGCAGCATTGCTGGTTTCAACTCCCTAGATGCCTGTAGAAAATGCCTTAAAGGTGTGGTGGCTGAATGCCACTGGGCACTGCCAGATAACCTTAATCTTTGGGAGGGTGACAAAATTACTCTTGTTTGACAGATGCTTCTTTCTGTAATGAAATATGAAGGCCTGAAGACTTGGAAGAGTATTATTTATGGAAGAAAACATGGGTAGGGTTGAGGTAAGGCTTGACGCTATGCCAAAGGCCTTTGGAAGTCCTTCGTCATGGGATGTTGAAAACTTTTATACAACAATTGGCTCTAAAATTTCATGTAAATTATTTTCTATTATCTAACCCTCCTTCTATTTCCTAACCCTTCAAGAAAGTCTTTAAAAAACACTAGCACTATTTGTGAACAGCTAATCTGTGATCTTCATGCAATAGAATGAGTCCCCATGTGGGCTGGTATATCTTAGAACAGGGGCCACATAGACAGTTTGCTTAATTCAAAGGAAACAGTTTCTGAAACCTGCTCCTACCAATCAGGACTGCACTGAAAAGCTCATGGATTTCCACTGAGTATGAATCATGGGGTTAAAGAATGCCCATGTTAGCTCCTTGGAGTTGGAAGGCCTCCCAGTTGCAGTTTGGGATAGCAAGAGTCACTGTAGAAGTACATGAAATAGTGCTTTTCTATACAATCTTCCACCATGTGGGTGGAAACTTAGGGACT
Organism: Mus minutoides; assembly: GCA_902729485.2. Taxonomy (NCBI): domain Eukaryota; kingdom Metazoa; phylum Chordata; class Mammalia; order Rodentia; family Muridae; genus Mus; species Mus minutoides. Next base: position 707,292 of record LR749499.1, read on the forward strand.
GTAGAAACAGAGATGGCCACCGGCCATCATTTCCACTGTGTAGGGTCAGCCTGTTACATAAGACTCCCGGTTACTCATCCCCCTCATCCTCTCAGTGGCTTTGCCATTACCCTGCCATTGCCCTGCCATTGCCCTGCCATTGCCCTGCCATTGCCCTGCCATTGCCCTGCCATTGCCCTGCCACACAATATCCTTGAAGTTTTCCTAGGAACACTCTAGACAGGCTTCTTTCTCTTTTCCTATGGCTTCCTCACCACCAAAACGGTTGCTAAACACCTTTGGCCTTATGTTGAAACTATCAGATATCCACTGTCTTCAGAGAACAGTATGTTCTTTATTCCTTCCATTTTACCACCCCAAATTCTTCTTTCTTATGAAAAAGCTCTCTGTATGTTTTTATCTTCAGGTTTTTATTTGGTGTATTCTATTCTACTTGAAGATATCAACCCCCAAATACTGCTTCTTACAGTGATCCCAGCTGTGAGCTCACAGGATTTTATCTGTACCTTTTAGGATGGCATTTATCATCTTCTTTCTGTTTTATTAGCTGCTTGTCCACATGGTATCTTTTACTCCTCAACTCAGGCATCTTGAAAATTGGAATTCAGTCTTAGTCCTTGGTTCATGGCAGCTGTTAAGTAATTGATTTCAATTGCTTCTATTTCCTTAAAAAGAATTTAAGGTGGCTTAAAATGATACAAAATAATAGCTAATGGCTTAAATTCGAAGAAATAAAAAAAAATAGAGAAATATAACAGAAATATAAGAATAGTGCACTACCTACCGATGCCTGTTGAAATATGAAATGCATTTCTCTCGCGTAAGTCTTGTTGATACATCATGCACCCCTGTGCAGGGTGAAGCCAATGTTCTCCTTCCCGCTGCCTTTGTTTCATCACCGCACCAAATCTGGCCACGCTTTTGATGTGGTCCATTAGATGCTGTCATCTTCTTGCATGGCCTAATCTTCCTGACATAGTGACAATTCCGGGCATGGGCCCTTGATGCCAATCCAAACAAAACAAAATCTTTCTTTTCAGTTTTCTGAGCCGAAGCAAGAAGTTTTTGTGCCACGCATAATAAGCCAGGAAGCTGCAGAATCACCTCAGGTAGAGACAGCAGACTTTCAAGAGCCATGACGGCAAACTGCACAGGAAGCAAAGAGTAGAGGCAGAGAGAATCCCCATGGCTTGTGATCCCTGGCTCTTGTTTCTGAGGCACCTCTCCCAAAGCCACTTAGCCTTCTGAAGTATAATTACCAAAGCTGTTTTGGATTCTTATCGAATGAGGTTGGAATCCCAGAGTCTGGTTGCTTTGCTCCTAAACTCTCAGAATTACCTTCTCTCAGATGCCAGGGCCAGTCATACATCTATGATTTTCTTAGTTACTTTCTTACCTCAAATGACCTTTCGCTTTCTCTCTTTGCAATACCTATTCTAGCCTTTCTCCAGGGTCTAGTTCAAGATATGTCTCCTGCATTAAAACTCTTCTTGATTGATCTTTTCCTTCTCGGAACTGCTGTGGCCCTTGCCCTTATCTTCCCAGCATTTCCCACACTGTGGAAATGGATTGATTCTCCCCTTGGTTTGTTCTCATTTCTGTTTTCTGGGTAAGAAAATGGATACTTTCCCTCTCACTCCTCCTCTCCCTCACTCCTCCTCTTCTTTCTCCTCTTCCTCTTCCTCCTCCTCCTCCTCCTCCTCCTCCTCCTCCTCCTCCTCTCTTCTCCTTCTGCTTATTTACTTACAAGGACTCTTTAAGAGACCATATCTTCTCTGTTTAAAAGCACTTTTATTTGTTTGGCTATAATGGCTTGGGGCAAGCAGTGAAGGAGAACGGAAATTTTATATATATATATATATATATATATATATATATATATATATATATACATACACATGGAGCAGAATATGAAACTCTAGCAAACAATCAAGAAAAGAAGATGGATAAGTGAGCAGAAGAAAAAGCGGTGGACAAGCAGGGTTAAGCAACTCAATGGAGTAAGGCGATTTTGTGATCGTTTTCCATGTTCCCATATCCTTCTAGGGGAGAGAAGAAAAAAAACCTATTGACTCCCTGGGGAGCATACATGAAATAAATTACTGAACAAAGGGGTACCATTTGGCTCTATGTAGTCTAAGGGAAAGACAGAGGCCACAGACTGCATGCAGGCACTGTAGAGACAGGGAGAGCTCCAAACTCCTCTACTTGCGCGAGGCATGGGAAAGGTTTTGAGATCTACTTGGGTTGGAGGTTTAGGCTAAGGAGCAGGAGGGATCAGTGCATCTCTAGGTTACAAGTCCTTTTTAGCTTTCCACTGTGTGTGTCTACACACATTGGTGCCTGTGCCCATGTGTGTGTGAATAAGCTTGAGGTCAACATTAGGCACCATTCATGCTTCAGACGCTTTCAGCCTTGTTTCAGTGAGGTCTCTTATTTTGGCCTGTACTTGTCAAGTGTGTTAGGCTGGCTAGCCAACAGGCTTCAGGGCTCTCCCTGACTTTGTCTCTCAGGATTAGGATTAAGAATTCTAGAGATAATTAAAAAAAATAAAGAATTCTAGAGATAGAATTTAAACTTGAGTGTTTGTGTTTCTGTTGCAAACCCTTTACACATTCCAGCCCGAAAGCCACTCTTCTAATCCTCCTGTCTGCACTTTCAGGTGTCTCTCCTGTACTAATGTTGGCAGTATCTTTAACAACTTTACTTAAATTGGGCAGTTCAGAGAGACTGCATGGGAGAGCATGGGGCATGGAGGGAGAGGGACCTTCTTATTGTCCTCCGCAGCCTTTCAAACTCTTCTGCTAGCCGGCATATTTCCAGAATTTCCTGACTTCATTTGTTTCATTCAACCAACCATCCTTTTACTAACATGGTTCTCTTTTGAGGGCTGCAGGGTCTCTTCGCATACGTGAGTGAGTCTCAGCCCATGGATGATGTTGATGCAGTTGTAGCTCGGTTGCTATCTTGCTACCCACAAAGTTTGCTTTTCCTCATCTTCTAGCAGGTCCTTTAGCTCTTCTGGGAAACCTTTTCTGACTCACAATTTGCAGTTAGGTTTTAAAAGATACAACTACACAAATATGTTTATGTATGGATGTGTATACGTACTACAATATTTGCATGTTAAATTTATATGTGCCATATGACATTGACTATTGCTCTCTTGTTGACTTTATGGTGGCCAATCTGCTCTTAAGTAATTTGAGGACCAAAGCAATGATTTGACATTCTTATATAGTGGGTGATCATTTCTTACTAGACGTGTAACAAGGTCCTTAGATGATTGTATTCACAAAGGTCAGAGGCTTTCGTTAGTTTGTTACTCTTCCCCAGGGGCAGAACATTGCCTGGAAAATAACAGATCCTCCATGAATATTTATTGAATGCATGAATAAATATGTCTGCCAACTTCCATTACTCCCAGGAGTGAGGGATAATATTTTTTCTTTGTTCTTGCCATGTAATGTTTAGGAGCTTTTCATAACTCTCTTAAATCTAATAACTGTACTTCCTCAGTTGCATATTTCAGCCGTTCTGTTTATTTCAAATTCTCCTTGCTTCTTCAGCTTGACATCAGTCATTCTTAAAGCTCCACACTCATTTTAAGTCACATTTGGAGTGTATTCAGCTTAGCTATACTGAAAGTGAAAATGGAGAGCAGTGCATATGCATAGCCTCAGCTCTGCCCTTCCACATCGCCTGGGGTATTGTGATACTGAAAAGTAAGGCACGAATGGTAAAGGGTTATATGATTTTCATTAATGGAAATGCTTAAAACCACAGAGGTATGAATAAGCTCCAAATTAAGAGGATTCCAACATATACTGGGACAAAAGATTGTGATAAGCCAAGATCCTTTGAAAAAGGAAAAAAAAGGAAAAAGGACTTGCTTTTTCAGGTTATCAAGACTTACTATAAAACCTTATTAATAAATTCAAGGAGGTGGTAGTACACAGACAGACAAACCAAACAAACACAAAACAAAATAAAACAGCTACAAAAAGGCACTCATGATAAATTAGTGTAGGACATATGTTCTATAACAAAAGATACTGGAACAACTAGCTGGTGTATTAAAAAGTATGCCTACTATGTCTCGAACCAAAATAAAATAGATTTCAGGTAGATTAATAACTCAAATTAAAAGCCAAAACTATAATTTTTCAAGAAAAGTACAGAATATTTTCAAAGCTTGGAGTAGGAAGAAATTTTTCTAAATGACACAGAAAGTGCAGATATGATAGGAAGCAAAGATGGGTACATTTGACAGTATTAGCATGTAAAGTTTATTTATAAAAAAGGATACCAGAAAGAAAGTTCAACAGCAAGTCACAAACTGGTTTCAAATATTCTTAGACAAATGTTTATATCTGACAATGGTATCAGAAGTATATATTTTAAATTAAATAAACCAAATGGTCAAGAATTCAATAGAAAGAATGAGAAATGATTTGAATAGGAAATTCATGGAAAAATGAAAATAAATTGTCACTATTTTTAACTCTAAATGTACTTAGAGAACTATAGCATCTAATACAATTGAGATTGCTTACTGCAATTCTTATTATATTTATATATCCTTACAAATACACATAGATTTTAATTCTGCATTTACCAACAAATAATGTATACAAAGAATCTAACAAAACTTGTAACCATAAAATTGAGACAAAGCCAAGTTATGAATATCAGGATAATAGGTAAATAACTCTTGGTATTTCTCACAGTTCAGCTGATATAAACTAATTAGAGGTGTATGAATCAAAATGAACCTGCAACATCATCCAAAGGAAAGTACAAAAGACAATTGTAAAATTTGTATTATGATACAAGGCTTTTATATTACTGTCTGGTATAACTGAGTTTCTACTCTGAGTTTCTCCCCAAGTGGCTCTGAGACATTAGAGTGTTGAATGCTCAAAGAGTTAAGTACTCTGGGAAGAAGCTTTTGTGGAAGGGAAGTAGAGGCAAGAGGATGGGAGGAGATTGCACAGCCATTGTAAGTACTTCTGGAAGGTTCTGATACTGAAATTGACCATCTGAATGATCTGAGTTATGGTAAGGTCCTGTCTCTCCACCCAACGACTGACCATGTCACTGACTAGAGAGAAAGGCCAATCTGGGGGAGATACCTTTCTACAGTCTTTTACATAGTTGCAAGCAATAGTCATGCCAATATTCACTAGTCCTTCTGAAAATAAGTCATTTTATAGTTTCCTATCTCCTTTATATTAGAAATGACCAAGCAATTTGCTTTGGTGAGTGGACCTCATAAATGATACATTTCACTTCTAGGTAAAAGCTTTTCACCACCCAAGTGTCCTTTCCCCTGCCATAGTGACCTGTGGCATTGTGGATGGTGGAGACCCTCCTAGCTGCATCTCTGAATGAAGATACTGTGGACGTGTCCCCAGCACCCTGCTTACTGGTGATGTATGATTTAAAAAGCAAACACCTGCTTGTTCACTGCTAACACTGATTCATTGTCACAGAGGCAATGGTGGCCTCTGACAGATGCCACCTTTCAGTCCCCTATCTCATCTTTACCACCTTTTGTCTTTCTTCTTATTTATTGCCCAATTATTGTACTTAATGTTCTTTCCTGTCTTGTTCAAGCTGGGGATTTCCCACAGAGTGTTCTGTAAAGAACCAGTCTTGTGGGCTGTTTTGGGGATCATGGTTTTTATAGTTTTAAGGTAGGAAATCACACACAGCATCACTCTCTCAGTGGTTTATAATTACTCATTAGCATATTAAATTTCCTAAGCAGTTTTTCCATAAAAAGTTCTGTTTTAATTAATTTTCATTTTTATTTCAGAAACTCATTGGACTATGGAACCCTAAAAATAACATCCATTAACATCTGACAAAGGAACACATTTTTGGAAACTATGCCCTTAGCAATTTTCCTCTTTCCATTGCAAATTAAACTCATCCAGTGGGTCTACTGAAGAGAATAGAATTGGGGCTTATTCACAGTGGGTTCAAGAACTAAGAGCCTTTCTATAAACAAAGCAATTCAATAGAATTGACTTGTAAAAAAACTATTCAGTTGGATTAAAAAAAAATCAATCTATACTGATATGAGATAAACAGAAGAGCAAAGTATGTGTGGAATAGTAGCTCTTGCATGAGCCAAGGCTGGAAATGTGTTTTCAAAAATTATATGTAGATAAATAAATGTAAAAAATTAAAATTAGTTCATATTGACTACCAAATAAATGGGTATAGATAGAACTTAATAAGGATATAATTAGACAATTGATAGCTATATTTATATATTAGATTCCAGTAGAAAGAATTTATTGAGTCGCAAAAACACTCAATATTGTGTGTGTGTGTGTGTGTGTGTGTGTGTGTGTGTGTGTGTGTGTGTGTAGGCCAAAGGTCAGTGTTGGGCATTGTCTTCAGTCACTCCTTACTTTATTACCATCTCTTTCTCTGAACCTGGACTCAAGAGATTCACAGATAAGTCATAGGGATTCCCTGCTTCCATGAACCCAGCACTGGAATTCCAGTCATCCTCCTGCATCTGACTTTTAACTTGGTGTTAAAACTCCTAACATGCTAATGATTCTTCGAATGAGCCATTTGCTCCTCCCTTCACTTTTGATAGTCTCTTACTGAAGTAGATGCTACAAGAACTTAAATCCCAAGTATACAGAATTAGAGAGATTGCCATTATTTGTATTCCCATTGTGACATCAGAAAAAGACAACAAACCCAGAACTTACCAGTTTTGCAGTCAAGCAAGGTCCCCAAATTGCCTGCCTGCCTGCTTTATAACTGCTGCAAATTATACCATGATTTGCTGGATGAAAAATAATGTCCTACTCAGAATGTGGCATGGAAGACTACTGCCTGGGCCTTTATAAGATTGCTTCTCCCAGGATTTAGATAAGAGCTTACTTATATTAAATGGAAATTTCATAATTTAATAAATTTGAGTGTTTGGCATCCTAAGTAAATAGAGCAGAACATTGAAAAATCTCCCCCTCCTCTCTCTCTTCCCTTCCTTTCTTCCTTTCTTCCTTTCTTCCTTTCTTCCTTCCTTCCTTCCTTCCTTCCTTCCTCCCTCCCTCCCTCCCTCCCTCCTTCCTTCCTTCCTTCCTTTCTTCCTTTCTTCCTTTCTTCCTTTCTTCTTCTCTCTTTATTTCTCTCTTATGTGCTCAAAATGAAGAGAGATCTATTTTCATTGACAAGAAGAAAAGACAAAATGTTGAAGGGAAATACAAAACTATCAGGGTCCTGCCTCTAATACAATGAGTTAGAGTTAGGAATTAAATTTGTAGTGTAATGTATTAGGGACTTGGAATCCAGATATTTTGGAAGTAGATAGATCAGCAAAAACACATATTACTTTAGACCCAATCTATTATTTATTATTTCAATTTGTAAAAAATGCATCCAATGCATCTTTGTGATGAAGAGTTTAAAGTCATTGTGATGGTTTAGTTGGCTTATTACTTACATACAGAAATCTTCATATTTTATGTTTGCTTGACATTACATTTTTAAGAGATTGCCATGTCATGAAAATAAGTTCATTTTAAAGAATAAAAATTACACTGACCTCATATATGTATTAATTACTTTTATGTTGTTGTCCTAGTTTTATATCTGTTGCTATGACAAATACCTGTCAAAAAGCAAGATAGAATGGGAAGTTTATTAAATTTACAATTCCAAGTCATAGTCCATCAACTTGGGAAGTTGAGGCAGGAACTCAAGCAGCTAGTCATGTCACATTTACAGTCAAGAGCAGAAAGAATCAACACATCCCTGCTTGCTTGTTTGTGTCCTGGCCTATATTGTTCAGGACCCACTGCCTAGGGAATGGTGCTGCCCACTGAGGACTGGGTCTTCCCACATCAATTAACAATCAAACCATTCCCCCACAGGCATGCTCACAGGTCTCATAGATCTAGATAATTCTTTAGAATTCTCTACCCAGGTCAGTATATACTGTGTGAAGTTGATAACTAAAATTAACTCAGAATAATATTCTGGCAACTAGAAATTTAAATAACGCTCTTAAGCTTTGAAGTTAGAATATATATATATATATATATATATATATATATATATATATATACACACACACATATGTATATATATACATTCATATAATTTATAAATAAATATATGTATACACACACACACACACACACACACACACACACACACACACACATATATATATATATATATATATATATATATATATATATATTCATATATACAAAAATCTTTCACAGGCTGGGTATGGTTGAACAGGCCTATCACCTTGGCACTTGAAAGGCTGAGCAAAAACAAAACCAACAACAACAAACAACTTTCTACTGAATCCAAAGTATGATTTGAAGTAATTAGTTTCTCTGATAGATTATTTTATGTTTATATTACTTACCATGTCTAAGCCCTCATTTTATCTTCTTTCAAATTGTCCCCAATCTCTTTCTACTCTCTACTTGCAAAATTTTGTTTTTCTGTTTTGAGACACTCTCCCTGCCTCCCTCTGTAGCTCAGGATGCCCTTGAATTGTTCAAACTAGGTATCAGCAGACATAGTTTCAGAGAGCTTTTGGTTTCCTAATTTAGAGTATTAGAAGTTGAATTATAGATACCTCCTTTCATAAATTATACATCTTAAGTCTGAGTTTTGTTTTCTGTTTGATTTCTTTTGTTCTTTGTTATTTAATATGACATATCTGATATGGTGGAACTACTTTCAAGTAAAGTAAATGTAACTAAACTCTAGCTATGTAGTGGACACCAAGCTTATTGCTCTCTTTATTAAACATGAAAGCTGCACTGGAGAAATGACTCAGCACTTAAAAATACTACCTTTTCCAGGGAACCTGAGTTCAACTTCAGTTAAGTCCATTTGGCCAGATTAAAGTGACAGTTTGTCCCTCACAAATGATAATTCACCAGACAGTTTGGCAAATTTCATTTATTAAATTAGGTGGTATTTAATTAGTAAGACAACTAGATGGAGAAGTAAGACACCAATCATAGCCCTGGCAAATAACTAATCTCCTTTTCTCTAAGTTTATAGCTCAGGGTTCATCAAAGAAATGAAATAAATGTTTCCACAACTGTTCAAATCTGAGCACTTAGGAAATCTGTTGAATTTAGCACCATTAGATCTAAATGTGAATGCAAAGAGCAGGAGTCTGAAACAACCAAAGTCCACACCTCCACAGGGTGAGATTTCAACACTGACAAGTATCTAAGGCAAGTGTCTTAGAAAAGTGTGCTGTTCATATTTGTGGAGAGTTAAAGCAAGACTGTATCCTTAGGCATTCGGCAAGCATGAGTGGGGTATATCACCACATCAACAAGACCATTAGGTGCAAACAAAATGAGCACAGCCTTGTGTTGTGGAGATAGCTTATTAAAAATCGATTTCAAGTTTTATCTTGTTCATCACAGAAATATGTATGAAAAAGCTTCAGATACTTAATCTTAACAAATGACTTATCTCAGGGCCTGCAAGGAAGCACTGGTTCCAACTAGTATTTAGGCTGAACTACAAATATAGAAATAGGGAACTCATTTCTCTACATATGAAAGTGTTTTAGAAATGATTTCTACACAAGGACAGAGAGATGGTTCAACAATTAAGAGAACTGGCTGCCCTTCCAGAGGACCTAGGGGTTGTATTCCAAGCACCCACAAGGCATTTGGCAACTGTCTGTAAGTGCAGTTCCAGGAGATCTGACTCCCTATTCGGTCTCTCTTGGGCACTGCATGTGATGCCCAGAAATACATGCATGCAAAACATATAAACATTTTTTAAGGTCCTTATTTGGATCTGTGGATGTGACTTCATGTTGGAAACTCATGTAGCATGGGAAAGGCCTTGGGTCTGATCCTTGGTTACATATATCTATATCTGTCTCCAGTTATATACATTATCCTTGGTGTCCTTGTGGAGATTTCTAGAATCCAATTTTTAACACATCAAACACCATTGCTGTTTTCTTGGCTTGCCTTCAGGAAGCACATAGCAACCTCACAGGGTGTATTAGCTCCATGTCTCACTGCTGTGACAAAATGCTTCATCAAGTAACTTAAGCAAGCAAGGAAGGAAGGTTTCAACTGGAAGGTGTAGTCCATCATCCCAGGGAGGGCATGGCACAGAAGCAGGAGGAAGCTAGTCACACTTCATCTAGTCAGAAACCAAGAGTGACAGATGCTAGCCTTCAGGTCCCTTTTTCCTTTTGTTGAGTGGTTAGGGTGGGTCTCTCCACCTAACTTAAGCAGATCTAGAAGATCCCTCACAGACATGTCCAGAGCCTGGTCTCCTCAGAGATTCTAGGTTCTGTCTAATGAACAACTAAAAATAATAATTATACAAGTTGTAGAGACAAACTTGATTCCAAAAATCTAAGGGACAGAATCAGAAATATGTAGTATTTCTCCCCAGTGTTTAAACAGCATTACATTATAAAATAGAGTTAATATAACTAAGGCATTTAGTTATTCTGTCTTACCTTATTCATTAAGATAACCCCAGGATGAGACTTACTGCATTCATAATAAGTTCACAAGCCTTGAATGCATTTTCAGTGAAGCCAAACATTGTGTTACTTATGTATATTAGCTGTGAGTGATCATATATTCTTGAGTCTATGCTCTGGGCAAAGTCAGTTTGCAGGTCTCATCAAGAGGGGAGTCTAGTTCTGAACTGCTTTATCTTGGTGTCCTTTTTGATTTGTTTTGATCAGTGACACGCGGCAGAAGTGTGTGTATGAGTACTAAGCATAGCACTGTAGAGTCTTTGAAAGTGTCTCACTCTCATATAACAACCCCAGTCAACAACAACAACAACAACAACAACAACAATCACTGACTGTGCAACTAGTGGGTAAAACCAAAAATACCAGAGCCAAGCTAACCAAGCCATCTGAGGACCCCACATATGACAGGGTGCGTGGTCAAGGTCATTTGACTGGACCCCACATATGACAGGGTGTGTGGTCAAGGTCATTTGACTTAGCATGAAGCTAATTCGACACTGAGCACAGACTCCTGAAGGGGCCCAGCTAGACTGGAAAACATGTCCAGCTGAGTTTAGTCAGCAATATTATGAGCCAAATAAATAATTAACTTATACAAAAGTATTGTAATTTTATCTGCTTCATTGTCCTCAATTCATGCAATGGTAATTAACGTAAGTGTCAAGAAATCCAGCACCCGAAGACACAGACATTGTAAGCCACATCTGTACAAGAGCTGCCATCTCTTCACCATTTTGCTGAACATATTGCAGGGCTGTGCGTGAATCAAATTGATAGTCACTAGCTTTTGGTAACTTATGAAATGAATCACAGTATAAAGCATGTTTACATTTCTTTGGTGAACTATGCCAAAAGCAGGCTCGTGCTCATTTGGTTCCCACGTTCCACATACTGAACAATGTACAATTGAAATGTAAAGAAAGCCAAGGCCCACATACCCACTAAAGGTCCAATGGTAAAGCAGTTTTGTACTGTTAGCCTTGCATGTGCACATGCTATTTCAGATGCTCAGTAATGATCTTGTACATCTGGGCATTTCAGATCAGTTGACGATCATGATATCAGAATGAGATGTCATTAACCAGAAGTAAGGGGATTGAGTCAGTAATAAAATATCTCTTATAATTATTAAAAAAGCTCAGAAACAAATGGCTTCCTAGATGAAAAATTTCAACCATTCAAAACAGATGGTGAAGAAGTAGTTCTTTCAAGCTCCATTCATGAGTCTACTGTTACCTGAGTACCAGAGTATAATAACTACAGAGCAAGAATCATTCCTAGAATACAAGAATGGTACAATGTAAATAAATCAAAGGATGCCATAAGCTTCATTTGCATAACAAAGGAAAAAATCCATGATGATGACCTTGATAGTTGCAGAAAAGCAGGATGTGCCTGCAAGCATAGAATGCAAGGCATGGAGCCATGGACCTGTATTCCAAACATCTGGAGGCTAGGACTAGAAGATAAGGAGCCTGAGGCTGACACAGTCTGCAGAATAAAACCTTGTTTCAAAAGACTTAGGAATGTGTGCAAACAAAAGAAAAGAAAAGCTCTCCACCAGCCAAGCAAGATGCCCAAAGGAAAGAAGGCCAAGGGGAAGAAGGTGGCCCCAGTCCCTGCCGTTGTCAAGAAACAGGAGGCCAAAAAAGGTGGTCAATCTTTTGTTTGAGAAAAGGCCCAGGAACTTCAGCAATTGGGCAGGGCATCCAAAAGAGATCTAACACACTTTTTTAAATGGCCCCGCTATCCCAGGTTGCAGTGGCAAAGAGCCATCCTCTATAAGTGGCTCAAAGTACCTCCTGCCATTAACCAGTTCACCCAGGCCTTGGACAGGCAAACAGCTACTCAGGTGCTTAAGCTTGTCCACAGGTACAGTCCAGAGACAAAGCAAGAGAAGAAGCAAAGGCTACTGGCCCATGCTGAGAAGATAGCTGCTGGCAAAGGGGACGTCCCAACTAAGAGACCACCTGTCCTCCGAGCAGGAGTCAATACAGTCACCACCTTGGTGGAGAACAAGAAGGCTCAGCTGGTGGTGATTGCCCATGACGTAGACCCCATTGAGCTGGTGGTTTTTCCTGCCTGCCCTGTGTCAAAAGATGGGGGTGCCCTACTGCGTCATCAAGGAAAATGCCAGGCTGGAGCGCCTGGTCCACAGGAAGACATGCACCATTGTTGCCTTCACACAGGTTAACTTGGAAGACAAGGGTGCTCTGGCTAAGCTGGTGGAAGCTATTAGGACCAATTATAATGATAGATATGACAAGATTTGTCGCCACTGGGGAGGCAACATCCTGGATCCTAAGTCCTAATCTTGTCGCATTGCCAAGCTGGAAAAGGCAAAGGCTAAAGAACTTGCCACTAAATTGGGTTAAATGGACACTAAGTTTTCTGTACATAAATATAATTACAAAATTAAAAAAAGAAAAGAAAAGAAAAAATAAGTCTAGCGTTTAAATGTAACCATGGAGGATGCTGAACAAATACATCCGTCTTGCATCAAAGGAGCTGTGCATCAAACACCAAACTACCTGATCTTAAAATGTATCACAAAACTATAACCATCAAAACAGCATGATGCTGGCATAAAAAGTCGGAAGCCAGTGAAAGGAAATAGAGGTCAGAAATTGGCCCACACATTTATTGCCAATGGAATTAGGACAAAGATGCCACGAACATTTGATAAGAAAAGATAGTTCATTTACAAAATGATCTTAGGAAACAGAATATCCACATGGAAAATATAATTAGAATTTTATGACACATCATAGACAATTAGCAACTGGTAATGTACTAAAGCTTAAATTCTAAGTCCTAAAGCTGTGAAAGTATTTGAAGACAACATAGAAGAAAAAAAACTTTCTGGCACCAATGTGGAAAAAACTGTTTTGGTATGACACTAAAAATTCAAGCCGGAAAAGCATGCACAGATAAATGGCATCAAAGTCTGTTAAAACCTGTAGGAAAGGAAAGAATGCCCCATGTTGACAAGAAGCAAAACAAGACTGAAAAAAAGCATTTACAAAACATACAGTGGGTAGGGCTTGCTCTTGCAATATGTATGAATTCAACATCAAGGAAACAACTCAATTAGAAATGGGCAAATGACCCAAACAGCCATCTGTTCACTAAACAATTGAAATGTGTGTGTGTGTGTGTGTGTGTGTGTGTGTGTGTGTGTGTGAGGGAGACAGAGAGAGAGAGAGAGAGAGAGAGAGAGAGAGAGAGAGAGAGAGAGAGTTCAACATGCCTTAACTGGAAAACTACCTGTACTTTTAAGAATGGCAATTATCAAAAAAGTCAGAAAATACCAGTAGTTGATAGAAATGTGTGAAATCTTCTGCATGTTTGGATCCAGATTATCTATCTATCTATCTATCTATCTATCTATCTATCTATCTATCTATCTATCTATCATCTATCCTTTTTGAGATAAACTCTTGATAATACATCCCAGGCTGGACTCAAATGTATGAGGCTTGAGTCTCCCCAGTATTGGGATTACAGCCACCACCCTTGGTGGTAATGCCTATTGATTAGTTCAGCTACATGATGGTTTGAATAAGAATGCGGCCCCAACCCAGTCTCATATATTGGAACATTTAAGGACTGGCATTCTTTGAAAGACTTAGGAAATATAGCCTTGCTGAGCTAGATGTGGTCTTGCTAGAGGAAGTATGTCATTGGGGTGGGGGTGGGGTGGGGAGGGGAGCAGGCAGCAGAGAGGACATGTCTTTCAAGCTTCAGACGCACAAGCTAGACGCAGTGGCTTTTTCCTCCTGCTACTTGTGAATCTGGATGAAGAACTCTTAGTTCCTTCTCCAGCATCATGTCTGACTTCATGCAGCCATACCTTCAGCCATGCTGATAATAGTCTAAGCCTCTAAAACAGTAAACTAGCCCCAATAAAATGTGTGGTTTTTAAAATAAGAGTTTCTATGGTCTTGGTGTTTCTTCACAGCAACAGGATACAGACAAACACAAGTTATTATGAAAAATAATATAGTTGTTCCTCAAATATTAAATATAGAACCACCATGTGATCAAGCATCCCCAATCCTGAGAATACATTCAAAAGAAATGAAATTCTTATCTTGAAGGGATATCTGCCTGGGGTCCTGAGAATGGGAGATCTGGGTCTGCCCCTCACCAGCTTCAGCACTCTGGAGAGATAGCTCTGTGCTTCACTTGGGCAGGAGTAGATCTAACTCTAGTGGCAGAAGGAACAGGTGAGCCAGCCAGAGGTGTGAGCAAAGGAAACCTGGCCCTTCTCCTCATTTGCTTTGGGGTGGTATGGACAAGGGAGAGATGCCCTACCTCCTCAACCCTTCCCTTCCTGTGGCAGGAGGGACAGCTGGACCTAAGAAATGGAGAATTGGCTCCTTGCCAGCTGCAGCATTAGTAGCTCACCCTGGTTGTATGGATGCAGGAGTGTTGGCTGGCTAAACTCAGCTACCACCCAGATCCAGATTCAGGGTTTTGAGTTAGCCCACCCCAACATCTACCCCTTCAAATTAGACCAATAACTCATTGCAATGAATATTTACAAGTAAAGATGTTTGGAACAAAATGTATGGCATGTGACACACTAAAGCTTTTACAATGAGATGGTTTGTTTGTTTGCTTGTTTGTTTTGTTTGGGTTTTATTTGTTTGTTTTTTGTTTTATTTTTGTTTTTTATTTTCTTTTTGGAGGAGGTTGCAAGGGTAGAGGGCTGATATGAAGAGATGAACAGATGAAGGATTGGCATGCATAATGTGAAATTTACAAAGAATCAATAAAAGTTTTTTTAAAGGGGTATCTGCACACCTGAGCAATTCCAGTAAGATTCATGAAAGTTAATATATGGAACCAATTGAAGTCTCCATCAATAGGTACACTGATCAGAAAAAAAAATAGTAGCAAGGGTATAGCTTAGTAGATAGAGTGGCTGGTTGATACACAAAGAGCCTTGGGTTAAATCCCAAGAACTACATAGGACTCAGTATTGCATTCCTGTAACACAACTTGGAAGAGAAAGACAAGAGAATCAGGAGTTCAAGGTCATTCTTGTCTATACAGTAAACTAGATTACACAAGAGCCTGCTTTTTGTTTGTTTTTAAGAAAGAAAGAAAGAAAGAAAGAAAGAAAGAAAGAAAGAAAGAAAGAAAGAAAGAAAGAACAAGCAGACACACAACAGAATACTATTCAGCATTTAAAAAGGAAGTCATTTATTTTTATAACATGGGTGAACGTGGGTGGGTGAATCACAACGAGAGAAACAAGTCACGAATGAGAAGAAGTACTGTTTGATGCCACTTGGGAATTCAGAAAAGCTGAAGAGTTAAACTCATGGAAGTGGAGATCAAAATGGCCCCTGACTCGGGCTGAGGAGTTGGGGAGCACTGAAGAGATGTTTAAATATAAAAATTTCAGTTATGCTGTGCTGTTTGCCTCTTCCTGAGGAGCTTTGACTAAATAGGATATCCTGCTCACCCCAGATAAGATACCAAAGACAGACCAATGTTTCCACACAAATCTAACTTGATGAACCATGGGATTTATCAGATGAGCAGAAGCATGGATTACTTCCCAGAGCAGGGGTGACCCTACAACAACTGCGTCACCAAAATGTTTCATCTCAGCTTGGTGACAACTTTCTCAGCTAAGTAGATGGAGTTCTTCCTTCAATCTTCCCCTATGCAGGTAGGGCAGAATCACATACAATTTTGAGGGAGAAGACAAATCCCAGATGAGGACTTAGTGGTCCTCCCTGCACCTCCTTCTATGAGGGAAGGTCGCCTGGTTCTAACTTGATCACCAGTTGTGAGAAATAACAACTGATCTGACTAGGATGGTAATGGCTGTTTTGTTGGAAGAGTATTCCATAGTACATAGGACGAATAAATTGATGAGATCAACTGTATAATATGTTGACTATAGTTAATAGTAATGTATAGCAAACTTGGAAGTTATTGAATGAGTGGAATTCAAGTACTTTCAAGAACAACAAAAATGCATATTATAATTAGTTCAATTTAGCTATCCCACAACTTACATATCCATTAACCCAGCACTTTATGTACTATAAATATATGTGATTTTTATTTGTCAATTAAAACAGGTAATATGCAGGGCCTGGATAAATGGATCAGCAGTTAAAAGTACTGGCTGTTTGGACCAGGACTGGCTCCCTAGCACCCAACTGCCTGTAACTCCACTTCCTGGGAATCAAATGCCCTCTTCTGGATAAGCCATTATAAACAAAAAGCAAAACATAAATCAATATGCAATTTTTCTTTATCTCAAACCATCAATATTGTTATAATTTGTTTAGGTGACTACATTCAGTGACCAAATTCATCATAAGTCACAAAACAGATAAGTCATTGACTTTTAGAGTTGGAACTGCAGAGTTCATATTATAGAGCTTGTAATCGTCAAAACTAAAAATCGATAGCACATAAGGAATCCTGTTCTGTCCCTATATGTGCCATATAATATCGGGTTTGGTTAGTAAAATGAGAGATTTGATATAGCTGACTTTGCATTAGAGGACAAATAAAAACATTTTAAAGGGATGTGAGAAGAAAGGAGGACTTGCAGATCACATGGGAACAGGATTCTGAGAGGTCACCTGGGGAAAGAGAGATGGAATGTTACTGAGCAAAAGAAGCCAAATGAAAGAAACTGGGGAAAGGGGCTTTTAGAAGCATCGTGAGTTTCTGCATAAACCTCTCCAATATATCTAGGAGCTAGAATATTACACATGAAGGGAGTAGGGGGGGCATCAGATGGAAGAATGCAGTTAACCACCTCTAGGCGCTCTGACAGACAAAACTGATGCCAGGATTTCAGTTACCTGGGCTTAAGATCCCCTTTGTCTCTTTGTGCTGGGGACAAAAACAAATATAAGTACAAGGATGCATGTGGGATCTCAGTACCCTGGTAAAGAGCTAGGTATGGCAATTTTACTTAAGAATGGCCCCCATAGGCTCATAGATTTGAATGCTTGGTCACCAGGGCATGACATTATTTGAAAACATTAAGAGGTGTGGCCTTGTTAGAGGAAGTATATCCTTTTGCCTTTGGATTCTGATGTAGAACTCTCAGCTGCCATGTCTAACCTGTGTTCTGCCATGCTCCCAGCTATGACAGTAATGGACTAAACCTCTGAAGCTGTAAGCAAACCCTAGTTAAATGCTTTCCTTTATAAGAATTACCATGGTCATGGTGTCTCTTCACTATCATAGAACCCTAAGTAAGACACTAGGCATTGTGATAGCATGTTTAAATCCAGGGAGACTAAGAGAAGGAGGTTCCCTAGGGCTCAATGTCCAGCCAACCAAGCCTAGTCAGTGAGCGTTGGCTCCCAGCTAGTGCCTCTGTCTCAGAAAATGAGGCAGGAAGCTACTGAAAAATGACATTCAAAGCTGACTTATGACCCCTGCATGGGTGTATGCAAACACACACACACACACACACACACACACACACACACACACACACACACACACATACATACATACACACGCACACATGCACATACAAACACACACACACATATACAAACATACACAAACACACATACAAACACACACAAACACACACAAACACACACACATACACACAAACACACACACATACACACACACTGGATTCCCCTTTTCTTTCATTCTCTGGCTGTGAAAGCTATCCTTGCTTCATAGCTTTTACACTTGGTGATAACTTGTTTCATTCTAAATTCTCTAACTCAGAATTTTTGATAAGCCACTTAGAACCTGATTTATGTATATCTCCATGCTATATAGAGAACAGATTTGCCAAAAAGAAAAATGAATGGCACAAATAAGATCATAAAAGCAGCACTTGAAATGCTTGAAAGAGTAGCTTTCAAAGACCCTAAATTATACCAGAACACAATTCAACCAACTGTCCTCATAAATATATTAAAATCATGACTGATCATCTAGAAGGATGGCTCTGTATATTTTCCCTAATATTTCAGAAAGAGAGTTGGAAGGCATTTCCTTTTCAATGTGTGAATTATTACATGGGTTAGGAAAATTGGCTACTAATACATTAGGCTGATTAGATGAATTAGTAAATTAACCAAAGCTGTTGTATGTAAGTCCGTTGATATGGGAATTTTTAATTGACTCCTTGAGGGTACATATTAAAAGTGGTAAGATGAGTACTTGGCTGCTTATGTAAATGTATATTTTTTAAAAAACTAACATTAAAACTAAAACCATCCACACTGGTTGTGACGGACACGCATGGAGCATTGAAGTTGTGTTTGGAGCTCACGCTATTTGGTGTCTCCAGCTGTCTGTCTCCCCTGCTCCTCACATCCCCAGTGCCATCCATCATAATAGCAGATCTTTTTTTTTTTTTCCAACTTTTATTAGATAATTTCTTCATTTACATTTCAAGTGTTATCCAGAAAGTTCCCTATACCCTCCCCGATTGGCAGCTATTGCTGCTTCACACATCGGCTTTAAGGCTCATTTCCCCTCATCCTTTGCCTCTCTCCTAGTGTTTTCTTATCTGAGGTTTACTTCTTCATTTCCCTCTTAGTGCACTGGCTCTATCAATGTTCATGGCCTTGCGGAGAAAGGGAGTCTGAGGGACTTGAGCTGCTGGAGCTGTATTTAACCCTCAGGCTCTCTTTGATAACAACTAAAGACAGTTATTGACCAGAGTCCCTGTTTACACTCTGAAGGTGACATCTACCTTGCATAGTTGTGGGAATTCTAGCTTCTATAGCCTGACATAAGTAGCTAACAAATTATTTTCTCTGTTGTCCCTTTTTAATGAAACCCAGCTTTAACTCTGAGTCTCTGGGTATTATTCTAACAGTTTGGCTTCTGTTTGTGTAGTGCCTGTGAGTCTCTCTCTCTCTCTCTCTCTCTCTCTCTCTCTCTCTCTCTCTCTT
Organism: Mus minutoides; assembly: GCA_902729485.2. Lineage (NCBI taxonomy): Eukaryota > Metazoa > Chordata > Mammalia > Rodentia > Muridae > Mus > Mus minutoides. Next base: position 726,741 of record LR749499.1, read on the forward strand.
TCTCTCTCTCTCTCTCTCTCTGCATGTGTGTACACATATGGATGTCAGAGGTCAACACTAGGTAGTTTTCTCTGTCATTCTCTACTTGTTTTTTATTAATTAAATGTGTTCTTAGATATTTTAATACATGGCCACAATGTATACTGTCAATTCTTCTCACTTCTACAGATCCACCTCAAAACTATTCTGTCCACCCAATTTTTCTTTTACACTCCTGTGTACACACACACACACACACACACACACACACACACTCTTACACATTTATATATGATTTTTTTTAATGATTCAGTAAGTTTAATCAAGGCAGTCTGTGTGCCAACTTTGGAGCTCGCTTTTTGCTCTCTGTATTGGCCCAGATAGAGACTCCATTGCTGTTGTTTAACTAAACTGACACAGTATCCAGCCGTTTCCTAAATATCTGTGCCTAGAACCAAAAGATGTTCATAGCCCCTCAATCAGAGAAGCCATCCCTTCCAGTGAACAATAATAAATACAGAGTCACAGCTTTTTAAGATGCTGAGAATAAGTGATAGCTATGGGCTCAGCCCTAACCCCCCCTCCCCAACCTGGCTAACTCAGGGTCTGTCACTGGAGCTCACTGACTGATGGACTGGCTGGCCAATGAGCATCCTGGGATCCTTCTCTCTCAGACTTCCCAGTGCTAGGGTTCCAGGTACACTCCACCATGCCAAGGCATTTCTGTAGGTGCTGGAATGTGTTTGATTGGTATCATATCAACGAAACCAGCAGCTTGGGACCTGGTCTCCCTCAACTTCTTCCTGTTGATTTTGGTTTTATTTAATAAACTCTCCTTTGAATGAGAGATGTGTCCTTTACTTCCAGGGAGTAGCAAACAATGAGTCTCTCTTTGGATTATCATCATAAGAATTTTGAGTAGTTGGGAGCACCAAAATTGTCTCAATGACCACTGAGGTCTTCGTGCCACTTCCTCTGGGGCGTTTGCTCTTAATCCTTGAGAACACTGAGCTTGGCTGACAATCTTCATCTTCCTTCTAGCATCTGCTGTCATCTTCAGTGACTTTGTGATCAATACTGACAAGATATCTCATGGCCTGTCCTCAAGCTAAAATCTGCTTGAATTCTGCTTTACTAATCCCATTTACCAGGATGAATTTGGAGACATTTGAATCACTTGGAACTGTCCTTTTGGAAATTTGACTTTAGAATTGATTCTGTCCATAGCCTTGTAGTCATTCTCCTCTCAAACTTTCATTTCCACAAACCTGTTCTGCCTCACCCAACATTCCCAACTCTAATTCTTTCTAATCTTTCAGTCTATTAAGGATCCCCACTTCATCTCTGCTTTAACCAGCCATTTGTCTGTCCATCCATTCAACCATGCTGCACATACCAAGTGTCTTTTGTGGGTCCTCCAACAGTCAGTTATTTTTGAAATTCCCATCAATACTTTTCTTTTCTTTGTAGTTACCAGTCTAATAGCTGTTGAATTTACTTGCTCCCCTTTAGGCTTTCTTTATATCTAGAGGATACCCTGGTGCTACCCATACCTGAACCAGGCCTTCAGTGTAAATCTAATTAATAATCCAGGCCTCTTTCTCTGAACTTCCTTCTGCCTTTAAACTTACCTGCTGTCTACATTCCACTCTCTACCCCAAGCCATCAAGTAGGAACTCTGGATAACCTTCACTGTTCCTCCTGTCAGGAAACGGGCTACATGCTGTGAGATCTGAAGGTGTCCCCTAACGTTCATAGATTGAAATTTAATTGCCTGTATGAAAGTAAACATGAAGACAAAATACAACCAAACTACAAAGACAGAGCTTCCTTGAGTGGAATGAGTGGCCCTATATAGGGGCTGAAAGGAACTAGCAGGCTTCATTCTGTCCAGTCTTCCATCACATAAGCCTAGCAATAAATTATTGTGTTGAAAGTTGGAAACAAATCTCACTAGATAGTGACTCTGATGGCGTCTTAATCTTAAGCATCTCTTAGCTTCCAGAACTTTGGGGAATAATTTTTTATCAAGTTACCCAGTCTCAGGTGTATTGTTTTGGCATTACTGTTCAACTAAAATAATATAGAAGGTAGACATTGTTTCCATAAGTATCTTCTTAAGTGTTCTGGTTCCATATCTTCTGATTCCCATCTTGAGTCTTAGATAATGTGCTCCTTCAGGCTTTCATTTACCCTTTTCAAAAAACCCTTACCCTTTGCCAACAAATGACCTAAAATGCTTTTGTCTTTACCAGGCCTACTACTCAAACATCCACACCACTTTCATTAACTTTAGGTAATCTCTTTAAAAAGATTTATTATTATTATATTATTATTAATTATATGTATGTGCACATGTTTGTATGTGGATTTGTGTATACCAGTGCATTTACTGAAGGAGGCCAAAGATGTTGCATCTGCTGGAGCTATTTAATGTGGGTACTGGGAATTGAACTCAATTCTCCTGGAAGAACAACAGGCATTTTTAACCACTGAGCCTTCTCTCTAGTCCCAACATTCAGTAATCTTAAGGAAGATATTTTCACTCACTGTCTCTACTAGCTAGCTTCCCCTTCCATGATACATAACTGGAAACTCTCTCGTATGTAACAAAACTATTGTCCGTCTCCAGTGGCAGGCTTCTTGGTACTAGAGATTATTAGTGCCCTTTTGTATTTCTTCTTACTAAGACTACCATTCATCTAGAATTTAATCAATATCATCAATTCCTGGTCTTACCCCATATTTCCCCCATCTTGATCTTTCAGGTCCTCAGTTCTACTTGTACCTGTTATCCATCATCTGACTCCAGGTACACTCCTGTGGGAACATACCATTGCCATCTGATGACAGAACCACATTTCCAACAGATCTTTGGAACAGGCCTCAGTGCCTTCTGTAGTTGATTGCTCTCTGACCCTCCTGGGCTGGATAACAGTTCTGGTGTCCAAGCTGTATCTGCTCTGACCTGCTCTATAATTTGGAGTCTTAAAGTCTTTGCTCTCTTGGTTCTTCTGAAAAATTCTCTCCTGATGCTTTTATATTCTTCCAAATACTTTTAAGTGTCCTGTAAAATCTTTTCTTTCTCCTCTTCTCACTTTATACCCTTCTCTTGGCAGAACTTATCCACTCCATTGGCTTAAATACCAAGTCTACATTGCCAAATTCCAAATTTATAATTCCAGTTTTGAACCTTTCCCAAATTTCACATATGTAATAGGAACTGCCCACTGCATAGCATTTTTGTTTGGACCCCACAGTCCACACATTTAGAAGCAAGTTTATCTTTTATGCCCTCTGACTTATATCTTTTATGCTCTCTACCTTAAATAATGTTGCCTATAAGTCGAAGCCACTGGGACAGGATGTGGTCTCGAGTCCTCACGTGTGTATATATGTTTATACTGATTGCTCCTGATTGGCTCTTGAATTTTCTCTTGGCCAAACTTTTCCGGCAATACTGCTCCTGGACACCTCTGATAGTCATTGTCTCTTTAATGTTATTCCTCACACCAATTCGGATTTCATCTTCTATTAGAGAACCTTGTTTGTGCTACCCCTTAGCTGTGAAATCTTTGCTGGATTATTCTGCCTATAGAGTCAAATATCAACTTGTTAATGTGGTCCACAAGTTTCTTCAGATTCAGATTGCATCTCAGTTTTTGTCTTACTAGAAACATGACTCCATTTTGTGGCTCTTCCGTCTCCTGGAGCTCACAGTGTTTCATTAGAGCCTTGTATCCGAGGGCAAGGCGAGAGCACTAACTGGAAAACCACAGGAGGAGAACTTCATGGCACAGGAGGAGGACTTCATGGCACAGGTCATTGCCCCTGGCTACCTAGTGGCTACAACTCAGCGACTTGGTGGAAACCAAGGACAACTGATGTTCTTTAGCCTGGCTGAGTCATGGAAGAAAATCAAAATGATTTGGCGGATCAGTGCTGAATATTCCTCACACTAGTGGCTAGTCTACAGCTTTGTAAAAGGAATGAGTGAAATATTACAGAAGAGGCAGTTGCCCCAGCAGTGCCAGAACAGTGGAGCAGCCTCAGGTTCCTCAGTAGCTTTGGATATTGAATTTTGAGAATATTGACAATATACCTTCAGATTTGGTTAGGATACAGTGTTGTTTAACCAAACATTTCCACCCGTAACATTTACTATCTATAACTCTTATGGACATTATACATTTTTAGAGAGTAACCACTATCCAAAGAAGACTAATAGTGGAATGAACATCATTTAATGTATGTTCCCCACAATGATTTTAAATACTATTCAGCATGACTTCATGATGTGGCCAGACGCCAAGGCCATTACTCTAAATTTGTTCAGTTAACAGTTTTTATTGCGATCAGAGATTCGCTGAAAAATGCAGTCACACTTTGTAAGTAGAAAGAGCATTGGAGTGTGCATAGTCAAACTCTAGACTCTTTACTGACAGAATAATTGATAGAACACTGTAGCTAAAAATTTTTTTCACCTTTAAAATTGTGGGTTTTAAATGGATTGAGATCCCAGTCTTCTTGAAATTTTTGTACTCATATCCAGGATTTGTTGCAAAATGATGGTTTCTAGGGGATGGTATGGTTAACAGGATAATAGCATGGCAAGCAATGGTTAGTTTGAATTTCTAAGTGAGCTATTGTAAATTAAATTGATTTGGTATTAGAAGGAAATCCAAGGGAAAGGACTATCTAAAATCATAGGAAGTTCACTTTATTGCTGTCTCTATGGTCAGACCAAAGTGCATTGATTATCAGTCCATTTGCAAAGGCTGCTCCTCCCTTTCCAGCATTCTCTCCATATCACATACCTATCATGCTGCTAAGTGGTCCACTGCTGATAGCAGCAAAGGCTTGTTATCTTAATAGTGTCACTTCTCAGGGTGCTACTCTAGTCTCAGGTTAGCTAGTCACTTATTGTCAGAAATATTGGGATAGCCTACTAAAGACATTTAGGGACTATGGAAAAAGGGCTGGGTTAAAAATAAATGTGTGCATTTCTCAGGATAGCATAGATGACTTCGTCCATGCCCAAATTTACTTATTTTCTTATCATTCTAACCAGCACCAGTAACTGTGGCTTCCTTCCTTCCTTCCTTCCTTCCTTCCTTCCTTCCTTCCTTCCTTCCTTCCTTCCTTCCTTCCTCCCTCCCTCCCTCCCCCTCTTTCTTTCTTTCTTTCTTTCTTTCTTTCTTTCTTTCTTTCTTTCTTTCTTTCTTTCTTTCTTTCTTCAGATCCTATGATGAGTCAAAGCCATCATTGTTCCAGAAATTAATGCCAGTTGATTCAGCAGTTTACACTTACTCAATGCAACTTTTCTGTGATGGTTCTGCTAATAGAGGGGATTTGGCAAAGGCACCTGCAATCTAGAACCTCAGAACCCAATCTGTCATTTGCTCCATGTGCCACATTGGTCACACGTCTTAATCTTGCTCATTCTGATTTGTTAGTTATGAAATGAAAATGATTCAGCAGTCTATTTATTGAAAATTTGCTATATATTAGGTATTCTCATAAGACTGGGGACATGGGTTGTAAACAAAATCAATCCACTCTTAGGGAGGTTTCATTCAAGTAGAGAAAACAAGCCAAAGACACATCAGGTGAAACTGAAACTGCGCTCTGGCTTGAGCCTCTCCATGGCTCCTCAGTTCTTGTAATCTGTATCAGATACATTCAGCTGAGAAACATAGAGTATGGTGTCAGGCACAGTGTATTGCTAATAATGTGAGGCACTCTCAGAGATGAGAGTTGGCTATGACCAAAACAGACTCTTAGAAAGGAAAACTCTCTCGTGGAGTGGGAGTGGGCTATGGCCAGAAAGACCTTGTGCAAGCCTACTGGGTTAGGAAATCTTTTCTACCATTTTCCAAAAGTGTAGAATAGGATTTCCTAAGGTAAGATTTTCTGCCCAGGTGATTGACTGGATTAACTCAAGGTAAGAGACAAGAACCCTATCTTTATTCTTTGCCAAAAACCCTTGGCTAGAGACTAATGCTATATTCTTTTGGGCATTTAGTTTTGAACGGCGTGTTTCCACCCAGAGCCAAAGATACAACTCAGATCCTATGCATTTTTTTTAATCCTCATGGAATCCCCCCTCAGGGGGATGGGAAGGAGGTGTGGGATCTGGAACATTCAGAGGGTGGACAGGGTGGGGGAAATAAAATCTGGAGTGTAAAAAATTTATAATAGGCAGAAGATGGAAAGAACCCAGATGTACCTCAACAGAGGGATGGATACAGAAAATGTGGTACATTTACACAATGGAGTACTACTCAGCTATTAAAAACAATGAATTTATGAAATTCTTGAGCAAATGGATATATCTAGAGGATATCATCCTGAGTGAGGTAACCCAATCACAAAAGAAGTCACTTGATATGCACTCACTGATAAGTGAATATTAGACCAGAAACCTAGAATACCCAAGATACAACTCCCAAAACACAAGAAAATCAAGAAGGAAGACCAATGCATGGATATTTCATTCCTCCCTAGAATAGAAAATAAAATATCCATGGAAGGAGTTGGAGAGACAAAGTTTGGAGCTAAGACAAAAGAATGAACCATCCAGAGACTGCCCCACCCAGGGGGTCCATCCCATATCAGCCACCAAATGCAGACACTATTGCATACCCCAGCAAGATTTTGCTGAAGGGACCCTGATATAGCTGTCTCCTGTGAGGCTTTGCCAGTGCCTGGCAAATACAGAAGTGGCTGCTCACAGTCATCTATAGGATGGAACACAGGGTCCCCAATATAGGAGCTAGAGAGAGTACCCAAGGAGCTGAAGGGGGCTGCAACTCTTTAGGTGGAAAAACAATGTGAACTAATCAGAACCCCCAGAGCTCATGTCTCTAGCTGCATACATAGCAGAAGATGGCCTAGTTGGCCATCATTGGAAAGAGAGGCCCCTTGGTCTAGCAAACTTTATATGCCCCAGTACAGGAGAACACCAGGGCCAAGAAGTGGGAGAGAGTGGGAAGGGGAACAGGGTGGGGGAGGGTATAGGGAACTTTTGGGATAACATTTGAAATGTAAATGAAAAAATATCTAATTAAAAAGCAGAAAAAAATAAATAAATAAAATATTTTTTAAAAGTTAGTTTTATCTATGTGTATTTTGTGTGTGTGTGTGTGTGTGTGTGTCTGCAAAGGCCAAAGGGGGGTGCCATATCTCCCAGAGCTGAGTTAGAGGATGTTGTGAGACATTTCAGCATGCTCTTTTAGAAGAGCAGGAAGATGTCCGGACTGCTAAGCCTTTTTTTTTTTTTTCCAGCGCAATAACAAATTATTAGAGTCCTGAGGTTTCTGTTCTTGCATTTATAAGCTGAGGATTGGGAAGGAAGAAATCCATCCTCAAAGATCTTCAACCCTGCTAATGTCTGAGTAGCCCTTACCAAGCTTAGTGCTGTGGAGACGATCAAGGCAGAGGCATGGGGGATAAGGCTGGGGCTTGTTTGGGTGATATTTTATTAGGGGTAATCAAGGAAGTGCCCTGAGTTTATGACATTTGAGTAAACATGTGAAGGGAGAAAGTCATAAGATATCAGAAGAAAACATGTTACAAGATAAAGAAAAGGCCCAGCTGAAGAGAGAGGGAGCACAGACATCATTTCCTTTCTCACCAACATTAGAGTAAGTAACAGGGAACAAATGAAGTAACAGGCAATTTGTGTGTGTGTTTACTGTTGAATCTATTTCTGCTTCGTATTTTTATGGCTCATTGTTGTAAAACAAGCTATTGTATATCTTATTAAAACAGAGAAAGTCAATGGGAAAGAACTTACAGGGCATCCAGGACTGGCTACAACTCCCAGGCTCACCAATCAAAACACTTCCATCTGTACCTTCAAGGAAACTTTACCTTACAGAAGATGAATGTGCAAAGGCAGTCTGCCAGAGACAAGAACACAGGCCAGGATCCGGTTGACGCCAGTTGCCCTGAATCTCCTTAAAGCTCTAAGAATTTTGAGATTTCAGTGATTGTCTGTTTTTTGTTTAGATGTTCACAGTTCCACAGGGTTGGCCTCCTTCCCCTCTCCCTCTTTCCTTCTCCTCTGTCTTGTTTTTCCCGCACCCCTGCATGCTAGGTTTGTGATGTCTTACACCACTTCAAATACTAGTGGTTGAAAAAGAGGAACCTGTAGTGTTCACAGAATGTAGCTGAGGTCACAGTTCTTAATGTGAAGCTCAAACATGTAACCGGCACAGCAGTAATATTTTATAATTCTCTCAGATGAACTGGTAGGAGGAGAGAATTTCCTACACCTGACTCCTAATGTTGGAGATCAAGAAACAAAGATGTTCACCCATCTCTTTTTCATTTGTTTGTATAGATGCATGCAACAAATATTCAGAATCATTTGTGCAATGATTACCTATGAAGCAGATCATAGGTAATCAACTTTAGAAACAGAAAATGGAAATGGGAGGAATCTGTTTATAAAACAAATGAGGAGAATTACTTTATATAGAGGCCAGGTCCCATATATAAACCCAGGGATGGTTAGGTATATGGCTATTATGGGTTTTAAATATCATTGGTATTATAAACACATTTTCCTGGACACTAACTCACGATCTGAAAAGCAGAACTTCTTCTGTAACTCTTGTGGATGGCAGGCTTGATGTTATTTGATTCACTTCTTTATTTGGATTGTTAGTCCCGCATTTGTAATATTTTCTGATCTTTTGTTCTATTTGTTACTGTAGTGCCATGGTCTTATCATACCTGGGGGGAAAAAAGGGAAGCTCAGCCCTACAGAAGAACAGTGAGTGGGCTTTTAATTGATGAATCGGTTCAGGTGGCATGTTGTGAGTGACAAATGGATGTTGGGTATCTTTGCTTTGCAGGAGGCCTGGAGCCCTGGGGATGTGCTGAGGGCTGAGAAAGTGTTCCCATCCAGAATGTCTGTTATATTTCAATACAGAATTGTGGCTTTCTCTGGTTAGAAGGAGCTGTGGCAGGAATGAGGGGAATGACATGGATGAAGCAGAGTTAGAGTTGAAGACAGATGCTCTCCCAGGCAGATCTGGGCTTGAAGGTGGATCAATAGTTAATGGGACTGTTCTGGTTACTATAATAATGTGTCAAGATGCCCCAAACATGGATTAATAACATGTCTGGGACCTCACGTGAGGAGAATCAAAGGTTTGGAATGACTGTGGATGGAGACTGGCGTCCTCAGCAGGCTCTTCCATTAGACTCTGACACCTGGCTGTACCAATTTGAAGGTTGAAGTAGCAACTGGAGTGCGTGTGTACAGCCACTCCAAGCTTCCTTCACAGAGAGTGGCCTCCCAGTAGTTGGATTTTTTACATGGAAGCCAGAGCTCCAAAGGAGTTTCAAAGAACAAGACAGAGAGCACACCATAGACTGTGAAGCCCAGCCTCAGAAGTCACTCTCCCTTCTACCATGTTTTGTCTGTTGAAGTTGTTACAGGGTCATCTGATTCAAGCAGGAAGAGGTTAAATGTTATTTCCTGGGACAGTAGCATAGTCACATAAAAGAAGAGCCCGTGGCATGATGGGCATTACTATACTTTTCTTTGAAATATAAAATTTGTCATCACAATAATGGAAATGACCTAGGGATTTAGGTAGCTAGAAGAGAAGTGGGGATAAAAATGTGTAAGTTAGTTGTGGTAAGCTTATTTAACACAAGATCATATAGCAATGAAAATAGATGAACTACCCCTCTAACAGTAACACATAGCTTAGAAGTACTGGGTGTCACTGGAAGTGCAAATTGCTAAATCCTCATTGTATATGTCTACTTTATAAACTTTGACCTCATTAAGCATCATATGTGTGAAACAGCATATTTTGGGGTAGTGGTGTTCTTTGGAGAAAGTGGGTGATGAGATGAAGAAATAGACCTAGACACCGTATGTTCCTTGACTTTATGGAGTTTAGCTCTAAGAAGTGAATGGTCCTTGAGGGCTCAGCCCATTCTATTCACTCAATGTGATTTTATGAATGTTGACTGAGTGATCTTACCCTCCAACAGATAGAAATTGAGAGGCAACATTAAACACTGATGCATCAAGTGGATGAAGAATACAGTTGTGGTTCCTTCAGTGACAAAAGATCTCTACGAGGACATTGGTCATGAGAGCATATGACCCAGAAATGGAGGTTGGGTCTCTGCAAGGGAAACATATCTTAGGATGGAGCTAAAAGATGCACAGAGACAGAGAAGCACATGTGCAAAGCAGGCTGCAAAGACAGGAAGGGCCTAATCTTTTCAGAGCTATTGAATGAATATGGAAGTCATACTGTTGTGAGTAGCTAGTGATGAGTCTTGACAGGAACAGAAGGCTTAGATCACAAAAGGCATCATGAATTGTTTGTACTCATTGGGATTCTTGGTTGCAAGGGCTAAAGGTGTGTCTCTATGCACTCTGATGAAAAATCAATTTGCATAATACATTTGTAACATGATAGAGGGCCAGATGATAGGTGTGGGGCTAACTCACAGAGACAGCCGAACTCAAGTGTTTCATCTTGGTTCAGTTTGTGCATCTGTCTTCTTCCTACAGATGTCTCTGCTTCTAGGAGCCACAACATGGAACATGACTACTGACCTCCTCATCTGATGTCTTCAAATCCAGGGGAAGAGACCTGTGAGTTGTGATTAGAGTAAAAACCCAGCTGTCCTGGGGGCCACAGTGAGGAAAGGCAGCAACAACAGCATTACAAGATACACATCTCTGCATTTGGACTAGTACTAGCTCCTAACAGTACTAATTTGTACTAGTTACTCTTCTCATTGCGGTTATGAAGAACCTGACAAAACCATCTTATGGAAAGAATGTTTATCTTGGCTCACAGCTCCAGGCTATAATCTATCATGGCAAGGACAACACAGCAATGACAGGCTGGGGCAGCTGGTTCCATTGCATCTACAGTCAGGGGGCCAAGAACTGTATCCCAGGGGATGGAGAACCCATGTTTAGAGTGATGTTTTCTACCTGGGTTAACATGATCATTTCAGTGAGGAAGCTGTCTTAAATTGTCCTTAGTGTACATAGTCTTTAGTTATCAAGCTCAGAAACTCTGCCATTTTAGCTCACTATATCACCCCTACCTCCAGTCAAATAAAAGATAGAATTCATTCTTTCAATTTCCCAGGTCAAAACTCAGCCTATTTCATGATCCCTGCTTAATGTACATGATCCACTTGAGGCCTCCTTAAAATGTATGCTGTCTTTTTTACTTTACTTTCTGCATGATGGGTGGTGGTGGTGGGGACTTCTTTTAGAAAGAGTAAAGAATTACATGTTCAAAATTAAACATAGGAATTATTATTTATTTTTATTGGGGGAAAAAAGGAATGAAAGCTGCCAGATCTCACAAATGTTAGAAATTCCATAAAATTACTGGAGTGGTTTTATTATTTGACTGTTCAATATATTTCACCATCCTTTCTAGGTTACATAGTTATTGATGATCTTTTTGTAAGCCAAACATTATCTAATATTCTCTGTAGAAAGTTTAGAAAGTCAACCAACTCACTCTCTGCTCCAACTTGGTGGACTGACATTTGAAAAATATTAATAGTTCAGAAAAGTTGGATGTAGCATCAAAACTCATTATCGGTAATGTCATGTAAATTGTTCTCATTTTTCTTCATAAATAAACTGCTTTAGACCTGCTGTAAGATAGGACTAAAAGCTTGTATTATATAAATCTAGGCACTCTGGTAAATTTTATTTTCTATATTTCCAAGAAAAAAAGAATCAGAATATGATATATTGTAATGTAGTATTGTAGTTATAAAGTCATTGGTGCATTGTTGAATACATTCCTGATAGACTCTCTATTCTGATTCAATAAAAACTGGATCCTCTACTTTCAGTTTGATATATCTCATAGAGGAAATTTCTATGCAGTTTATTCTAGTTCCATGAATTCCAGAAAAAAATTCTTTTCTACTTTCAATCACCTCTGTAACTTTGGCATGATATATCCAGTGGACCTGAATCTTCATGTAAGTTGGCAGTAGGGCAAAACAGTATTTTTTTTTCTTGGATATTTTTATTTATTTACAATTCAAATGTTATTCTCTTTCCCCGAAATCCCCTATTCCATCTTCCCTCCCCCCTGCTTCTATAAGAGTGCTCACCCACCCACCTACTCACCTACTCACTGCCAACTCCATGCCCTGGCATTCCCCTAAACTGGGGCATAGAGCCTTCTTAGGACCAAGGGCCTCTCCTCACATTGACATCCAACAAGACCATCCTCTGCTACTTATGTGGCTGGAGCCATGGGTTCCTTCATGTGTACTCTTTGGTTGGTGGTTTAGTCCCTAAAGCCATTTTTTTCTCCTACTCCTCCACCCCGTTCCTTTTCCTTCTCCTATGTTTACCTTGAATTCATGGCAATAATTCTGTTTCACCTTCTCAAGTACTTAAGTTATGGGTGTGAGCTACCATAACCAACTTAAAGTATTTGCATGTAGATAAAGACGACAATGATGTAATTATATAAGGAAGTGACTGAAAAACTGTGTAAGTGTACTTTCTCTAAACCCAAAACAAATTTTCTTCAGCTCATATTTTCTCTAGTAAGGTGTCTGGAGTACCCACTGCCATGGTAGAGTACATGAAAGAATGTAGAGGGAAGAGACTGGGATCCTCTTAAAATCTGATCAAAACTGCTGTAATAAAAATATTTTCACCTAGAGGCCTTTCAATATGCTGGTGAGCTTTTGGAAGGTCACTGGATCATGGGAGTGCTATTTTAATTTTATTAATTAATTAGTTAAAATCAATTAATTTTATTAATTGATTAATATGCTGATGAATTTCTGCCAGAGTGGGATAATAGGAGATGGGGCTGATTCCAAAAAGTAGATCACTGTAGGTGTGCTTTTGAAGCAGTATTTTGTCCCAGACCCTTTGTTTCTGCCTCTCTGATACTTGGCTGCCATAAAATGAGCAGCATCCCTCTCCATCCTTTCCTCCCATGCCATTAGTGCATGGGTCTAGAAACAACAGAACCAACTGACCATAGTCTGCAAATAGGAACCAAGATACAGCTTTTCTACATTAAAGCATTCCTCTTAGGAACTTTGTCACAGCAAGAAAACCACATTATGATGGGAAGGTTTTCCCAGGGTCTCTCTGAGACCTTGGCACGGGCCCCTGCAAGTATCATTAGCTCATGGTAAATTCATTTCTTCCTACAGTTCTAGTGTTAGATTATAGTTCTTTTTTCTCAGACTTGCAGTAACTTCCTAATGGATTTCTTTGAATCAAGTCTACCCTTTTAACCAGGTTGCATAATTGGCAGAATATTTTCTAAATCACTTTTTACTAAGACCTCCTCTGCTTAAAGCCACAGGATATCTACAGAATTAAGTTGGGCTCCATCGTCTGATGTTCTAGATCTCTACCCTCTCTTTTTAAAATTCGTACTTTTTAATGCTTTTAATATTTTAGCTCCCTAGGGCCAATAAATACAATCCAAATAATCATTGGGGTGCTATTTGGTTACAGAAATTGCTTCTAAAGGTTAATATGTTGTTTTGAACATAATAACCACTATGAATGACTTACCCATGAAAGAATGGAAGGTTGCAAATAACACAGGTATGGGGGTTTAACTTAGTGCTACAGCACATGCCTAGCAGGCCCAGGTCTTGAATTGCAGCAACACAATGATTCAAACTAGTCAAACAGCTGGGATGGGACTGTCATTGTCTCAGTCCATTACCCTGCTTGTTCTGCAGTACTAGATATCTATAGCTTATTCCTTGCAAGGAAGCTGCTCAAAGCTGCTGTTTAATCCCACCCTGGTAGTGGGGTTATTGCAATTCCATCCTCAACTAGGAGCCCTTTTCCCCACTTAGCACCTATTATGGTGGATGTCTTTGGGGGCTCGTGTAGTTTTCACTTACATCCACTTTCTGTCTCTACCTCTAACTCTATCCCAATTGCACACTCTGAAGAGGGAGAGAAAATGGCTGATGTGGGTGTGTATCTCTGTAGAAAGATAGCCAGTAAGGCTTCTTACGCACTTTAATACATAAAAATTCATAATTCTAGTGTGAATATATAGGCAGAAAGAGGGGAAAATAGGTTACATAGTAATAAGCTGTGTACACTGCAGAATAGGGGAGTGATGCCCTTCTTTTCTCCCCCTCTTTTTATATCGCATTATTATATTATCAATGCAAGGAGTGCTGCCACTGGAATTTGGTTTTAAGTTGTTTGCTCATATTTTTCAAAACCTACATTAATATGGGTTTTTTCCAACTTTTATTAGATATTTTCTTCTTTTACATTTCAAGTGTTGTCCAGAAAGTTCCCTATACCCTCCCCCCTCCCGGCCCTGCTCCCCTACCCATCCACTCCCACTTCTTGGCCCTGGCATTCCCCTGTATTGGGGAATATAAAGTCTGCATGACCAAGAGGCCTCTCTTCCCACTGATGGCCAACTAGGCCATCCTCTTCTATATATGCAGCTAGAGACATGAGCTCAGGGGGTACTAGTTAGTTCACCTATAGGGTTGAAGACCCCTTCAGCTCCTTGGGTACTTTCTCTAGCTCCTTCCTTGGGAACACTGTGTTCCATCTAATAGCTGACTGTGAGCTTCCACCTCCATGTTTGCCAGGCATTGGTATAGTCTCCCACGAGACAGCTATATCCGGGACCTTTTAGCACTATCTTGCTGGCATATGCTATAGTGTCTATGTTTGGTGGCTGATTGTGGGATGGATCCCTGGCAGCCGCAGTCATTGGGTCCATCTTTTGGATTCAGCTTCACACATGATCTCTGTAACTCTTTCAATGTGTGCTTTGTTCTTAATTCTAGGAAGGGGTGACGTGTCCACATTTTGATCTTCCTTCTTCTTGAGTTTCATGTGTTTAGTAAATTGTATCTTGGGTAGTCTAGGTTTCTGGGCTAATATCCACATATCAGTGAGTACATGTTATGTGAGTTCTTTTGTGATTGGGTTACTTCACTCAGTATGATGGCCTCCAGATCCATCCATTTGCCTAGGAATTTCATATATTTATTGTTTTTAATAGCTGAGTAGTACTCCATTGTGTAGAATTAACTCAAACTAATCGATGGCCTTTCTCTATACAAAGGATGAACTGGCTGAGAAAGAGATCAGGGAAACATCACCCTTCACAATAGTCACTAACAATATAAAATATCTTGGTGTGACTCTCACGAAGGAAGTGAAAGATTTGTATGACAAGAACTTCAAGTCTCTGAAGAAAGATATTGAGGAAGATCTCAGAAGATGGAAGGATCTCCCATGCTCATGGATTGGCAGAATCAATATAGTAAAAATGGCTTTCGTGCCAAAAGCTATCTACAGATTCGATGCAATCCCCATCAAAATTCCAACTCAATTCTTCAAGGATCTAGAAAAGACAATTAGCAAGTTCATCTGGAATAACAAAAAACCTAGACTAGTGAAAACTCTTCTCAACAATAAAAGAACCTCTGGTGGAATCACCATGCCTGACCTCAAGCTGTACTACAGAACAATCATAACAAAAACTGCATGGTACTGGTACAGCAACAGACAGGTAGATCAATGGAATAGGATCGAAGACCCAGAAATGAATCCACACACCTATGATCACCTGATCTTTGACAAGGGAGCTAAAACTATCCAGTGGAAAAAAGACAGCCTTTTCAACAAATGGTTCTGGCACAACTGGCAGCTATCATGTAGAAGACTGGGAATTGATCCATTCTTATCTCCTTGTACTAAGGTCAAGTCTAAGTGGTTGAAGGACCTCCACATAAAGCCAGAGACACTGAAACTTATAGAGGAGAAAGTGGGGAAAAGCCTCGAAGATATGGGCACTGGGGAAAAATTCCTGAACAAAACAGCAAGGACTTGTGCTGTAAGATCAAGAATTGACAAATGGGACCTCATAAAGTTGCAAAGCTTCTGTACGACAAAAGATACTGTCAACAAGACAAAAGGGCCACCAACCGAGTGGGCAAGGATCTTTACCAATCCTAAATCAGATAGGGGACTCATATCCAATATATATAAAGAACTCAAGAAGGTGGACACCAGAAAATCAAATATCCCCATTAAAAAGTGGGGCACAGAGTTAAACAAAGAATTCTCAACTGAGGAATACTGAATGGCTGAGAAGCACTTGAAAAAATGTTCAACATCCTTAATCATCAGGGAAATGCAGATCAAAACAACCCTGAGATTCCACCTCACACCAGTAAGAATGGCTAAGATCAAAAATTCAGGTGACAACAGATGCTGGCGTGGATGTGGAGAAAGGGGAACACTCCTCCATTGTTGGTGGGAATGCAAGCTGGTTCAACCAGTCTGGAAATCAGTCTGGTGGTTCCTCAGAAAATTGGACATAGTACTACCGGAAGATCCTACAGTACCTCTACTGGGCATATATGCAGAAGATATTCCATCTGGTAATAAGGACACATGTTCCACTATGTTCATAGCAGCCTTATTCATAATAGCCAGAAACTGGAAAGAACCCAGATGTCCCTCAACAGAAGAATGGATACAAAAAATTTGGTATATTTACACAATGGAGTACTACACAGCTATTAAAAACAATGAATATATGTAATATGGGTTCTTAGTGCTTCAACTTCCCTTCTAGCCTGCCAACCAAACATAGAGGAGAAAGATGGTTAATAGGACAATGGGGAATGTGGACCTGTTTAGAAGTAGTTCTTTGGGGGAGATTCCAAACATGAGTACATGAATCAGTAGCAGTGACTCAATGCAGAAGAAACCACAAGGCTCTGCTGAATTGGCACAAGTCTTTGGAAGCAGCAAGAAACAGCTGGAACACCACAAGAAGTTCTTTGTAACTTTTTTCTCTGTGAAGTCACAAGTGAAGAGCAGTGAAGACCAGCAAAGGTTTGCCAGGCAAACCAGTGCAAGAGCGTCATCCACTGTCTGTTGGGTTATACTTACGCTTTTCCAACCACCCCACATCCTCTCAAATGTCTGCCTCAGCAAAACACCCTCTCATGTGTCTGCTTCAGCAAAATATCCTCTCATAAGACAGCTTCCAGGAAGCCACTCCATGACACAGTTAAGTCTTCAAATAAACCAGAAATTTTCACTTCAGCTGTTCTTTAACGTGAACATGTGGGTTGATAAGACTTGGAAACACTACAATGGCACTAGAGCCACTTAGCTGACTGACACGGTGATGCCTTTCCCAAAGTAGCACTCTCAGGTGGACTGACACCCCAGCAACCTTTACATCCATAACAGAGGACAAAAGAGCTGACTGCCTATAGGTCAGAACACGTTACTGGAGAATTTGAACTTGCTGGAATCATCCTGAAACTTTTCCTTTAATAAAACTTTATGTCTAGCTTTGTGTAAGCTTCCCGTCTTACGTATTGTTGGAGTCTAATTTTGGTTAGAAGTTATAAATTCAATTTTGTAGTTTTACTTTATGAATTCAGATTGTTATTGTATACTACTGACATGTATACATATATGTAGCTGGACATACCATATATATGGTGTCTGTCTGTCTGTCTGTCTGTCTATCTACCTACCTATCTATCTATGAAGATATCCTGATTAATGAACACCCATTCCCTTGTAAAGCTTTGAACCTTGAAGTCGCTTGGTCAATCTTGTTTTGCATCTCAAGCATAAACTTTCATCTCAATCCTGGGTAATTCTGAAGCATTTTTTTCCAAATGTCATTATTTCATTCTTTATTTCTTTGAAAAACATGTTTAAGTTTTTGACAAAAGAAACTTTGTGAAGGGAAAATTTAGAAGTAATACTTTTAATATGACAATTGAAAGAATTATGACATTTGATTTGTATTTTAACTTTAGAAAAACGTTATGAAAAGTGTCTCTTCGGTATAAAAATTCCAAATGTGGAAATCCTGAGTAAGACTGGAGGAAGAGGAAATTAATATTGTTCATTTTGTTCAAACTTTAGGAACTAGGTGGCAAGAATAAGTGAAATACCCAACTAGTTTGCATGCCCACTGGATTTACCACCAAAAATCATTTTCAACTATGTTTACCTAACTCATGTGTTTGTATTCTGTATTCTGTTAATTGGATTGCTCCCTTCTTCTCTCTCCCTCTCTCTCTCTCTCTCTCTCTCTCTCTCTCTCTCTCTCTTTCTCTGTGTGACTCTGTCTCTCTGTCTCTGTCTCTGTCTCTGTCTCTCTCCCTTGTGTGTGTGTGTGTGTGTGTGTGTGTGTATGTGTGTGTGTGTGCGTGTGTGTGTGTGTGTGGTCCTGGATTCCTGTGGCTTTATGATGCTGTGCAGATACCCTAACCTGAGCAACACTCCCAGCCTGACTAATAATCTTATGACACACTTTCACAATTAATTTGGCTCTACAATGGTTGTTTGGTTAGGTAACTCCACTATTCTTATTCCCAAGTGAGTAGTTTTGCATGGCTTTGGCTAAAATTAGGTCAATATAGTCCTGCGAAACAGAGAAGAGTGTGTTAGTAGTCAAAGGAGCCTTTCCTCACTGTCAGTCTTCTTGCTGTGACGAGGACTGCTGTTTATTTTGACACGTTGTAAAGAACTGGAGGGCCAATAAGGACAGTAAATCACAGCTATCTTCAGAGATACTCACAAAGCTTGGAATGAAACTCTCCAGTTCCTTCTTCCGAGGTTATGGCATCTGAATAAGAGGTTAGAAAATGCTTTGAGACTATAAGTGGTTTTTAATTTACACATTCATGTTATAGAAATTGCAAATGTAAAACCAATTTAAAAAAAAGTGAGCTTCTTTCCCTAGAATCACTTAAATTCCTGCTTTTAAACCCCCTCATATGCACTGGGCTGCATCTGTTCTCCCTCCTCGAGCCAAAAGTCATAAATGGCTTTATTTAGTTATTCATCTATCTATTTATTGGGTTATGGGTGTGATGGGCATTGGTACTGTGGTATCATACATACTATGCAACATTATCATTGAGCTATGACCTCAGCAAATGATCATTTAGAGACAGGACTTCTTTTAAAGAGGTGTCTACTGTTAAATAAGATCAAAGGTGGGGCCTTTATCCAGAATGACTAATGCCATTATAGAAGGAGGAACCAGAGAATCCCAGACACAGTAAAGTCTACCATGTATCCCTAAGTTCATTAAATACACTGTCATATTAGTTGGCATTTGGGTTGATTTTAAACTTGGTATACAACATAAGAATTCAATTTTATCACTTCAAATTGTTTACTGACTATGAAGGAAAATATATGAGTAGCTTTTGGCTTCTAGCTATGTTCAAATCCTAACAATATCAGGATTCTAAACATGTAGACATTTCTAGGTATCTATGCTATTATGCATTGGGAATAAGAAACAAATCATTTCAAATGGTTACTTCTTACTTGATCTAATTATTATATAATTGTGTAATAGTAAAAACCTTTCTCTTTGTTTGAGAATGACTGATAGCAAAGATAAATAGTGTTTATGTTTTTTTCATTGATCATTGCAGTAGTATGATTATTTGATTTGCGAGAGTTAGATTATTGGACACATGTCTTTTGTTAGTTATTTCTGGTGACATTCTCTAGGTGTAGCTGTGCTTTCTCAAATGATGGGAATTCAGAGTGGATCTGGATGTACAGAATCCCATTATGCAGGTATACCACATCCTCCCTATTCATTTTATTGTAATGGACATTCAGCCTTAGTCTGTCTACTGGCCCCAGTGAGCAATGGTAGAAGAAGCAGACAGGGAGGGTGTCCCTGTGATACACTAATTATATTGCCTTTGGACATATACCCAATAGTGGGGTTTCTGGATCCTACAATGGTTCCATGTGCAGTTTTTAATAGAAATGTACACACTGTTGTCTGGACCAGGTATATAATCATACATTTTTTTTTGTTTTTCTCTTAAATGGGAGAAGGGTTGACACAAGTTACTTCTAAATATTAATATCAATAACAAAATTATGCTGGTGTAAAAGTTACAACTCTGTTGTATACTTTGCCTAATTTACTTTCCCAGTTATTTTGAAATAGTCATCAGAAATATTAAAAGGAGCTTATCAAATTGTTCTAAAGACTGACATCAGAGGTTAGAAAATATTTTGAGATCATAAGTGGTTTTTAATGTACATATTCATGTTATAAAATGTGTAAAATGTAATAAATGTGTTCCTTGCTATCCTGGAACTCATTAGTAGTTCCTGTTGTGAGTCCTTATACTCATAGAGATCCACCTGACTGTGCCTCCCAAGTGCTGGGATTAAAGCTGTGTGCCACCATACACAGAAAAATATACACTTCTTGCAATAAAGTACAGATGTCCCCTTTCCTCCACATCCTTTTGCTGCTTCCTAGGAGTTCTTATCTCTTTATTTTTTTGATAATAGCCATTCTTCACTAGAATGTGGTACTATCTCACTGTGATTTGCATTTGTCTTTCCCTGGATATTAATGATTCTGAACATTATTCATGTACATTTGTTGTCCATTTGTGCCTTTTCTCTTAATGAATATCTGATTATTTGCTTATTATTAACAAGTGAGGTATTTTTTATGGGATGAAGTCATTTTAGTTCATTATGTGTTCTGGATTTTGTCCTTTTTTCAAATAGATAGTTTGCAAATGTTTCATTCCATTTTGAAGGCTGTCTGTGGATTGCATTCTTTGATATTACAAATCACTTGTTATATTACTTTTGTTGCAGAGTCATTTGTTACAGTATCATTTGTTACAAAGTCAGTTCTTACAGTATCATTTATTTTTTGTATGTTTGGCAACTGTGCACTTTGTACCAAATCTAAATACCACTCTCTAGGCCTATGTTCAAAAGTATTTCCCTGTCTTCCATCAATCCGTTCTGAGTTAGTATTTGTAAAAGTTGAAAGATTTCTAAAGCTCCAGTATCCTTTGGCATATGGCTGTCCAGTCCCTAAATATCATTTACAGAAGATGCCTCCAACTTCCCACTGTTGCGCTTGGTCCTCTGTGACAAGCTTGATAGGTGCACACACATAAACATAGCACTATTCCTGAGAGCTTTCTTCTTTCACATTGCCTGTGCTTTGAATTGTGCTGATGTCATGTTATTTTGATTTTATAGTGTTGTATATTTTAATAAGTCTGATATTTTGTTTTGTTTCTTTTTACTTAGGCTTGTTTTGGCTATCTAGAACGTTTTGTGATTCCACATAAGTTTTGACATTGATTTTTCTAAATCTATGAACAAGGACATGAGTATTTTTCTTGTCTATTGCTTTGTATATTTTAACAATCAATTATTTTCATTCATGAATGTGGGATAGCCTCTCTTTTGTATCCTCTTCCAATTTCTTTCATCAGCATTTTGTCATTTTCATTATAAAACACCTCTTTGGTTACATTTACTACAAGGTATTTAATTATCATAGCTATTCTCAATGAGACTGCTTGGTTTAATTTCTTTTCAGACATTTCTCTATTAGCGTACAGAAATACTATTGATTTTTGTATGCTTATTTTGTGTGCTGAGATTCTGAGCTGTATTAGTTGCAGAGGTTGAGTGGGAGGTGTCTTTTAGGCTTTTTGTGTTTGAGATAATCTCCTCAGCAAACAAAGGCAGTTGTCATCCTCCTAACTAACTTAGATGTCATTATGGCTCAGAGGGAAAATATCCACACATACTCATGCATTTGAATACTTAGTCCCTAACCATTGGTAACATCTGGGGAAGTTGTAGACGTTTTAGCAGGTGGACCATGATGTGGAAGTATCACTGGGCCTTGAAAGTTATAGCCTAGTTCTGTGCTTTTGGCTCGGGCCCTTTCCCTGAATATGAAGATGCTGTAACCATTTGCCACAAGGCGTTCCAAACATGATATACTGGTTCCCTTAAACTGTGAACCTAAATATTTCTTCCCTTAAATTGCTCCTGTCAGGTATTGGTCATAAGAACAAGAAATGTAACTGGTATAGATGTCCCTTATTTCTTTCTCTTGAATACTTTTTTGGACTCTCAGTATTATGTTGAATAAAAGTGGTAAAATTGGGAATTTTCATCTTGTTCATGATCTTAGAAGAAAAGTCCTGTTTTCCCCCCACTGAATATGATTATAGCTATATGTTTGTTATGGATGGTCTTCATTATGCTGAAGTAATGTACTGGGATATTTTGTAATGGTGGAATGTTGAATTTCATTAAACTTTTCTACATCTATTGAAATGATAGTAAGATTTTGTGCTTGCTTCTTTTACTCTGATGTATCACATTGATTGATTTGTTTATGCTTAATTAATCTTGCATCATGGGATAATCTACTTGATCACAAAAACCACTCTTTTTAATGTGCCACTGGATTTAGCTTTCTATTATTTTGTTGAGGATTTTCACATCAATGTTCATCAATGAAGTTCACGTGTATATTTGTTTTCTTTCTTGATATTAAGAAGGGAGGAACTCACATGAGATCAGAGAATATATGGTCTTGTGGATGATGATTCAGGGGTACTATGCATCATTTGAGATGATTATGGACAACTTCACACATACATACTACTAGTGTTGACCTATAAAGAAAGAGAAAACCTAGACACACTCAAAACACACAATGGAATTGAACATCAAAAAGTTCTTCAATCATAGCAAAGTCCTAGGACCTGATGGCTACATTGTAGAATTCTAGCAGATATTTAAGAAAGCAAGTGGAGCAAGTACCAAAATTTTTAAACAATAGAAGAGGACTATATTAATCTTACTACACTTTCTTAGTTATTTACCTATTTGTTTATTTCATAAGTTCTTTCTACACACTCTTGACTTGGTATTATCTTCATAAAAGTTCATTGTCATCTGCTACTTCCTATGACTCTTTGGTGGGAAAAATTTTATAGCTGATCTAGTATATTCATTTTTTTCTATACTGTGAATCACATATATTTTCAGAGATAGTAAATGTTGATCTCCCAACAGTCCTCTCATTTTTAAGAAAGCAGGTAGAATGAGGTAGTAATTTGACTCCAGAAGAAGCAAAGGAATTCTGTTATGTCTGTGTCTATGAACTCCTGGTTTCCTTTCTAAATCCAACAAAGACAGGGCTACTCAGCTATGAACTATTTAATAATATCAGTATGCCACAAATAATGAATCACCTTTAAGGAAGAATGTGTTATATGGCTCAGATTTGAAACCAGTAATTGTATTGTCCATCATCCTCAACTTCCTATGTGAACAAATGCCCATTACACTACAGTTTTGATGTGAAGTCATACTTCCCTTGAAGCAGTCATGTGCTGACGAGAGGTTGAAGAAGGAAATGGTGGGGCTATGCATGAACTCTGCTGCACAGTGCAAGCACATCTGCTTGTCCTAGACTGAAGCAGCTGCAGAAGTTTCGCTGCTGCTATTGCAACATGGGGCTGCTTTTCTACAGAGCAAGGTTAATGGTGCATGCCCTGTCCACTTAAGGTGTTATGTGTCAGTCATGTTGATGGGAAAGTTTCACCCTCTTGCTCCTGTGTGTTTGAATCAGTCTCCTTTGGCCCTGGAAGCTTCTACCTGCAAGGAACAATAACCACAGTAGTGTATGCTTCCACAGGTCTGTTGCATGAATCAGGTCAAAGGCAATTTGGAGGTATAAAAATGTAGCAGCTGGCCTCAAAACGAAGGGGAAGTGCTGATTTATAATTTTCCAGGAAGTGCTAATCCTAATATTTCAATGATGTGCATGCCAGGTAACCTTTAAAATATCAATGAGGTCAATGATATGTTCTTTGGTAATCATGTAGCTCATTTCTACAGTGTACACTTTAAAATTATGGAGTCAATGGAGAGGAAAGATTGTTATCATTTAAGTAGAATTACAATTGCAGTTCAGAATTCAGAGAATGAAAGTAGAAACCAACTTGGCACACGTGTTCTGCTTTGCCAGATAGAGATTTAAAATGGTCAAAAGGATGAGTTTAAATAAACTTTCACACAAATTCAGTTGCCAAGGAGTGTTCCAAAGATGGGTATTTAGATTTTTTTGGCTAAATTATTCTATCTGTCTCTGTAATTTATTAGCTGTTCCAGCTATATGGGATATAGCATGTATATATTATGTTATTTTTGCCTGGGGAAACCATGTCATTTCCAGAATCATAGGCTAGATGATATCAATTCAATAGTTAAAAGCTACAGAGCACAATTTCTATTATAGATATATATGTGTAGGTTACTTACTATAAAGCTTCCTGGATAATTCTGGTTATGACATACCAAAATATTTTTTCATTTACATAGAAAGCTAGAATGAATGGAAGAGCTCTGGCATGGCGAGTAGTAGATCCCCAAGCTCACATCCCTTTTTTCCACAAGCCTGAAGGCCAAAATCATTGATCTTTACTCCTTATCTATTCATGGCCACACAGACTGATTTATTTCAAGCTGGTTTCATAGCTCATCTCATTAGTTCATTAACTGACCCCAGCACTCATCTCTTACCATCAATCATCATAGCTTAGAGTAGAAGGCGACCTACAAGAATCATTGGAATGGCCATTCAATTCACAGATGTGGCAATGAAGGACAGCAGCAGTATCATGATGGCCTAGTTAGTACTACTTCAGCAAGCTACAACCTTAGGCACCCCTCATTCACTTGTAGTCTCCATGGCTTCACCTACAGAACAGGAAGACTTATTGCTCTATTGATTTACTATTTCAGGATGAAAGATAATGAACATGAATTACCCATCTAGCACAATAATGACACACAATTGGCTGCTGATTTATTAAGTAACTTGCCTTGTTTGTAGAGCCAAGATGTAGAGCCTTAAAAAGTATCATTACATAACTCTCAAGTTTGAGCTGATTAACCATTGCGCTATCTCTGAGCTCTAAGAACATTCTGACCCCTTACATCTAAGTACTTGAGACTTTGCATGTTTCCATGCAACCAGTAGTCATTTGTAGCAAGTCTGTTGGAAAAGAGCTTCTTTTCAATCAATACTAAAAAACAAACAAATAAAAACAATGATGACAATGACAACGACAACGACAACAACAACAAACAGTGAGTATTCCTAGAACACTTTTCATGCCCAAGCGTATTCTAAGAGCAGAAGGTATGAGTGAGAAAGGAATTGGGAGGTCAAGGTTTCCATTATGACCTATATATGGAGAAGGAAACCTACTCAATGCTAAAGTCAGCCAAGAGATGTGGTTCTGAGAACTTCTGTGCCTGGCTCTCCCTGTGCTTTCCCAGGTGTCTCACTGCTGTGGACTGCACCAGTTGGAAGTGAATGGGTTCTTGGTTTGAATCTCTTGGTCTTGTATGATTCGGAACAAGGGGTAAGACACAAACCAGTGGTGGAGAAGGCAGTTAAGAGGTGTCACAAGGCAGTCACAGGAACAAATTGCCACTCTGGAGGCTTCTCCAGATGTTTTCCAGCTATCCAGGAAAATTTTAATTTGCTAAGAGAGCAGTGTGATCTGAGGCCTCTGGAAAATGGCAAGATGTCACCTCTCAGCATCACACTGCCTTTAGCACAGAGATTTTTCTAGTCTTTGATAAGGTGAGGGAGTGTTTTACTAAGCATTGTTTAGCTCTAAATGAAATCCTAAAAATGGTAAGGTTATATATAAAAACAAAACAAAACAAAACAAAACAAAACAAAACAAAACCAAACAAAACAGTACAATCCAGTTTAGCCATTGCTATGACAATCTATATAGATTAAGATTCCTGAGCTGTGACAGGAAGATGTACTTCCTGTCTGGACTGTGGAGCTGGTCTTCTGTCCATGATGGAGCAGCTGCAATGACCTAGGGGTCCATTCTTTGTTTTTATTGTTTTAAAAGTTTCTTTATTTCTATAAGGTGAATTCGTAAAACTGACTTGGCACACTGTCAATAATATTTTCTGAAGATAACAATTAAGGACTTTAAAGCATGACATAAGATTAGGAGATTCTACAATGTTAGTTATATTTCCCAGCAATGGCATGATGAAACAAGTCAACTATGGAGAAACAGAACTCTAGGGCTAGCTAGAATTTCAGAAATTATTACCTATCATTTTCACTTTGAGAGAAATCTGGGTGCAGAGATGAAGTGACTTGCCTTAGCTGACATATTGATTAGTAATAAAGCTAGAAACCAAACCATTAAAATAAAAAACTTTCACTGATTTTTTTTAGTTTACTAGATGTCTATTGGTTATGAGTTGAGGCTTTTCTCCAGGGCTTCATGTTATAGTGACACAGAAGTGTAAGATGCTACGGTAAACTGCTCTTGTGGTGGCTGTGAGATCTGGAAGGGGCTTCCTTAAACAGTGGTTCTGTGTGGAGGGGAGGGCAGTGGCTGGCCAGCATTGTTTGCTTTAAAACCTGTGATCACAGATTCACTCTGAACCCACTCACTGAAAGAGCCTCTCTGCACTCATGCTTTAGGTGTCTATAAATCTTCTTTCCAATCAAACAGTCTTCTGAGAGGCTCCATCCAGCAGTTGCCCAAATCAGGTGCAGAAACCCACAGCTAAACATTAGACAGAACTTGGGAAGTCTTGTAGAAGAGTTAGGGTAAAGATTGAGGCTCTAGGAGGGAGTAGAAACTCGACACGAAGACTAGCAGAGTCAGCTAACCTGCACCCTTAGAGCTCCCAGAGGGTGGGCCACCAAAGAAAGAACATACATGGTCTGGACGGACCTAGGCCTCTGCCCCCACATATGTAACAGATGTGCAGCTCGGTCTTCTTGGGTTTCCCAACAAGTAAAAAGGGGACTATCCCTGAACCTGTCACCTGCCTGAGAATCCTGTTCCCCTAACTGTGTTGCCTTGTATGGCTTCAATGGGAAAGGATGTGTCTCGTCCTGCAGTAACTTAATTTGCCAAGGTGGGTTGGTACCCAGGGGAGCCTCCCCCTTCTCAGAGGAGAAAGGGGAAAGGGAATGGGAGGTGCTGTGTGAAGGGGAGGGGGCTAGGAAGAGAGGGGATCAAGTATAAAGCAAATAAATAAATAAAATTTCAAAAGAAAACATTTAAATGTCAGAGAATTTACAACCCCTCCTCGCTGTATGTGTTTGTTTCTGAGTGTGTGTATACATACAAAGTATCTTACCATTTAGCTACATACATCTGTAGCTACAGAGAAGCTGTAACACCATCAATTAAAATTAGTGTTAGGATAAGATTATACGCTTAAGAAAATATACATTGAATTATATCAAAATCAATACTAAATTAAGGATCAAAGCTGATCTCATGCAATCTGGCTCCAAATACTTATAGCAGTGTTACATCCACTCCAGTAGTGACTTGCGTGACAGGCCTAGAAACCTGGATGCAGTCCAGAGGTGAAAAGTTCACGGAAACTTAGTCTCCTGGAACAGTGGCATCCGGTGGCATCCCGTATAGCGAATGTTCCAAACTTGTCCTTGCGAATGGATCTGTGTGCCTTCTTTCAGTATTGTTTTATTATAGGTGCCTCCAAGCAATGACTTGCCGAATACTTAAGCAAAATTGAACTTTGCTTCCTGGCCTTCATCAATGCCCTAGGTAGTCCTTGAGTTGACCCTGGGCTTGGAATTCAGTACGAATGTTGCCTATTCAGTGACATTCAGAATTGCCTCTAGTATTGTAAGAGAGATAGTGAAAGAAATCAGGCATTACTAACTACTACATAGAGTTAGAAATCTCAGGGCAAGCTTAGCAAAGTAAGTTTAGAATTCTTATTATAGTTATGTATGGCAGACTACATTACTTATTAGTAGAAAGTTCCCCCACACAATCACTCCCATATACAGGAATTTACAATGGTTAAGGAAGTAGATCAGGCTGTGGTTTAAGGAAGGACTAGAGTATTGCATTATTCATGAGAAGGTTAGCTAGAGTAGAACTCCCTAATTAGAACCAAGGCTTGGGTGTGAAAGCCCTTGCCCCAGGAGTATAAAGACCTCACACCTGGCTTCTAGCTGACCTTAGATAGAGCTGACTTTGTCTCAGGTTTTTTATTGCCCAGTTCCTGTCAGTCTTTATGTTTGCATTCCTCTGTTTTGTGTAAGAGCCATTAAGCATCTGGTAATCTCATTATACCTTGGCTGTTGTGTCACTTAACTTCCCTATTTTCTTCTGTATTAAAACTCTGATGCTCATTTTGAGAAAATTACATTCAGATGCACACTCCCTTGTGTCCATGTCTGTTTGTCACCCTTCTTGTCTACTCCCTGGCCACCTGTAACCAGAACCCTGATTTGAGGAGAGCTGACTGAGGCCGGTCCGGTCCGTGGCATAACAGGAATTTATATGGGCCTTATTTCTTTTGAATTACACTTTTTGATCTTGAAAAAAAATCAGTTTCTTTGCATTTATGAAAATTATAATTAGCTCTTGCTTAACTTTTTGTTTTAAACTTACTTTAGTAGAATAATGTATGTAAAACATATCACAAAATGATCTAACTTGTTGATTTTGTAGTCCATTAAAATATTCTGCTGGACTTTGTATGTATGCTCATATGCACAGCAGTCAACCCTGTGGTGGATGAAGAGAGTGCTGTGGGCAAGCCTCATCTTTTTAAAGGCAGAGTTGAAGCACAGTTCTCTGTGGTCACCCCATATCAACTGCTTCTTCTGAATCTGCTGGCAATTCTTCCACCACATTCATATGCTAAGTGTGTAAAGATGTGTCTGCTATTCATGAGTCCCTACCTTTGTAGAGATTTACCATCCTCTGTGGTAGTGTTACTGTTCTGGTATGGAGAAAAACAAATGTCTGTTATTTATGTATGCTCACTGTTTCTGTTTCTCTCCCCTCCTCTTTCTTATTGATAAATTAGTCTCAGTAAGCTCTCAAGGAGTGACACTTAATTTGTCTTCAGTCCTTATCCCTTTCCTTGCCTCAGCCTCACTTCTATTTTTTTTTCTTTTTTAGATATTTTCTTTATTTACATTTCAAATGTTATCCCCTTTCCTAGTTTCCCCTCCAAAAATCCCCTATCCCCTCACCTGCTCCCCCTGCTCTCCAACCCACCCACTCCTGCTTCCTGGCCCTGGCATTCCCCTATACTGGGGCATAGAACCTTCGCAGGACCAAGGGCCTCTCCTCCCATTGATGACCAACTAGGCCATCCTCTGCTACATATGCAACTAGAGCCATGAGTCCCACCATGTGTTTTCTTTGATTGGTGGTTTAGTCCCAGGGAGCTCTGGGGGTACTGGTTAGTTCATATTGTTATGAGGCTGCAAACCACTTCATTGGCCTCACTTCCTATGCTATTTTCTACAGAGAATTCTACTTACATTACAGTTCAGACTTAAACACTGGATTCTCTGGGACACTGTGTCCTCGTTTTGTTTTGCTTATTTACTTGTATGGACTATAATAATTCATTTACTATTTGCTTTTGTCTTAGCATTTTGCTTCAGGTATTATTTAAAAAAAAAATTTTTTAAACCAGAGGTTAATCACAAACAAGATAGTAGATACAGTGTATTATACAGTGATATAATAAAGTGTATTATATCACACATGTCATATATAAATATAACACCAGATGTGGGAGGAGCGGGGAGGCTCACACCTGGACAAATGTTGCACTACATGTAGATGCCTCTTTTCTTTTCCTTTCAGGTTATCAGATGCTTATTTTACAAAAATAAAAATAAAAAATTATGAAATAAAATTCAACGATTCTCTTTTGGTCCATAAGAGATATAAAGATGCTTCTTTCAGAGACATTCTTATAATCTGTTATCACCTGGACAAGAGATGTCCCTATGTGTTCAAGGCTTAGTTTTCAGGATGCTATTATTAGGAAGTTGCAGAGTCTTTTTGAAGTGGGGCCTGGTCATTGGGATAGCACCCTAAGGGAGCTACTGGCTCTTGTCTGTTCCTTCCCCTTGCTTGGTTCCCTGGTTTGTGGTACAAGCAGTTTTTCTCCCCATACACCTCTGCCATTGCCCAAGTAATCACATTAACATCACAGTTCCAAATGAACTAAACAAACCTTTTTTTTTTTTTTAATAGTTTCCTATCCAGGCATTTTGTTATAGCAACTCAAAGCTGAGTGAGCATAAAAGACACACCACTCCTACCCATGGTGCACTAATTGTCAGAAGGTCACTATGCCTGAGCTCACTGAGTCCCCTTTTTGCTGTCATTGTTTATTATTCTTACATAGAACTCTGTTAAACTGAGCAGTAATGGCTTAAGGATATTTCCATCATTGCAACAAAGCTGGTGTCATAGGAGGCTTTGGGAATTGTATTTTTCAGGTGTTAAAATAATTTTTTAAATCCATCTTTCCCAGGCTCGACTCCCAGAATGATGACTCTGAGACTAATTAGTTATTACAAAATGCCTAGGCCCTAAGCTTTGGCTCATTCCTTGACTGGCTTATAACTTATTATAACTTATTAAACCCATTCAAACTCTTCTGTGTCTACCATTTGGATACTTACCTCTCCTTCAGTCTCCATGCCTTGCTCTCTGCTCATCTCCTTGTGAGTTCATCTGCCTGCTAGTTTATGTCTGTCTCCTCCTTCTGTCTTTCAAATCGCTCCCCATGGCTCCTTTTATTCTTGTGCTATTTCCCAGAATCCTCATTCTTCCTGCCAGTGTCTCACATTCTATTTCCTGCCTCATCTCACCATCAGCCTTTTTTATTGACAGGTGGGGCTTACATTCAGGATTTGAGTTTTTATGATCAATGCTTCTAATGTGTTAATTGGTCAACAGAATTAAGCATTTTTGATGAATAATTCATTTACTTTGGGAGATGTGAGCTAACTAATAAGTATATTTAGGCATATGTACTGGCTAGTTTTGTGTCAACTTGACACAGCTGGAGTTATCACAGAGACAGGAGCTTCAGTTGAGGAAATGCCTCCATGAGATCCAACTGTAAGGCATTTTCTCAATTAGTGATCAAGGGGAAAAGGCCCCTTGTGGGTGGGACCATCTCTGGGCTGGTAATCTTGGGTTCTATAAGAGAGCAGGTTGAACAAGCCAGAGGAAGCAAGCCAGTAAAGAACATCCCTCCATGGCCTCTGCATCAGCTCCTGTTCCCTGACCTGCTTGAGTTCCAGTCCTGACTTCCCTTGGTGATGAACAGCTGTATGGAAGTGTAAGCTGAATAAACCCTTTCCTCCCCAACTGTTTCTTGGTCATGATGTTTTGTCCAGGAATAGAAACCCAACTAAGACAGGCATATAACTAATCATTAAAACTGTGTTTCTTTACCAAATAAGATTTAAAATTTTTAAAAATGTAATTAAGCTCCTTACTGCCTTGAGTACTATCAATGTTCCTCACAGTGACTCTACCTTGCTCTCCCTTCTCTGACTTACATTAAATATTGTTACTTTTGAACCCATTAGCCATTGCCATTTCTTTCTTTTCTGGTCCCAACCTGGCTTAGCTGCATCTGGTCCTATTCCAATGACTTTCAAAGTGGAGAGAATTGTAGTTAATTTCCACATTTCCTGAGAGCGAAATGTCTGTCAATCAATTCAGTTAGTTCTTAGAAGCAGAAAAGTCCGTATCACCATGGAATACTTAGTTTAAAGGGGCCTTAAGCTAACTAGATGTCTTTGGAAAAGAGTATCTGAAGGAGAAGGCAGGAGTACTAATGAAGCCGAGATGAGTTTCCCATTGTTCTGGACTTGCAGGTCCTGTGTAAAATATATGACTGACAAGGACTTAAGAGCTTGCTCTTCCAAACAAAGCCCCACTTTGTGTGTTGACATCACTGTGCAAAAGTATGCCAGCTGAAGTGCCAAGCAAAGCAAGATTAAGCCCTGGTTGACGTTGCTTTGATAAATATGATTAGGTATTTCCCAAGATTCAGGTGCTAATAGAGTCATTGCTAAAAGATTTAGAAATTCCTATAACCTGAGATGACTTGCCTTTGTTTTAAAATATGCTGCCATGTGATGTTTGCATATTGCACACATGACTGTTCTTTAGACGCCACCAGTTGTCTCTTGTGCTTAACTCAATGCTTCCTATTATTGTTTCTCTATTGAGTTTTCCTTATAGCCACATGTCCGTGGGAATGGAGGGAAGACTCACATTCAGGTTTTGATGAAAGGAAGAATCATTTAAATGAACACAACAACAACCCAAGGCCCTGATTTCTGGCTGGAAGTTTTTCTTTCAACTTGATCCAGGCTAGGACTACAGAAGACTATCACCATTACTTTAAAATACGTGACTAACGCTATGTGTATTTCCAGGTTGGAAGGTTATTTCCTCTTGCTCTTCCCATGCATGTAGAGGAAGGGGGTGGGGGAGTCATCCTCCAGCGAGTTCATGGGAAATGTCACATTCCTGTCTGCTTCTGGTGAAAGTGGAGTCAGGAATCCTAGGCAGATGGGTTTCTCTTCTCTAGAAGTGTGTGTGTGTGTGT
This sequence comes from Mus minutoides, assembly GCA_902729485.2. Classification (NCBI taxonomy): domain Eukaryota; kingdom Metazoa; phylum Chordata; class Mammalia; order Rodentia; family Muridae; genus Mus; species Mus minutoides. The sequence goes on from LR749499.1 coordinate 759,067, forward strand.
GTGTGTGTGTGTGTGTGTGTGTGTGTTCTATAGTTTTTACATACACACACACATACACATAGCACACACACACATAGCACACACACACACTCACATATGGCATCAGTCTGGTTTTTACTGAAGAGTAAAAACTAAGAATGGGGAAAGCTAAAGTAGAAAACCTGAGTCCCAACTAAGCAGGAGCCACTGAACATCCCTAAGCACAGAGTGCTTTCCTCACTGGAGCTGTAATGATAGTAACCCTTGTCCGACTTACTGTGTACTACTCACATGCATATGGAAAGATCATTTAAAGCCATGATTATTAAATGTGATACTTTCTTTTACTTGCCTGGAGTGGCAACCAACATAACTGATGACTTCAGAACTTTTTATAAAATAGCACCAGATAACAAAGGAAAACATACCTCAATCTATAGGGATATTTATTTTGATTTATAACAGTAACAGTACTAGGGAGGGGGAAGAAACTCCATTTGGGTGAAAACTCATGCACAGAAGAATTTTTGAAGTGAGAGATTAAAAAAAAAATGTCACTGAGGGAGTAATTGCATAGGGCAGGAAGAGTGATCTGCAGAAAATACCTGAATATGTAAGCGGCCCCAGCAACCATGTGTTTAATCTCAGGGGACAAGCAAGCAAGTTCAGCTTTCAGCCTTGCTCCCACTTTGCTACAGTGTGACCCTTAAAGCAGCCCTTCTCAACTGTGGGTTGTTACCCCATTGAGAGTCAAAGAGCTTCACACAGAAGTTGCCTACAACCATCAGAAAGCACCGATATCTATATTAAGACTCATAGCAGTAGCAAAATTAAAATTATAAATTAGCAACAAAAATAATTTTATGATGGGGTGGGGGTCACCACATCATGAGGAACTGTATTAAAGGATTTCAGCATTAAGAAGGTTGAGAATCACTGAATTAGAGAATCTCAGCATGAATCTACAGCAAATTTGTACTTTAGATCTTCTTTTATCATTAAATCGACAGTCTAGAGTGAGCCCAGTTACATGTAACACTGAGACAGAGTCATTTATGTGAATGTTCTCATCTCTGAAGACCAGTAGCTGTGTCTACGCTTGGGATGGCGCATACTATACTTGATGCTCTAGTGATAATACAACAGTGACATCTCCTGAGACATCCATCACTTTTGGTGTTCAGTCATATCCATAGCCATTTAGCTTAGCTTTCTGTATTTAGCTTAAGACCTAACATGGGCATGCAAGCATGTCTAAATGGCTATAATCAGAGTCTACCAGAAGACAGCCTACAGATTTCATTATCTTGTCTTATTTTTCTTAGATAAATCCAAGTACTATTATAGAAATAGGTCACCAGTATTTCTTTAGAGCTCAGCTCTGAATGTTCAATGTTACCATGGGTGCCTCTTTATGACTCCATGGGAGCTGACTGATGCTGTGTTTGAATGTGAACATATGCTTGGCAGCTAGAGGATATGTTTTCTCAACTGAGACCTTTGGGTCATATATTATGTAAATATCTAAGGCTTGGGACAAGGCAAAATTATTGTGTGTTTTCATTTTAAAGAATAATTTACTTTTATTTTATGAATGTGAGTCTTTTGCTTATATGTATGTATGTGCTCCATGTACATGTGTTATCTATATAAGCCAGAAGAGGGCATTGAATTCCTTGAATTTGGAGTTACAGACCATTGTGAACTGCCATGTGGAGTCTGAGACTAGAACCTAGTATCTCTGGAAGAGCAGCTTTAACTACTGAGACATTTCTCTTGCCCTAATTACTGGTATTTTTATAGTTCCAAACCACTGCCTCCAAAATCAAAAGTATGTTCATATTACTCATTTACTGCTACTTTTTCTGTTGCTGTAATAAAATACCACAAGGTACACAACTTTAAAAAGAAAAGATTATTTTAGTTTGTAGTTCTAGAAGAACTGAGTCCATAATAGTAGGGAAAGCATGGCAGCTGGGATGTGAAGGAAAAAAAAATTCCCTAGACAATTGCTTCCTAGAAGCAAACAAGTGCTTTAACTCTAAAAGGAAAAGACTTAGCTGGGTGAGGTCTTATCCTTAGGGCACCTCTCTGTAGTTCCAGGGCAGAGCAATGGCACTGAACTCCTTGACAACTGAGCCTCTTCTTTAGCACATGGAACTTACTTTGTCTCAGCCATCCTGGCACTGATTTCCTTCCTGAACTGTACATTTTCTATGTCTTTCTGCCTTACTTGTTGCTTTTTTTTTTTTTTTTTTT
>LR749499.1:973117-1170080 GCA_902729485.2 Mus minutoides
TGGAGATTGCTATCATGCCTCTATGTATTGGTTGCCTAACAGAATCTTTAGTTCATTTATTACTGAAAATGTTCATTCCAGTAAGAATATTGTATCCTTCCAACTCCCAACCCCAACAAGTTTGCAAGCCCCAAATGCCTCTCAGAACAAGTAGATGTGCCAAGTTTGAATTTTTAAAATTCATACTCCTTCAATTTTTTACATATACATAAATTCTGGCAAATCTCAATGTTGGTTAAAAAGCAGTTTCTGCTTGTTGGAATGTTAGTATCATTCTACATGATCAGGCAGATTTCTTCAGTCTTTCTGAATGTAATCATTTCTGATAAACAAGAGGGGTAAAAATGTCCTTCTTCATGCTTCATGACGCTCAGAAAGCTCTGAATTTGTGTACACAGACAACAGAAAATATTTTTCCTTCCTATAACTTGTTATTTTATGCCTTCTCTTTCTAGGACTTCCAGTGACACAAAAAGCTTTGACAAAATGAAGAAGGTTTTAACCAGAGCCTATAAGCCTTCCATAACCCATTATGAAATATAGCTAGGCAGGAGTACTCAGCTATCTGATCAAACATCCCTCAGGATGTTTCTACGAAAGTACTTTATAAATGAAGATTAATATTTAAATGCCACCAACTTTAAGTAAAGAAGACTACCTTTAATAATATACCCCAATCACCTAATGGTCCCCCAGAACAAACCAAGGTTTCATTAATGAAGAAATTCTACCTGTGAGCTTGTGTGGGTTGCTGACCAGCAGTGCCTAACCTGTTGGCCTTCTCTGAAGATTTCAAACTTTGTCCAACCAAACTCTAAAGTCACTTGAGAGAATTCCTTAAAATAAGTGTCTGTCTGCCTCTGGCTTCACCCCCATTATTCTTGTTTCTCAGGTAGAGCCCTGTCTGATATGTCTGTCATCAGTATTCATTTTCCCAAGTGCAAAATGTACATCTTGATGAGCTGAGACCGTTTTCCATGTAGCAGCATTACTTCTTTACAGAAAACATCAATTTTATCATATATAGCTGTTAAATAAACTTTTAAAGTAAGTCTTGCATGCACAGTTAGGACTCACACAGGTTATACACCTATAGAACCAAGGCCCAGCTCAGGAAACATAAGAATCTGAACACAGAAGCCATCTGCATGTTCATTCTCAGTCAGAGTCCTCTTTATTTCCAACCAGTTTTCTGGCTTCCCATAGCAAAAGTTATTGTTTTGCTGTGTGCTTTACAGGTAGATAGTGTTTTATTGAGACTTTGAGTTGAGTGAGGTCTTGAAACAACATCAGTCCTATGATGTCTTCTCACTTGGCCACTGGAATTTTTAGTGTATTTTGTCGGTTCCATCCCAAGCCTAGTCCAAGAAAGTCAAGCCCACAGAGAAAATGATTCAATAGGCATATTTATATCTCTAAAGTATTTTAAAATTCATAACACAATGAATTTCTTAAAATGGAAGCTTATATATTATTTCCAGCCTCAAGCATCAGGTATTGTAGTAGAGTTACTAAATGTTCAAGCTTTCTTATGTGGATAGACCAGTTTCTTTGGGCAGTGTTTTCTGTGACAGGTGCCATAAGAATTTTTCTTACGGTTGACATTTAAAAAATCTCTTATTGGTAGTTTTTTTAAATCAACTTTGTGAATCTCCTGTAGGCTTCTGCTGCTGTTTCCCATATTACATATGCAACCAGGCCACAATTACTCACAGGCTAGCTAACTTAAACAATTTCCAACTCAATGTACATTACATAATTAAATAGATATGAGATGATTGCCACATTAAGTATTATTTCATAACATTTAATACAAAATCTCTAACTGAGAAGGAGAAAAAAAAACTCAAAAACTCAGAAAGTTTTACTGAGAGATGGATTCCTAGGAAAAAAGGCTAGAAAATGACTCCAAAATTTCTGTTTTCATTCTCATAAGCACTAAGTCCTCTGGCCAAATGTCTTCCAGAAACCTCCTAGAACATCTCCTTTCTTAGTCTGAACACTCAATCTTTGAGGCTGTTACTCACATCTCAGTATCTGTTATTCTCCAAAACCTTTAGGCTATAAAAAAATCTTAATGACATTTGATTCAAGGATGTAAAGATCTAGAATGGGATCAGGAGAAAGGGAAGCTCCGACGAACTGACAGGCATACCACCTTTCAATATGGCTGAACATAAAGTTAGATTACCATGGACAGTGAGACTTTTCAGCTCAATGAAATACAGACACACGCATTGCCCTCCATAGTGGACTCCGCATTTCTTAAGGAATAGGTTATCTCCTGTTTTGAATGAAAAAAATGTTCCTTACTGGTTTACATATTTGAATACTTGGTCCCCAGTTGTTGGTGGTGTTTTGAGAGTTATGGAGCCTTTTTGTTGATGTCCCTTACTGGTTTACATATTTGAATACTTGGTCCCCAGTTGTTGGTGGTGTTTTGAGAGTTATGGAGCCTTTTGGTTGATGTTCCTTACTGGTTTACATATTTGAATACTTGGTCCCCAGTTGTTGGTGGTGTTTTGAGAGTTATGGAGCCTTTTTGTTGATGGTTGTTTTGATTTATTTATTTATTTATTTATTTGTTTGTTTGTTTATTTATTTATTTATTTTGAGGCAGGGTTTCTCTGTGTTTCCCTGTCTATCCTTAACCTTAGGCTAGACCAGGCTGGCCTAGCATTCAGAGATCTGCCTGCATCTGCCTCGTGAGTGCTGGGATTAAAGTTGTGTGCCACCCACACACTCACCCCCCCACACCCCACACACATCTGCAGTTATGGACCCTTTACGAGGTGCTGCCATGCTGGAGGAAGTGTTTCACTGAGGATGGGCACCGAGCTTTACAACCTGTGCTCACATCTCATTTTCTCTTCTTATTTCTTATGTGTGGATCAAAATGTGCTCAGCCAGATTTTCTCTCCTGGTGCTGTGCCCTCCCTTCCATGAAGGAATCCATTCCTCTAGACACTGAAGCCAAAACCATCCCTTGCTAAAGTTGCTTTTTGCCATGCTATTTTACCACAGCCACAGAAAAATGAATGGATACAACATCTGAACAAAAAAAGCCTGTATTGTCTCTACAGCATAGGGCAGTGCATGCACAGCCTGAACACAGTGATCATTTCTTTCCAGCGTTAGGTAAAGTTAGATAAAAGAATACATTTTTGAGAATGGATATCATGTGACCTCCAAAAGAATTTGCACATTCTAACCATTGTCTAATCTTATAAAGGAAAAATGAGCAGAACTAATGCCAATGAATCCTTGGTATACCCTACTCAAGATGCTACATGTTAGTCTGTTACTTTACTCTGAGATTCAGAAGATCAACAGAAGAAACAAAGAGCATTGAGCAAATTTATTAAAAATAGCAAAGAGCTCATGAGTAAGTCCTGACAAGAACATAAGCAAATTCTGTTCATTTTTATCTAAACTCAGATTATTACAAGCATCTAAGCCCCTTTGTGAAACTTCTCCATTCTATTTAGATCTAATTTTTTTTCTCTATTCTCTATTGATGCTCCTTGAATCTTCTTTTTGCTATGTTTGTCAGCTTGCTATCATTGCAGTAGGCATGCTAGAAATAGAAAACAAATTCCTCTGGCTTACAGTTTTAGTTTTCAGTATGTGAGTGGTTGGTGCTGTTGCTTTAAGACCTTTGTGTAACTGCTTTGTGGCACTTGGAGGGCAAGGAATATACTAAGATCACACCATATAACAGACTTCATGCAAGAGATTTATTGGGGGGTGTTGGGAAGGGTTGCCTGGGGGGGGGCAAAAGCACAGGCATGCCTTTTAAGGGTGTGGGTTATGGAGCATGTGCATAGTGGAAATACATGGCATTATCCTATAGTGATGATGTATTGTTGACACTGACTCATTGAAGGCAGTAAGAACCTGGTTGTAGAATGTGGGTGGTTCTTAACATTTTGCATATGGAGAGGGGTAGAGCATGATAGAAGTGCATAGCACAGCAAAACTGCTTCATGGCTAGGATGTAAATGAGCAAAGGAGGAAGCAACTTAGACAACAAGGCTCCAAAGACTGTCCATTAGATCTGCCTCTTAAAACTTCCATTACCTCCCAATCATACCAAACCAGGAACCAAGCCTTAACATACGGGAACATCCTATATATAAGCCATAAGCATCTACCAATGTTGACCTCCAGTGATCACACATCCCAGACCTTGACTTGACTTCTTACTTGGCAGAACTGCTGAGTCTCAGCTTGTTCCTTCTGCTCTTCAGAATGTTCCTCGCCACTCTTCATCATGAGGGGCTCTGACTCTCTTTTCTCTCTGTTCCTCAGACACTTTAATGTTGGATGCCCAGGGCTCCTTTCTGACCTCCTATCTTTCTCTCTACGCTGGACTTCTTGATCATTTCCCCTCTCTTAATGCCTTAGGTATGTTGTTTATTGTTAGGTCAACACTCCTACATGTGCCTTTTTAATGGTCCACTCCAGTAGACATACAGTCAGCATGTCAAAGATATAAATATGTCCAAACTAGTCACCTGTTCTCACTTTTCATGCATCCCTCCTTTATCTCAGCCTTAGGGCAAACATCTCATCTTTAAACCCCTCTCTTACTATATATCCAATCCATCAGTGAACCCCAGTGTCTCTACTTTAAAGAGACGTAGCCATAACCATGTTACACCAGTACTCTGCAACATGACTTGTCAGTCAGATTGCTGTGATCTCCTAATAACAGCGTTGAGCTCCACTTTTGCTGGAGTGGTTGTGGTAAAGAGCAAGCCAGGGTGACTGCTCTGTTGAAAGGCTTCATTGGTTTCCCAGTATAAAATGCAAAACACACATGGCTCATATTGGCCTAATAGGGCAAATACCTGAAACTTTGTTTCTTACTATTCTCCCTCTTGCAGGGCTGTCTGCTGTCTGGGTGCTCAGGCACTGTCACTCAGAGTGACACACTGAAGGAGTATTTTACACATAGATGCTATTTAGTGGTTTCTATCCAATGGGCATCTGAAGTTCATGTATAATCATCTTCATGCACCTAACTCAATTTCCTGCTGAAATTCCTAAAAAGATTTATAAACATCTAACATATTGCATATTTTGGTAGTTTACAATTAAAAACTGCAGGTCAAACCTACAACTCTAGCACCTCAGAAGGTAAAGTGAGCAGATTGCTTTGACTTTGAGGTCAGCCTAGGCTACATGGTGAATTCTAGGCCTTCCTGGAGTTGACTGAAATTCTGTCTTAATAATCCTATTCTCCAAAATTAGCAACTAAAATAAGGAATTAAATTCGAAGAAAGCAAGAAATGTCCATTTTGTTTGTTTGTTTTTTCTTTGATAAAATCTCAGAACTTACAATTTTAAGTATTCAAACATTTCAGTCACTATATTCTTCCCCTCTTTTCCTCGGATCCCTTCTTCCCAATTCCCTTGCCCCTTTTCTTCTCCACCTGTATTTCCTTCTCTTCTCCTCCTCTCTCTATTGGCATTTGCTCATTTGCTGACCACCCTAGTCTCATTGCCATTAGCATGCTCCTAAACTTCTTTAATTCTTAGAATATAAAATATATTTGGGGTATCTGTTCCTTTTGAGAGAAGGAGTGTGGCAACATAAAATATACCAATGTAAATAGTTTCTAATTATCATATGAATACTTATTCCTATTATCCAAACTCCTCTCAGCCTCTTACCAGCCTCTTACCATTTGGATTATTTGAATGGTCTCTTAGTTGTCATTTGTAATTTAATGGGAACCTCTGCAAACCTGCTGCCACTTATTTACCAATCAAATTATATTTTATACATTTAAATACTCTTTACTAATTTCATATAAAGGAAGAAAATGATAAAAATGATGACAATAGTGGGCTGTATAAGTGCGTTAAAGCTGGGAAGATATTTACCGAATGAAATAGAATATTGTAGCTTGGGGTGGGGGAGCAGCTGCCTAGGTGTCCCCCTGAGAAATCACTTATTCTTTTCCTCAAAGTGAACTTCTGTTTTCTGTGTGAGACAGGCTGAAGATCATCTGAAGAACATAAATACATAATGTTCGGCTGCTTGAAAGATCCTTGGCAGCTGAATGAAAAGCTCTGTATTGCCATCAGAACATTTGAAAGTTTTCTTTTTTTCTTCTTCTTCTTTTTTTTTTTAATGTGTAAGAAATTGGAAATGAAAGCAAAATTTATGCCTAGGATCATGATGCATGCCTGAAACTCTCTGATCCTCACTGGGCTCTAGCTTTGACTTGCTCAGCATCTTTTTACTGATAAAATAAGAGAAATCCTTTCTAGACAGATTCATTTCCTGCTGATGGTCTGTGGCATATGAGTCTTGCAGACGATGGATCTGTTTTCTTGCAGGCAACAAAAAAGGAGAAATGTTTCCCGAATCTTTTACACTTGAGCCACATATCTCACTGGCCTAAATCTACTAATTGATTTTCTAAACAAGACCTCAGCCAACCTTCAGAATGGTTGCTTCTAGAACAACAGAGACTGGCTAGCTAGGGATAACTGTGGCTTTTAATAGGCGTGCCTTACTCCCTCCATGCCCTCATTCACCCTTTGAAGCAGTTACAAAAGAAACAGAGAAAAGACACTTACTTTTTTAGACCAGGATAGCACAAAGCTGTCACTAAAAAATTGGCAAGAGCAAGAGGCATTCCTAATAGGCTGGCCACTGTGACTCAGCTCATTGTTCTGAGAAACTTGGTAATGCCTGCTTTGAACTGGAATATTTCCTTTCCCCAGTGGCATTCCAGAAGCCTTGCTGACTCTTCTGATTATAAATCCCAGTCTTGCCATCATAACCAACCCTTTGCAATTTATGACCACCCTGAAGCATTTAGCTTGTAAATCGTGTCATTTGTTCAACATGTAAAAATCTCTAACAGTTGGGACCAAAATAAAAATGTATTTAATAAATGAATGTATTGAATGGCCAGGGAAATCTTACAAGAGGAAATGACTAGTGTCTTGCTTAAAATCCCAGAGTTTCAGAGCTGGAAAGAAAGCTAGTGATCATGCATTCTACACTTCTGTTTTAAAGGTGAGAAACCTGAGGCAAAGGGAGATGAGCTGGTCATATCTGGCTTTCTTGTAGCATCAGCTGCTGTTTTAGTCTATATTCTGTCACTGCAGCAAGTTGGGTTCTGGGTAATTTATAAAGCCTGGAAGTTTATTTGGTTTATAGTTTTAGAGGCCAGAAAATTCAATGTTTGTCATATCTGCTGATCTTCCAGGGAGATCAGCTCATGCTATATCATAACACAATAATATCAGCTCATGCTATATCATAACACAATAATGCTGGTTAGTTTTCCTCAATGCTACACAAACTAGAGTCACCTGGGAGAAAGAACCACAGTTGAGCAATTGCTTCCTTCAGATTGGACTGTGCAAAATATCTGTTAGGCATTTTCTTGATTAATGATTGATTTACGATGGCCTAGACAGCGATGGGCAGTGCTACCCCAGGGCAAGTAGCTCTGGACCACATAGGAAAGCAAGCTGACCAAGTCATGGGGAGCGAGCTAATAAGCAGCAGCCGAGAAGCGAACGGCAGCAAGGGTGGAGGACATCCCATGGCAAGGCAGAACAATTATAGCAGGGCAGTTCCTTTTAAAGCAAGCCCATCCCTGAAACAATACGCTGATCCGTTAGACAGGGAACAGATGAGTATGTGACAGTATCACTCTCTAAAGGTTCCACCTCCAACACTGACATAGGAGTTTAGAAATTAATATTTTAAGAATAAGGATGGAGAGGGTCATATTTCCTTAGTCACCATCAAATATAAGCAACCAAGTGCTGCTCTCATGCTAGAGATTTAGGGTTTTAATCAGTATGTTTGAACACATGGAGTTACTGTCAAGAAGTCTAAGTATGCTATCATAGTCTGAATTTAAAATCACTTTTTGTACAGAAAATTATCAGATAAAAGTGACTCTAAAGAACATACTTAGAGGACCCCTCTGGGAAGAGCATATAGACAAAAATTTGAGGGTGAAGTCATTTATCTTTTTGACTGAGACACTGGTGTATTGTAGACACAGTTGATAGCAAGTTGGGAAAAGAATATGTTATAGTATCATTCTATCAAAAGCAGGTGCTGTGGCAAACGGATGTCTGGAATTGATGTTATGAGCTACTGTATCTCCCAAGAAGCCAACAGATGTATTAGGATTTACACTTCCCTATGACTGGCTCTTGCACTAACTTCTAGTTACTGGTTTTGCAACTTTTAAAAACTCTGATCCTGAACATTTACACTGCCTCAGAAGGTCAAGGATGCCTGTTACCTGGCAAATTTAATTTTTTTAAAATGAATTCCTAGGGAGTGTGGGATGGATTATAACTCAGAGAGAATAAGATGTAGCCATGTTCAAGTCTACAGCACACAGATCGCTATGCCTAGAGTTCATGGGCATTACCATTTTCATATTCCTTTACATTCTATTAGCGAAGAAGAAAGTGGATTATCTCAAATTATCTAATAGTGATCACAAGTCTACTCTGGTAACTCTAGGCTATTATGATAAAACAAATTAGGGAATATGAAAAAAAGGGGGATAGTCAAGATTCCTTCATCTCCAATATCTACCGATTCCTCTCCGAAGTTAATTCATTGTTCTCCCACATTTATTGATCTGTTGAATGAGAAATATTTCCCAGACATTGTGAAAGATCTCTGTCCCTCCCCCAAGTTCCATATGAGGAAGTCTGTATTATAATTTTTATTATATTATATTTAAATTAGAAGATTTACTTGAAAAATCTTCCATAAACTACTTGCAAAAACAAAATTCCTCTCCTCTCTCTCTCTCTCTCTCTCTCTCTCTCTCTCTCTCTCTCTCTCTCTTTACTTTGAATTGATCCCAGCAGACAGTCTGTACTGAAGTCACTGCTAAGAAATAGTTCAGGTCTGGTATGTGAATGTTGCTGTTTATGGAGGATTTATTATCACAGAAACATAGTTTGTGCTTGCAATGTTTATCAATAAAGCTCACGAATTTAGCAATTTGTTGCCATATCTTATCTCACTAGAAGGAAGTGCTCATTAAGATTTAAGGATTTTAACCCAGAATACAACTGACCATGTATGTTTTCCTCAGCCCCAACTGATATATCTATGACACAATAATTTCTGTGGTTCAAAGAACACCATGGAAGTGAAAGAGGACACAGAGGACCAAGTTTGCTGCAAGACTTTGTCTTCTAGATAAGGCAGGGAAGCTACTGAAACAACTATCAACAACATGAACAGTTACAAGACCTGAATAAGGACAATTGGATGCTACAGGTTCTATATAATGGAAGAGGGCCACAGAGCGCTGTGAATGAAGAGGGTAAAGTTTGTAAAGTCCTTTGGTCAGTGTAAAGGGACTAGGACAACCACAGTGGACACTAGGAATAGGAAACATCTTTTAATTCTCAGTAAGCCTATCCAAGTGAGGCTTAGCAAGCACGAAGAATAAACCAATGTGCTGATGAGCTTTGTACAAGCCCTCAGGATACTTTAAAATAGTTCTGCATGTCAAAAAGTAATAGATGGCGGGTGTATCCCAATGGTCAACATAGTGTAGAGGTGCTTGCACATCTGAATTGACTGTGAGACTGTCCATAACAGCTTCAAAGTGGAGCCAGTCTTAAAGGACCTCCACAGATGAATGGATCAACAATATGTGGTACATACACACAATGAAATTTTATTCAAGTTGAAATAAGAATCAAATCTTGATATCTGCATGAAAATGAAGAGAACTAGAAAGTATGTTAAGACAAACAAGACAAACCTAGAAAGAGAAATTTCAATTTTTTTCTTTAATATGTAGAAGCTAGATTTAAATTTATGTAAATTTAAGTATGTATATGTATTGTGGGTGGTGTCTCTCTGTGTGTATGAGGTGTATTTGTGAGTTACGAAACAAGAAAAAAATCTTGTAAAAAGAACAAAAGAGGTAGTGATGACCTACACAGGACATGAAATGAGATGGGGAGAAGTAGGACCATTTGGGGAGAGGAAAGGGCCCCACAGGAAGGCCTAGAAGTCACAAAGTGGAGCATTGGGGAAGGGTGATAGAACACACACGTATGAGATGCTATGACAAATCCCATTGGTGTGATAACTTGAGTAGTACCAATTATATAGCAATGTTTTCTCTTTAAATTAGCTAGATTAAAAAAAATGAAACTAGCATTCTGTGGTTAATAAAATGATAAGCTACAACAAACTGTTAGAAATATAAAAGTACCAGAGCAGATATTTTAAGAGAGGTTCATGAACATGATAGTTGTTCTAAAACACTGGAGGAAAAGGTACAGTTCAAAAACAACTGGCAGAGAGGCAGAAGTTGATGAAATTCTGGCATATAGTAGGAAATCCTAGACCCAGTGAGAGAGACTAGCAAGGGTCCCGGGTCACTTTAGAAAGTGTGCCTTTGCTTCTACTATGCTCTGGAGTCACCTGTTAAGCAGTTACAACAGAAGCAGAGAAAATACATATCCTTTAAAATGTTTTAGACCAGGGTAGCTCAAAACGGTCGCTAGAAAAAATCCGCAAGAGCAAAGAGCATTCCTAATAGACTGGCGACTGTGACTCAGGATGTTCTGAGAAACTTGGTACTGCCTGATTCAAGCTGGAAGAGACTGACTTCCCTGGTGGTATTTGGGCTTTCCCTTTCTGCTTCTATCTCATGTGTTCTTTGTCAAATTTCATTTTCTTTCCCCTACCACCTGAAATATAAACGAAAAGGAAGTGGGTCGTTAAATACAAGTAAAGGATCACATGATAATAAAGATTCTTATACCCATTAAGAGAACTTTGAAATATGTACCTCTACAAAATGACCAATACAGACATAATTATATGATTAATTGTAGACAGAGATTTTAATGGATCAGAAATGCAAAATGCAAAATAGAAGATTGGAAGAAAAAAAACACCATGTGTGAATCAGCATGTGCATGTAGAAGATCAACCAAAGAGCTCAGTATATATTGGTTTTTAGCATACACAACACAGTCACACAAACACACACAAAATCAACTGAGTGCTTATCCAAAAAAGCAAAGTAAATATATTTTATAGACATAACATTATATAGGTGATACATTTGAGTGGAATAAAATTTGAAATTCATACCAAAGAGTAAAAGAATATATCATCTGAAACCCTGTATTATTATGTAGCTCTGGGTAGAGAGAGAAAATCATAAGGAAAATCATTGCATATATGGATTAAAAAAAACATATGCTAACATATGTGGGGTGTGGTGAAGTCATTAAAGTAAAACTTGTTATGTTAGACATAGTTTACCAACAAGAAAGCAGAATCCTAGAAACTAGATACCCTACTTCAGCTGACCGAAGGCATAAAATAAACACAAGGGAAACAAGAGAGGAGGAAGTGACGAAGAGAATGAATGATAAAATAAAAAATAACACATGCTAAAAGCAAAAAGACAACGTCTTAAAATCCCCATTCTTCATATGAAAGATAAGCTGTACTGTGAGAACCAATGAGGAGAAACGAAGATAAGTTGGGAGACCTAAAAGTCAAAAATGGTGAAACGGAAATTTAAAAGGTGAGAAATAGCCAGGTATGGTGGCGCACGCCTTTAATCCCAGCACCCGGGAGGCAGAGGTAGGCAGATTTCTGAGTTCGAGGCCAGCCTGATCTACAAAGTGAGTTCCAGGACAGCCAGGGCTATACTAGAAACCCTGTCTCAAAATAAATAAATAAATAAATAGATAGATAGATAGATAGATAGATAGATAGATAGATAGATAGATAGAGAAAGAAAGAAAGAAAGAAAGAAAGAAAGAAAGAAAGAAAGAAAAGTTGAGAAACAGTGTTCAGAAATACCATATGCCAACAACTCAGATAGTCTAGATAAAACATGGTGAATTTGTTATTATTTTTGTCTTCATTTAAGTTTTTTACCTTTTCCCTTTGAACTTGGGGAGAAGGCACATTGGCTGGATGCACCAAATAGTTCAGTAGCTTTGGTCTAAGACTTGGGCAATCTCCCAAGTCCACTCTAGGGCAGAATCTCTAATCTCTTAAGGTTTACCAGACAGGCTAAATGGCCTTAGTACATTAAGACAGCTCCCAGTAAAGAAACTGTAGGCCAACCATTGCTGGGAAATGAAAGAGAAAATGAGTTCTGTAATTCTCTTATACCTATTAAAGCTTCACCAACAGGAAGTTGGAGACTCCTGTGCTGAGAACAGAGTTGATTCACGATAATGCAGTCATACATGCGTGTGCCATACTTGGGCTAGTGGTGCAGGTAGAGCTAGTGCTTATTTAATGCTAACTGGATTGAAGAGAGTGTGGCTACATGCCTTGGGCCTGGAGGTACTTTCTGATTCTACGAGGTACCTACATCTTCTGATGGTTTGAGCACATCCTTTATTCTATTATTTGAGCTCCCTAGGTTTGATCCTCAGAAAGAGTTGTGAGATACTTGTTCTTGTCATCAGACACTTGAATAGACTGATAAGGGATTTTCTCTTTAGGGAGGTGACACAATTTGTAGTTTCCCAAGCAAGGGCTTTTTCTTCTTTCTGTAGAATTGCAAGTATGCCTTAAAGCAGAGTAAGATGGCATTTCTGTGAAGTGCTAAGTGGCAAGCTTGTATCAACTTAGCTGGGCTGCACTGGCAGAATGTTTAGAGGAAGGAAAGACTCTCTTTTTTCTTCAGTATGCCGTGTAAGGCACCCTTCATTCAAGTCTGCTTTTCTAGAACAATGCCATTATTTTTGCATTTAGAGAATAGGTCCAGTTGAACAAACTCTGGGACACTTGGAAGACTATCTACCAAATTAGAACAAGAGAAGAACCATTTGTGTCTGAATATTCAAAAGTCACTAGAAATAATCAACAAGAACCAGGGAGAACTGGCTGTGAGCTTTTGGGGACCGATACAAAGTCCAGGCTGGGCCCAGAAGGAAATTTCTTAATTCTTTCCTTTTCTGCTATTTTAGGGTAATTCTAATCTAGGGTTGTCACTGAGAACAGTTCTGCTGACTGCTCACATTTATGCTTAGATCCAGGACTGTATGGAGAAAACATCAAATGGCAAATTAGTTAGGGGTTGCTCAGTTATCTCTTAAACTCAGACACTATGGCATAGGACAGCTAGTGCCTACTTAAGGGACCCTGATATAGCTGTCTCGTATAGAAGTGAATGCTCATAATCATCTATAAGAGGAAACACAGGGCCCACCATGGAGAAGCTAGAGATAGAACCCCAGGAGCTGAAGGGGTCTGCAACCCTAGAAGAGGATCAACAATATGAACTAACCAGAACCCCCAGAACTCGTGTCTCTAGCTCCATATGTAGCAGAAGATGGCCTAGTCGGCCATCATTGGGAAGAGAGGCCCCTTGGTACTGCAATCTTTATATGCTCCAATACAGGGGAACGCCAGGGCCAAGAAGTGGGAATGGGTGGACAGGGGAGCAGGGGGGGTGGAGGGGACTTTCGGAATAGCATTTGAAATGTAAATTAAGAAAATATCTAATAAAAAAATTGGAAAAAAATCATACCTGCTAATCCATTGCCTCTGTGTAAGGAAGGAATAGAGATGCTTTTCTTGACACACCTTGAATGCAGTCACCATAATACATGATGTGGAATTTAAAGCCTAAGGAAATTGTCCACTTCTCCTCCAATACCTGCTACTTTTATTTACTTATTTTTTATTAGATATTTTCTTCATTTACATTTCAAATGCTATCCTGAACACCCGCCCTGTCCTGCTCTCCTACCCAACCACTCCTGCTTCCTGGCCCTGGCATTCCCCTGTATTGGGGTATATAATCTTTGTAAGACCAAGGGCCTCTCCTCCCAATGATGGCCAACTAGGCCATCTTCTACTACATATGCAGCTAGAGAAATGAGCTCTGGGGGTACTGGTTAGTTCATATTGTTGTTCCTTCTATAGGATTGCAGACCTTTTCAACTCCTTGGCTACTTTCTCTAGCTCCTCCATTGGGGGCCCTGTGTTCCATCCTATAGATGATTGTGAGCATCCACTTCTGTATTTGCCAGGCACTGGCATAGCCTCACAAGAGATAGCTATATCAGGGTCCTGTCAACAAAATCTTGTTGGAATATGCAATAGTGTCTGGGTTTGGTGGTTGTATATGGGATGAATCCTTGGATGGGGCAGTATCTGAATGGTCCTTCCTTTCTTACATTTCAGCTTCAAACTTTGTCTCTGTAACTCCTTCCATGGGTATTTTGTTCCCTATTCTAAGAAGGAATGAAGCATCCATACTTTGATATTCCTTCTTGAGTTTCATGTGTTTTGCAAATTGTATCTTGGGTATTCTAAGTTTCTGGGCTAATATCTGCTTATCAGGAGTGCATACCATGTGTGTTCTTTTGTCATTGGGTTACCTCACTCAGGATGATATTCTCCAGATCCATCCATTTGTCTAAGAATTTCATAAATTCATTGCTAATGTTCTTTTATGGTGAATGAAATTAACTCACTTTTTTAGTTAACTAGTCCTAATTTTTTTTCCTTTTTTTGAGATTACAATATAATTACATCATTTCCTCCTTCCCTTTCCCTCCTCCAAACCCTCTCATATCTTTCCTCAACTCTTTCAAATTCATAGCCTCCTCTTTCATTAGTTTCTGCTATATATCCCTTAATATATAACAGCAATGACCAGCATGGCACAATAACCATAGGATAAAGAAGTGACACAGACAGCTTGGTGGCAACTAAAATTTCTCTAGCTGGACTTAAGACTCACTCCGCAAGAGAGAAAGAATGCATGTACTTAAAACCCTGTCAGCTTCTCAGGGACAACGAGGTTGGGGATCTTGGAGAACCTACAACTGCCACTTTACTAAACCAATATAATTCCTAGCTGTTCTAAATATTCATTTATACTATCCACAGGTAAGTGTAGTCCTCATTCCTCATCAAAGACACCCTTTTAAAGAAATGGACAGTTGAGAATGGAAATGTATTTAAAAGTTTTTGAAGCTTAAAAAGCATCTATCCAAAATACTAATCATTTACATACACATTGCTTCACAGTTTACACTGACTGCTTCTATGCATTATTTCATTCATTCATTCATTCATTCATTCATTCATTTAATATAAAGCACCAATGTGGAGGACACTCTGAGTTGCTTGTAATTGTCTAGTCAATGAATTGGGTTCCATTCTGGTCTCTCTTTCCTAATGCTTGCTGTCCCATGTAGAAGCTAAATCATGGTCAGAGTGCCTGAGAGAGGAGGCTTCTAACTTCATGGTAGGTAGGTAGGAGAAAAGAGAAAAAGAAAAACTTAGCTGCTATCATCTCTTAAAGACATTATGCTACTCCTTCCCAATGGGCCCTGCTTTAAAGGCTTCATACCCTCCCAATAGAATGGCAGGTTGTTGACCATTCCTTTAGCACATAAGTCTTTGTGGGGGACATTATTCAAATCATAGCAACTAGCAAACAAGTTACTCTTTATAGAGTTTTGGTAAAGAATATTCACCAACAAGGTAAGAATCTTATTTTTGGAAATGGCTTTTAATTGACCAAATCTAGATAGAGTCTATTTCATCCTGAGATAATTGCTTCCACAAGTAACTTTTCTTGCTAGATAAAGACTTCTTTAAAAACATCTTTTCTACCACCATCCCCTTCCAGCATCATCCCTTCTTATTTTGAGAAAATGAAATTAAGGACCACCTTCACTTTCTCAATGGAAAATGAAGAAAAGATAAAAAAACAATGTAGTTCCTCATGTTGTTCCTCTGATTGGACCCTGCCGCAGATGCTCTTGGCCCCTCGTCTGCGTGGGTCGAGTTCTCTGAAGCAAGTGAGGCAAGGATTTGTCGAGTGACAAACAGACCACACAAGAGAGTATGGATCTGAGTGTAATTTGTCAAATCGAGCATCAGACTTTTTATAAAGAAGAAAATAAGGGAGTTAGGTAACACATTGGCAAGGTACAATGAGATCAATGGATGCTTAATGACTCTTACACAAAGCAGAGGAAAGCAAACACAAAGACTGGCAGAAACTGGGTAATAAAGCAACTGAGACAAAGTCAGCTCTATCTAAGGTGAGCTATAATTTTAGAAGCCAGGTGTGAGGTCTTAACACTCCCTGGGCAAGGGCATTCACACCCAAGTCATGATTCTAATTAAGGAGTTCCGTTCTAGCTAACCTTCTTATGAATAATGCAATACTCTAAAACCATAGCCCAATCTACTTCCTAAACCATTGTAAATTCCTGTATATGGGAGTGACTCAGCTAACTATAGTTCTAAGTATCTTAGTCTGGTTCCTTCTCAGGTCACAAACCTTATTCCTAGATAGTGGTGAATTCCTGTGTAGGACAGTGACTCAGATGTTCATGCTCAAGGTTGGATCAAGGACTGCCTAGAATCTAACTTAGCTACATGACAAAATATGAATCCTTAGGAGCACTTATAATAAAGCAATATTAAGGTAAAGCACACAAATCTATTTACCAACTAAAGCAAGGACATTGGAGCATTCTTTATACAGGATGCCACGATTCCAGGAGACTAAGTTTCCATGAACTTTTTGCCTTGGGACCACGCCCAGACTTCCAGCCTGTTAGGCGGGTCACTACTGGAGTGGGTGTAGCAGGACAGAAAGAACAATACTCCTAAGTATTGTGTGTTTCTGTAAAAACATCTCAGAAAAGACATGAACTACAAACTTTTTGGTGTTGCCTGTACTGAGGTTGAAATCTTACAACATAAGGGATGAGCCATTTACAAATCTTGTCAATGATGAATTGGTAAAATATTTGGTTACATGCTAAAATTAAAAAAAAATGTTTCATAAATAACAATAAAATAGCCTCAGAACATTCCAGGCATCTTGGTAGAGTAGGTCTAAACAGGAAGAGAATGACATCCCTGTAGCTATATCTTGTATATTCAAAAGTCCCTTTGAATTCATGAAAAATATAGAGGAAAACAGTTCATTATGTATTTATGAAAAACTAAATTACCTCTTCATAAAAATCAAAAGCAATATGTTTTATTTATATCAATGGATAAAACTAATATACTGTGATAGTTCATTTGTTCTGACATGATTTTGAATATGAGAACAAAACATCAGAAAGAGTTATAAATTGGAATAGGAGATAAAAAAAATCTTCAGGTAAATTGTTTTTTCTGTAGAGCCATGGCAATTAATTATTCATTGTTCACAAAAATGTTAGCACTTCTAATTTATACATGGGCTTTCATCTTTACTCCCGGATTCACCCACAGGGCATGTCCCTACTGTAAACATCAAGGAACATCATTATGATTGCTGGCACTGCCTATTAATAATGGGATATTGGAGTTGTGCTTCTACTGACATGTTTAATCTGCTTTTGATTAAACTAAGCCTTCAAATATTCCCAGATAGTATTTCCTTGAAATCATACTTTTGAATTTTAGGAGTCATAGACTTACTCTTATTTTCTCATGTATTTTGCAATTTGTCCTTGTCCTAGAAACATCACCAGTGATCTGTAAGGAATTTATGATGGCCAGTATTTCTAATACTAGACCTTTCTTTCCCAGTACTAGAGAGGCAACTTCCTATCAAAGAAGGCTTTTGGTTGGCATATTCAATTCCTGAACTTGCTGTGACCATCAAAGCTGTTAATGCCAACCATGACAGCTTGTAGTATGATAGGACTCCTGTTCAACACAAATAATTATTAACCTCTAATGAGTTTAAGTCTCTGTGAGCAAGGCAGATATTGACTCTGTGACTTAAGTGCTCCAGAGGTTGCAGAGATGTTGTCTGATATAGTGGATGGATTTGGCTATCTGAGTTTAGCTCTAGAAATATTCTTTAAGTTATGGAAATAATTTCTTTGAACAAATAACATGATATTAGAGTCTTAATTTACTTGGTGTAAAAAATAAATATTTTACTAGATATAGAATAGTCTGTATACATAACCAGTGTTATAAAAAAGCAAAATAGGGAATAAGTTTGGTATTTTTTAAAATTTCAAGACAGGGTTTCTCTGTATAGTCCTGGCTGTCCTGGAACTCACTTTGTAGACTAGGCTGGTCTTGAACTCAGAAATCCGACTGTCTCTGCCTCCCAAGTGCTGGGATTAAAGGCGTGTGCCACCAATGCCCGGCTTAAGTTTGGTATATCTTACAGATACTGTTTGCATATTTGTAAGATTTTCCCCTAGAAATTAGCATGGTCACTTAAGATTAAAGGCACAAATACCAGATGAAAATAAAAAAATCTAATAACTTGAAATCATATTAATAAGTTGTATATTCATAATGCAATAATTTCTATATTTCAAAATATACTTTAAGTTATATACCTATACATAAAAGTTTATCTAGAGACATATCTATAAAGAATTTAAGGCATATAGTAAAATATTTGTTCTTCCTTTGTAGTTCAGGAAACTAATTGCCTAACAACATTTTGAAGAGAATAGAGAATGGAAGGGGCACTTAGAACTTATTAAAGTTTAAAACCAGTTATCAAAAATATTAATCATGTACATATACACTGCTTTAAAGCTTAGCATAAATCCCATATAGTCACTCAGCTTATATCAGGTATGTGGCAGCTGTTTAGCTCCCCAAGACACCTGTGAACTCGAAGTGTGTTTCCATGTGAATCATAATATTTCTGGATACTCTATCTAGTAAAGATATTAGAAGAGCCAAAAAAATCAACCTGTGCTTAATGTTGAGGCTGGGAGTAAGAGTCCTGGCCTCTAAGATTTGGCATTCACTTGCTCACTAATAGTCCTTAACAGAGTTAAGGAAGAGGAGCAAATATGCCTTTGAAGAGGAGCAAATATGCTCCTTCTGCAGTAATGAAGCAGAAGACCGGGTGCTCACTCTCCAGGTCAGCAGCAAGCAGACAGAAATGCCAAGCACCAAGTGTACATTTGCTGATACAGAATTTTGCTGTTAGATAAGGGTATTTGCCTCTTTCCTCTATTAGTATTTGCATATCAATATGTGCCAGCAGAAGTTAAAAGTGATATTTGCTTGATGTTTTTTTGTCTCAATTGGAATTTAACATGAAACAAATAAAAATGGAATGGGTTGAAGATGTGGCTGTTCAGAATGGTAGCTTAGGGAGTTGGAGATGAGAAAAAGGAAATTCTTAGGTTCTTTGTGATTAAATTCAAGGAGACCATGATAATCTTGGATGATGGTGGTAATGCTTAGACTGTTTATGGTAACATTCAGTGTGTGTTCTCAGCCTAAAAAGTTTTATTCTAAGTGTCTCTCAACTGAGCATAAACTTTTTTATCAGTGGAGGAAAAAATCCTGCTTCTGACAAGAAATCATTTAATATAGATGTAAAATATATACATCTTTATTTGGTGTTTTCTATGTCTCTAGAATCAGCTAGGTACCTTCACACATTTCATCTCATTATCATGAGAACACAGTACAAACTGACCGAGGAACTAGAAGCCAAATACTACCCAGTTCCCATGAAGGATGGGTTTGGTATTTGGCAAAGAAGTAGATGTTTTTCTCTGGACTTTCCAGCCTCTCTTATTCCTCTTCTTCTTCTCTAAATCATTGCCCCAGGAACACCTGCTCTAAAGAAAGTGTGTGATGTTGGACATTTGCATCTTATGAATAGTTAAGCATCACCACAGACAAAAAATTCCAAGAAATTATAATGCTAATATAAAAATCAAAGAAACAGCTTATTTTGGGATTGGCTGTGAGTATTCCACAGTGTACAAGAGTCTAGAAACTTCTTAGACCCTGAGACTGAAAATGATCTGTACTTGCAAAATCTGAAGACTACTGGAACTCTGAAAAGAATACAGTTTCCATGAACTAACTAGTACCCCCTGAGCTCATGTCTCTAGCTGCATATATAGAAGAGGATGGCCTAGTTGGCCATCAGTGGGAAGAGAGGCCCCTTGGTCATGCAGACTTTATATGCCCCAGTACAGGGGAATGCCAGGGCCAAGATGTGGGAGCGGGTGGGTAGGGGAGCAGGGCCGGGAGGGGGGAGGGTATAGGGAANTAACTGGTAAGAGTGGACACTGTTTACAAACTAGGAAAATCTTTGAAAAAAATAATAAAACAAATCTCTGAGTGTTCCTATTTTTCTAGATCAGGATTGTGATCCAGATCTAATAAAGGAAGTGGGCAGGGGTCCCATGGTAAAAACAACAGCAGATTTTCAAGTCACATGGGCTGTAGTGTTGGCTTCTGGGACAGGATGTTCTACCTGCTATGCACTATGCGCTATGTGCTAGGTTTCTTATAGAGAGTATGAAGCATCCAGAGGGTTAGTCAACAGTTACTAAATCTGCTTAGGTCCTCCATATCTCACCACAGCTCTGCTCCTGAAATGATCTAATTCTTCTGCTGTGAGTATATGCTGGGACTATAGAGCTTCCCTTGTCATCACAACAGTGGGCCCTTCACTGATGGTCTTTTCACTAGGGCTGGGCCTTGTCACCATGATGATGTGTGTATCACAATATGATAATTCTAGTGTTTCATTGTTACCTGATATTTATAAATTCAACACTGTCAACGTGTGCACACTCAGCTTCCTTAATCTCTTTCATCTAGACAGTCTGCACCAGAGGACTTACTGATGCGTTATGAGACAAAGAGCAGCTCTCAGTGAGCACTTCAGAGAGATGTTGTTAGTAGGCTACAAATTAGCTTGTTTTTTTCTATGTCAAGTTTTAGGTTGATTTTGATGTAGCACGTATTCCTTTATGGCCTCTCTGAAGAACATCACTACCAAATTTCACTTCATGGTAGACATGGAAAGAAAATATATATCACTTTCTAGCAACTAACTGTGACATTTTCCTTGCAAACTAATTATATGGTGCAATCTCCAAGTGTTCGGAAGCATCATTCTAGGATCTGGACAAGAGAGATGTGGTCACAGATGTGTAAAGTTCTGTGGTAAAGCTAATGAGGTTTATGACAACTTTGGTGATACCTTATTAGATCTCCCTAAGCATACTTAAGCCTTATCATCCTCTTTTAATTGAGGGGAGGCAAAGCTGATCTATAATGCCAAAAGCAGCAACCATTTCTGCTTTTATTAGGACAGTTAGCAAAGCCAAATAAATGCAAATTACTATTGTGCATTGTAAATTTGTACACACACACACACACACACACACACACACACACACACACACACCCTTTTAGCACATGAGACTGGAACAATAGATAAGTAAAATTTACCCCCACCACACCATCAAGTAGTTTATAAATGGCCCCCTTCTCGTTTCCCTGACACAGATTAGAAGAAGCACCCACCTAACCCGTGGAGTCTCATCATTGACCGGTTCACGTCTCCAAGCTATCATCTTTTTTGATCTCAGAAGTCTAGCCTTGTCTGTACTGTAGGTAACTCCTTGTTTTTCTTTGTGTTTAAAATCAAAAGGCTGTAAAACCTGATACACAACGATGTCTGGATCATCACTAATGGCCAACCATTAAGTATAACTACTAGGCAGGAAGCCAGCTCTTGAAAGTAGTTCTCTTTCTTTCTTCCAATCCTCTCACTCAGCTGCCTGGGATGCCTTGGAGCTGCTGAAATCTATTCACAGCTTGGTCACTGCTTGTATCAGCCTCACCTTGTCTTCAGGCCCTCATCTACCTCTCTTGATTTTATCTTTCTGTTCCACACCTGCAATCTGGCACTCCCCTAATGCACCATATTAGCTCTATGCGTTAATTGCTTATTTAGATTCATTGTGCTGCTTCAACTGCAGGAAATCCCAGGAACATTGGTGCTGTCATCTCCATGGCCAGATGATTAACCATCTGGTTAATATTTACCCAATTCTGCCATGCATGTGTGCAAAGTGAGGGGATGTGCTAACTAACATCAGGATGGCTCCCTGTCTTGGGTGAGATTCAAAGTGTTGATTTTGGATGTTGAATTTATTTTCATATACATCTGTGTGTTTATATGTCTTCTTTGAAGAATTGTCTGCTTAAATCTAGTGCCCTGCCCTTTTTTTATCCATGGTTTTTCCTACTGAGGTTTTGCAGGCTTTGCATATCCCAAATATGAGCTCCTCTTGTGAGGTATGGTTTGTGTAATTGCAATGCCTAGCTCATCTCTTCACTCAGTGATTGTTTCAGTTGCTGAAACATTATAGTGTGAGGTAACAATTACTTTCACTTCACTTCACACACACACACACACACACACACACACACACATCTTTGCCCATCTCATGCATGTCCTAGCCTGTTTTCTCTACATTTTATTCAGGCAGTTCCTTAGTTTTAGAACTTACATTTAAGTCTTTAATTCATATTGAGTTTATTTAATTGATTTAAATGGCACAGGGTGGATTTCTATCTTCACTTTTCTAAATGTAGATATTCAATTTTCCCACCAGTAGTGGTTGAAAAAGCTTCTCTTCCTTCAGTACATGTTCTTAATGCCATTTCTGAAGATCAGGTGGCTGTAGACAGATGGAGTTACTTTTTGGGTCTCTGTTCACTTACTTTAGCTCTGGGTCGATTTTTATGCTTATGCCATGCTGTTTTCATGACTACAACTTTGGAGTATATTTAGATGTCAGATAATATAATTCTTGTTTTGTTCTATCTATTCAAATAGTGTTAGTTATTTGACTTTAATTTGTGTTTCCATATAAATTTAATTTTTTTTTTCAAGATAGGGTTTCTCTGTGTAGCCCTGGCTATCCTGGAATTCATTCTGTAGACCAGGCTTGCCTCAAACTCAGAAATCCACTTGCCTCTGTCTCCCAACCGCTGGGATTAAAGGCATGCACCACCACTGCCCAGGTTCATAAATTTAATTTTTAAAACTTTTTTGAAGAATTTCAATATATGACAAGCACATTGAATCTATTTTTTTTTTACTAATGTACATATTTTAACAGTTCAACTCTTCTGATTTTCACGAACATCTTTCTGTTTATGGTGTCTAATTCTTTCACCAATGTTTTGTGAATTCCCTACAGACATATTTCATATCTTTGTTTACTTTGGTCTTCTGTCTTTTACTTTTGCATTTACTATAAGCAGGATTGTTCTCTTCTTTTCTATTTTAGTTCCTTAATGGCTCATAACAATGATGAGGACTTTTATGTGTTGATTTTACTTATTATAACTTGACTGAATTCACACATATGAACTTTTGGTAGAATATTATTTTGAGAAACTCTTTTCTTCTTTCCGTCCTTTTCTTATTAAATGTTTGAAAGTTAGGCTCTGTGCTCAGAAAATGCCTGCCTTATAACATCTACACTTCTCTCTCTCATGGATTAACTGTGTCTTTAATGCTAACAACATATCGTGCTCAGTTGGTCTTCTGTTGGTAAAACAAATAAAATGATCCCTATTTGTTGATATTGTTGAAATTAAAATTTTAATTGAGATAAATATAGATTCATATCTACTTATAAGAAAGAAACTGGAGTTATCCATTTGTGTCCCTTTGTAGTCCCTTCAGTAAAACATTTTGTAAAAGAAGGGTATTAATACTACCATCAGGCTTTTGACAGCAATACAATCTTTCTTATTCAGATATCCCCAGTTTTACATGTCTGTTTGTGTTTATATAATTTTCTATGCATTTCACCCATTGTATTGCATTTTATATCCACCTGAATCACCAGGATATTGATCTGTTCTAATGCAACATGATCCCTGTTTAAATGTACCCAAGTACTTCCTTTCATCTCATGACATATCCTCTATTTATAAATTTTGCTCTTTCAAATGTTTCAAAACCAGAATACTATATATTTGGGGGTCTAACTGGTCCTCTTCTTGGCAGATTCATCTAGGTCAAAATTTTTGTCAAAAATTCTATTCTCTATTCTTGAACAAGAATACTTGTATAACCATTTGTTTAACCATTCATTTGTTAAGGAACAATCTGGCATCATTGTCTATTAAGCTATCAAAATGAAGTTTCCATAAACTGTGTGAAGGTTTACTGGGAACCTAAGTTTATCTTCTCTGAAGTCTAGTAGGGGTCTGGAGATATGACTCAGCAGGTAAGATGTAATTCTGCTCTTCCTGAGGACCTTAGAGAGTTTATTACCTAGCACCTTGTCAGGTAGCTCATAACCATCTGTAACTCAAGGTCAACCTCTGCATGCACACATGACATACATTCATAACACAGACACANACACACACACACACACACACACACACACACACACACACACACACACACACACACTGGAACCTAAATCAGACTTTGAAAAAGACAAAAAATGACCAAACATATGTAAGGCCAATATGTCTTTATTTTTCATGGGCAATGCCAGACTGTTTTCTATAGAGAGATGCTGATGTACACTAGCAGCAGCATGTGAAGGATCCACCTCTGATTTCTTCATAGGGTTATCTGCACTTGGTTTTGGCTAACTGCCTGCTATTTCAGGTAGTCTGATAAGTATATAGTGTAGTGCTCATCTGGGTTCCCAAGGGAATCACGATTCTGATTGTCTCTTCCTATGCTGATTGCTATCTGTGCCCTTGACAGTAAAATCCGTTTATGGCCTTTACTCATTTTCTGATTGGATTGTTTATAGTTTTACTGTTGAGTTGTGAGATCTTTTATATATTTTCCAGATACTAGTTATTTGCCAAATAAATAACCATTAAATATATTTTTCTAGTCTTTCTTCTCTTTCCTTTTTTTATGAAGAAAAAATTGAATTTCTGGACACTATTGTGATATTACAACTAGTATTGCAACTAGTGAGGATCAGGAAGAAATATTTATGTCTGTTGTTTACAGATAGTCATCAATATAATTATTATACATGTGTTAAATAGATGCCAAATCATCATTACCTACCTATAAGTGTATGCAAATATGTCTTGATAACAACTTGAAAAAATTAAGGTATGTATTAAGACTTCAAAGATAATTTATTTTTATTTTATTCGTCTGTGCACATGAGTGTCCAATTGCTCTGTAGTACAGCTTGAGGTCAGGGATGGTGATTCCCCCAGAAGTTCTTTTATTAATAATAGTTTTCACTATCCTGGGATTTTTGTTATTTCAAATCAATTTGAGAATTGCTTTCTAACTCTATGAAGAATTGAGTTGGAGTTTTGATGGGGATTGCATTGAATCTGTAGATTGCTTTTGGCAAGATGGCCATTTTTACTATATTAATCCTGCCAATTCTCAAGCGTGGGAGATCTTTCCATCTTCTGGGGTCTTCTTAGATTTCTTTCTTCACAGACTTGTTGTTCTTGTCCTACAGATCTTTCACTTGTTTGCTTAGAGTCACATCAAGATAATTTATATTGTTTGTGACTATTTTGAAGCATGTCATTTCCCCAATTTCTTTCTCAGCCTGTTTANTATATTAATCCTGCCAATTCTCAAGCGTGGGAGATCTTTCCATCTTCTGGGGTCTTCTTAGATTTCTTTCTTCACAGACTTGTTGTTCTTGTCCTACAGATCTTTCACTTGTTTGCTTAGAGTCACATCAAGATAATTTATATTGTTTGTGACTATTTTGAAGCATGTCATTTCCCCAATTTCTTTCTCAGCCTGTTTATCCTTTGAGTCTTTGAGTATAGGAAGTCTCCTGATTTGTTTGAGTTAATTTTATATCTGGCCACTTTGCTGAAGTTGTTTATCAGCTGTAGGAGTTCTCTGGTGGAATTTTTTAGATCACTTAAGTATACGATCATATCATATGCAAATAATGATATTTTGACTTTTTCCTTTCCAATTTGTCTCCCTTTGATCTCCTTTTGTTTTCTAATTGCTATAGCTTGAACTTTAAGTACTATATTGAAGAGGGAGGACAGAGAGAGAGAGAGAGAGAGAGAGAGAGAGAGAGAGAGAGAGAGAGAGAGAGAACAGCCTTGTCTAGTCCCTGATTTTAGTGGATTGTTTCAAGTTTCTCTCTGTTTAGTTTGATGTTGGCTACTGGTTTTCTGTTTATTGTGTTGATTATGTTTAGGTATGGGCCTTAAATTACTGATCATTCCAATACTTTCAACATAAAGGAATGTTGAATGTTCTCAAACACCTTTCAAGCATCTAATGAAATGATCATGTGTTTGTTTGTTTTTTTTCTTTCGAGTTTGTTTATGTAGTGGATTACATTGATGGATTTCCATATATTGAACCATCCTTGCATTCCTGGAATGAAGCCTACTTGATGGTGTTGAATGATCATTTTCAAGTGCTTTTGGATTTGGTTTGCAAGAATTTTATTGAATATTTTAAATCAATATTCATAAGGAAAATTGGTCTGAAGTTCTCTTTCTTTGTTGAGTCTTGTGTTATAATTGTTACTTCATCTTGTTTCTTGGGACCATTTGCTTGAAATATTATTTTCCAGCACTTTACTCTGAGGTAGTGTCTGTCTTTCGCACTGAGGAGCATTTCTTGTATACAGCAAACTGCTGGGTCCTGTTTACATGTTCAGTCTTTTAGTCTATGTCTTTTTATTGGGGAATTGAGTTCATTGATATTAAGAGATATTAAGGAATAGTGATTGTTACTTCCTGTCATTTTTTGTGTTATTTTTGTTTGTGTGGCTATCTTCTTTTGAATTTGTTGAAAGAAGATTACTTTCTTGCTTTTTCTAGGGTGTAGTTTCCCTCCTGTGTTGGTGTTTTCCATTTTTTATCCTGTATAGGGCTTGACTTTTGGAATGTTATGTAAATTTGCTTTTGTCATGGAATATCTTGGTTTTATTCATCTATGGTAATTGAGAGGATTTCTGTGTATATTGGCCTGGACTGCCTTTTGTGTTTCTTTAGGGTCTGTATGACACCCAGCATCTTCTTCTAGCTTTCATAGTCTCTGGTGAGAAGTCTGGTGTAATTCTGATAGGTCTGCCTTTATATGTTACTTGACCTTTTTCCCTTACTTCATTTAATATTCTTTCTTTGTTTAGTGCGTTTGGTGTTTTGACTGTTATGTGACAGGAGGAATTTCTTTTCTGGTCCAATCTATTTGGAGTTCTGTAGGCCTCTTGAATGTTTATGGGCATCTCTTTCTTTAGGTTAGTGAAATTTTCTTCTATAATTTTGGTGAAGATATTTATGGGCTCTTTACATTGGGAATCTTCACTCTCTTTTATACCCATTATCTTTGGGTTTGGTCTTCTCATTGTGTCCTGGACTTCCTGAATGTTTGGGGGTAGGATCTTTTTGCATTTTGCATTTTCTTTGACTGTTGTGTCAATGTTTTCTATGGTATCTTCTGCCCCTGAGATTCTCTCTTCTATCTCTTGTATTATGTTGGTAAGCTTGTATCTTTGACTCCTGATTTCTTTCCTAAGGTTTTGTATCTCCAGGATTGTCTCCCTTTCTGATTTCTTTATTATTTTTAGTTCCATTTTTAGATCCTGGATGGTTTTGCTCAATTCCTTCACCTGTTTAATTGTGTTTTTGTGTAATTTTTAAATGGATTTTTGTGTTTCCTCTTTATAGGCTTCTACCTGTTTACCTGTGTTCTCTAGTATTTCTTTAAGGGAGTTATTTAAGTCCTTCTTAAAGTGCATGATCACCATCATGAGATGGTGATTTTAAATCTCAGTCTTGCTTTTCTAGTGTGTTGGGGTATGTAGGGCTTGTTGTGGTGGGAAAACTGGGTTCTGATGATGCCAAGTAGCCTTGGTTTCTGTTGCTTTTATTCTTTCCCTTACCTCTTGCTGTCTGGTTATCTCTGGTGTTAGCTAGTCTTGCTGTCTCTGATTGTGGCTTGTCCCTCCTGCAAGTCTGTGTGTCAGTATTCCTGTGAGACCAGTTCTCTATAGGAGGTATTTGTGTATAGAGAGCTGTGGCAAGGTATCAGCTCCAGGGTGCAGACAGAAACTAGAAGGATCCTGTTCCTGGCAGTTTCTTGGTTCCTATGTCCTGATTGCTCTGCGAAGGACCCTCTTGGGCCAGGAATTTGAACAGAAGTGGTGTTCTTACCTGTGTTCAGAGGCTTATCTGCAATCCTGGAAGGCCAGCTCTCTTGAGGCAGTATTTGGGTATGGAGTGCTGTGGCACAGGATCAGCTCTGGGTGCTGTGACAAAAGGTCAGTTCTGAGTGCAGACCTTAGGTGTGCTTCTTAATAAAGAATTAGAAGACAAGAAGAAAATCTTCTGAAACTTGTGATAGCCAACACGTGCTACAAAATTCATTAGAATCATGTAAATATAAATAATTCCGGTTATTAAAAAAGTATAAAATATAAATCGAATCACTTTCAACAAGCCAAGATGAAAAATAAAGCAAGTGTATGGTGAGCATAAACATTGTTTTGATCAAATATTTCAACATTTCTAAACAATATCCAGATGTCTTGGGATAGTGATGTATATATAGGATAGAAAAAAGAAATAAAATTCTCTATGTCTACACCATCTATATCTATATGTGTACATATATCACATCTACTTCTACATCTCTATGTGTATGAAGACCTGGAAGTATCCCTTCTATGCCTAGTGCTACTTTGATTATTCTTTTGATTATCCATATTTATTATTTCAGGCTTCACACATGTCCAATTCTGCCCAAGCTGCCTCCCAGAAGAAGGATCAACTTATTGTTCTTTCCTTACTCAAAGTGAAAGAACTATTGGATTTGTCTAGGAAAAACTTTAGATAAGTCAATGCCTCCAAGATTAAAGAAAAAAAAATCCAAAAATGGCCTTGACATGGTGAAAGTGGTTTAAGAAATAAGTGAATGAGATAATTCTTTTTGTTTGGTCTTGGCTTGGCTTCCCTCCAGGATTAACATTAGCAGATCCAAGGTATGCAGACACTTCTGTATTCAAGAGCATTGAATGCCTGAGTTGCTGGTCACCTCAGATCTTCCTTAAGCTCTACAATGAGCAGAAAGAAACCTGCTTCATTATCTTTTTAATGGCACATCTATATACAACTCCCCCCCCCCCTTGGTTATTATTGAATGAAAGTTTCTCCTATATAGTAATTCAAAGTGTTTTTAAAATATCAGATCAGGACCATTTTCACCCCTTGTTTTGTTACTTTGCAAGGAACTTTTGTTTTAAGTTTTAGGCTTGAAATTGGCCTTTTAATTCTTTTAAGAAGGTACCCTAGTTTTCTTTATGTTTTTTTTTTTTCTTTATAAAACATTGTGACTGAGAACAGCT
Organism: Mus minutoides; assembly: GCA_902729485.2. Classification (NCBI taxonomy): domain Eukaryota; kingdom Metazoa; phylum Chordata; class Mammalia; order Rodentia; family Muridae; genus Mus; species Mus minutoides. The sequence goes on from LR749499.1 coordinate 1,002,251, forward strand.
TAGGAGAGATAAAGGTTTACTTGTTTTATACTTCCAAGTTACTATCCCTCACTGAGGAAAGTCAGAGCAGTAACTCAAAAAGGAACTTGGAAGCTGGGACTAAAAAAGAACTCTTCTCAGAGCAAAGAACTCTGCCTGCTCACTCACAGGCTTGCTTAGCTGGTTTCTTTACTCACTAGGACCACCTGATCCCCAGCTCTCCTACAACAATTAACAAGGAAGATAAGCAACTATGATCTGAGTTAATTGAGACTCCCTTCTTTAGTGATTCCAGGATGAATCAAGTCAGTTAAAGCCAACTAGGCAGAAGGTTTTGTAGAATTTCTTCTTAGGGCACAAAACCTCAGATAAATAGGAAAAGGTTTTACTGAGAATCTTCAGCATCTAAGGAGATGATTATATGGTTTTTTTCTTTGAGTTTGTTTATATAGTGGATTACATTGATGGATTTCCATATATTAAACCATCCCTGCATTCCTGGGATGAAGCCTACTTGGTCATGATGGATGATCATTTTGATGTGTTCTTGGATTTGGTTAGTGAGAATTTTATTGAGTATTTTTGCATCGATATTCATAAGGGAAATTGGTCTGAAGTTCTCTTTGTTGTGTCTTTATGTGGTTTAGGTATCAGAGTAATTGTGGCTTCATAGAATGAATTAGGTAGCATACCTTCACTTTCTATTTTCTTGAATAGTTTGAGAAGAACTGGAATTAGGTCTTCTTTGAAGGTCTGATAGAACTGTGCACTACATCCATCTGGTCTTGGGGATTTTTTTGGTTGGGAGACTATTAATGATCTTCAATTCACTTAGCTAATACATATTGTTATTTTTCTTAAACTTTAGAAAAATCATGAATTTTAATAATTCCTTTCCTTGCATAAAAACTTCATGTTACAAATCAGTTAAATAATGAGGACTGGAATCCACATCTGAAATCCACATGCAAGATTCTTTCCATAATCTGGTTTATGCACTGTGATGAAGTCCTCTTAATCTAATGGTATAAAGTCTTCTGTGTTAGAAGCTGTCATGTTCATTCTATATTCTGATTTTGCAGAGAATTTAATGCTTTTGAACTTTTTCCCCCCAAATGATAGAGATATTTGTGGGATGGTTGGGAAGCAGTGGGATCTCTGAGTGATTAGCTTCTAGGGAGGGCCTTTTTACTCTATCTAAATTTTTCTTGGGTTTTACTTATTTTTATTTTATGTGTATGAATGCTTGTCTGAATGTGTATGCAGCATGCACAGAGACCAGAAGAAGACTTGGACCCCCTGGGTCTGGATTTGCAGATTTTGAGCCACCATGTGGGCTCAAATGATTGACACCCAGGTGAGTGGCAACCAGAAGAGTATCTATAAGATCTAGAAATCCTTGTGTTCTGTTACTTTGGTTACAAGAATCTTTTCCTGTAGAAGAAATTAACTACCTACTTCTTACAGTAGAAAATAAGAGCAAACAATGAAGTTTTTCTTTTCCTTTTGAGACAGGGTCTTGGTATGAAGCTCTGGTTGATATCAAATTCATAATCCTCTTGCTTCTGTGTCCCAAGAGCTGAGCTTACTGCAATCATAGCCAACAGGACATTTTTTAAAAGTAAAATAAATGCCTAGGAAGAGATTAGTAATTCTAGAAAGTAGGCAAAAGGTAATTGTCTAAGAACACAGTATAAGAGGAGAGCAAGATTTTTCGCAAGCAATGTACACTTTGGTTTTCTTTCCACTCTAGAGGATAACACATGAGTACAAAACAACTCCAGTTGGTTAGTTGGCTAGTATGATTACATTGTTGTCCAAAAGATCTTGTTGTTTATGCATGGTGTGTGTGTGTGTGTGTGTGTGTGTGTGTGTGTGTGTGTGTGTGTGTGTGTTATGTTTAGTACATGCAGGAGGTACACCTGCATATGAATGTGTAGAGGCCAAAAGTCAGGTTTCTTTCTCTATTACTCTCTACCTTATTGCCCTGAGACCTGATCTTTCTCTAAACTGGAAGCTTGCTGTTTCAGCTAGGCTGATTGGTCAATTAACTTTGAGGATATGCTTGTCTCTGAACTCCACTATTGCAGTTACAGGTTAGCCCACTATTGCAGTTACAAGCATGCATAGTGATGTCTCTTTTTTACATTGTTAGTGGGGATATGATCTCTGGTCCTAATGGTTGAAAATCAAGCAGTCTTATCCCACTGAGCCATCTCTCAGTGCCTACTGTGTTTTATGTGGTAAAATTCTTGGCTTTTGAGTACAAGTCTATTTTTAGTAGAGGTTAGGAAGTATAAAAGTCGAGTTTTGAGGGCCGATCCAAGGAGGTAACACAGGAGTCCATTTAGTGCCCTAACAATGGTTACTCTTGCATAACATGACAATAGCTCTGTATGTGTACAGCCTTTGTTTGGTACAGTTAGCATGGTAAGCACTGTGCATTTTATCTAAGATAGCCCTGATGTCCTACAGTTAAAGTATTGATGTGATAACAATTCATTCTTGTGTGTTTACTTTATAATTTTTGAAGTGTTCAGTTCATTCAATGTCTTGAATATTTAATCTGACTAATTGCTTCTTGCTCTGGAAATGAGCATGTTCTTTCATAAATTGTTCAAGTGTTCAGGCATATAAAGTAAATAGATTTAGATTCTTGACTCTGTGTGTAACCTATAAGTTGATGAAGGAGATCTCAATGTCACATGCCAAACAGATTCTTCAACACTGCTTGTTTTTTGTAGTAAAAACTGGTAAAAATTAAGACATTGTAAGATTAACCTCTTCTTTCTTCAAGCTTTAATTAAAGGCTGTTTTCTGGAGACATTTGAGTCACCATTGAATAGGTGAAAGACATCATAAAGAGTACATTTACACATTCATACACAAGACAAACAATTTTCAATCATATTCTGAAATATTCCTTAAAATGAATAGAAGATATTCACATGATCTTAGATGATAGTACTGGTGTATAGATAATAGAATAATACTGCTATCAAGTATCCATAGCATCCAGATCAACTATTATTTAATTCATAGGGATATGGAGAGATATCTTCATAGATTATCTTTGGTTTATCTAAGAGACAGATGTTATCAGTTGTGATCAACCAAGTACATCCTATGTTCATAAAAGCCAGATGGATGACACTGCTTTGGGGAAGTTTAGTGCCTGTCTATAAAGACCAGATGGGTGACGCTCTGAGGAAAGTTTATAGTACGTAGCTATGATTATGCTACAAAGTGTAATGAAATGTTCTCAATTCTCCAAAGAACTTTTCCACTCTTTATCTCCAGTTGTAATTGTCTGCAGAATCTTTCAGGATAGAATTAACATTGGACTTGCAATAGCTTTCCCTATCTGACATCTAAAGACAATGTTCTTGTGGCAATATGTAATGAAGATAAGGTACCCAATAACCACTCAAGCCAAAGAAAATAAAAGCCAGATTATATAGTGACTTCATGATGTTTTTGTCTCTCTCTTAGAAACAGTCGCATGTACCCTAGATTTAGCATAAACTACATCAAATTGAATAAGAATCTTCTTTGATGGAAAGCACCTAAATCTACTTTTCTTCACTTATGTTAACACAGAAGAGACCAAAACCTGTGGTAAACTAAAGAAAACCAATGCAGAGTGGAGACTAAATTTATATACGATCTCTATGTGATTTCCTCATAAAATATTTATGTTTATGACTTGTTGTTTACTCACTAAATTGGCTAGGCTTGGTCTTTTATATTTCTGGTCTGGTGAATAGTCTGCTTGAGGTATAATATTATGGTTATTACAAAACTCCAGATTCACAACTATCTAAATTCAAGCACAAGACCACTCAAGCTTTGTAAATATTAAAAGACATGATTGTCATGTGAAGAAAAATAGATCACCATAAATTTTAGGTCTTGAGATCTAGACATAGCTTTCTTCATCTTTCACATCTCCCTTCTGACCTTAACAACCCCTTTCCTTTGGAGGACTGATCCACAGCCCCTTTCCCCCAAGGAAAACAAAATATGTAGTTTCACGAGAGCTTACCTACTGTATAGAAAGGAGAGATTACTAGATAGAAGTTCAACTTAGATGCTAAGGTTAGAAATTTCTAGCATGGGATGTGACTATTGCATTCTCCTTCAAGATTATCCATGGATGAAGCCACAGATTTCCAGAGGATAACCTTATGTCTAATTTTACACATCTTCTCATAATAAAGTATTTCTGGTTTTGTAGCTACATGGGCATTTCCTACAGATGAACAGAGAAAAGAAACATTTTGGCTAATCAGAGCAAAAGCAGCCACCTCAGCACTGATATCATCTCACCATTGACTCATTGTTTCCTTTTTTAAATATGGCTTCTCTCTGGCTGGAGTTATAGCCAAGCCTCTTACAGAGGGCCCCACATCAATTCCCAACACATATATCGAGTGGCTTACTCAAACTTCCTCTTACAGGGGCCTGTAACTCTAGGGGATTAAACATGCCTGACCTTTGAGGACACCTGCACTCATGGGTACTTATTCAAATATACACACACAATTAAAAATAAAATAAAAATTTAAAAATATAGTTCTGTTTACTCAAAGTTTGAGAAGATCTAAGCTAAACAAGATTCCATTAAATGTCATGTGCCTAGAGATACAGCCTCAAATGAGAGTCCTTCTAAATTGTTCAGTGAGAAAGAGCAATGAACAGATATAGTGATGAACAGTAAGATCATATGGTTTATTAACCAAGAAAACAAAGCAATAGTTAACTCTCTTCAAGCACTTGGCTCTTCTACCTCTCAAGGAAGCTCTCTGTGAAGGCTAAAATGCAGGGTCTGAGAGTTGCTAAGGATCAAACATGGCTCCCTTGCTACCTCATCAAGAAAACAAAGTTGTGGCCATGGTTACACTGTGTCAATACTGGGATAGAGTATAAATGATACATAACTTGAGCCTTAGAATTGCCTTAATGAGAAGACATGGAGAGTATGTGTCACTGTGCTATGTAAATAAACAGGTGAATGCCAACCTCTCAGTAGTTGGTTCCTGGTCTCCTCCTAAGATCTTTCACAGAAAAATAAAACATTGTGGAATATTAGAAATGGGTATGGTCTTGTTAAAAGGGGAGTTATTCTCCCAATTGTAAGAGTCAGCATTATAGATAAGACAATAGGTCTTTTAAGATATCTTGGCAAGTGTGGGTTAAAATGGTGTCCCACCACAGGGTTAGAGAGCCGCTCGTGTAGGTTGACATGGGAAGTTTGACTGTGCACACCCCACACAGCATCCAGGCAGGCACCAGGCTGCGGAAAGCCACAGGATCCCACTCCAGGGATGGGGAGGTGCAGCCTGAGGTGCCTGCAGACTGCAGGAGCTGGCTCAGACTCTCAGGCACCACAGATGCTTATGGGTGCTATGGAAGAGCCAGCTCTGTGGTCCCAGGCCTGCAAGGAGGCCAAGGACATCAGGTTCTCAGGCTCTTGAACTTGCTCCTGGTTGTCACAAAAGAGCTGAGACTGGAGTGGAGGCCCTCAGGGCTGGCTCTGGCCCAGGGCCAAAGGGGAGGGCAGGAGGAGAAAGCTCCAGCTGGTTCTCTCAGGGAGAAGAGTCCTTGTCTTGCTCAGGCAGGCAGATTGAGTTGGTGGCCATGGCTGAGAGTGCAGGGAAGTTTCATGTGGGAGTTTAGACACATAGCTCTTTAGAGGAAGGCCTGCTCCGTTGCTCCAGCAAGGCAGATCCCGATGAGAAGAGGCAGTCCATGGTTTTGAGGCATTTATTGTTATGGCAGGAAGGGGAGCTAAGATGATAGTAAAGGTGGAGAAAGGCAGAGAGAAGGAGAGAGTAGAGAAGTAGAGGCCGGCCATGGCCACGTGGAGAGATGGGAGAAGGAACTACGGAAAGAAGGGGAGCAAATGGAAAGACAGAGAGAGAGAGAGAGAGAGAGAGAGAGAGAGAGAGAGAGAGAGAGGTGGGGGCAAGGGAGAGAGAAAGAGAGAGGAAGGGGCAAACAGTCCCTTTTATGGTGGGCCAGGTCTTGCCAGGTAACCATGGGGAGGAACATACCTGACTGTTGCCAGGTTACTGTGTGGGTGGATTCCAGACAGAATACCATGGTCTTGGGGTATTGCCCTACATGACTGATGGCCACAGAATTATGGAGCTGAGGCCTGGTGACAGGAGCCTAGTATATGGGAGGGCAACCTTCCTTCCATCCCTTGAAGAGTTATCTGCTGGGTCTCCAGGATGTTAAACTAGCTCAACCAGAGAAGAGGCTGCTTTCATGGTCACACAGGCAAGTGTTTATAATGTGCAAGGATCTGTAGTTATTATAATAGTCTTGTTTGGGTAAATTTTGTGCCTAATAGTAAGTCCTTAATTATGATGATAAATTTTTCCTGCTTTGTGTAATGCTGATTTTAATGAGGGTATTATTTATCAAGGTTACAATAAATTTGGTATATCAAGAGCTATAAAATATGCAAGGTTGTTTTTAAAGAACTACTAGGAGGAAGTATAACAATTTTTGTATGTTTTCTTTTAGTTTGGACAAGGTAAGTCTGCAATTGTATTAATACTTATTGTTTAGATAGTCTAGACAAGATGGACTCTACTTCAAAATCACCAGGATATTTTGCCTATAGTAATTTAGATATCCAGTTTCTGAAATAGGCCTCTAAAAGATATTGTTTGTTCAAGATATGCAAAGGTAATATTACTACAGCAAAGTTAAAATAGGCCCTTAGTCTTCTTGCAAGATTTGCAGGGTTTTTACTTGTTTAGCTCCAGCATTAGCCAGAAAGAAAGTCATTTCTCTCCTCATCTTAGGTGACCTTTCCTGAATTTTAATAATGCAGTCAGAAGAAAATTAACCATGTTTTTAAGGGCTTTAATTTGGCTCCATTACACATTTTCAGAGATTTTCTAACATAAGTAATTATTACTGGTTTTTCTTTTATAGAGAGAGCAGATGAATAGCTTTGCATGTTTTTACTTATTAATTAAAGATGTTTATGACTTCTTTAATGCTTTAGTGAAAGCCAAGGCAACTATCTGTGAACTAGCTATTGTGAATAAAGATAGAGTTTTGTGGCTATTTAAGTAGAACTTAACTGAGAGAAAAATTATATGGCTAAGTCAAAGCACCGTAACATTGAGAAGAACCTTAAATTTACTTTCCCTTTCCAAAGTCACAAATGAGTTTCTCTGAGTTTGAAAGAAAGAAGATGAGAAGGCTGGTTAAACTTCAGTCAGGGATAAGAGCTCAGTCCTAGGCCACAAGGTCATCTACGTCTATTTTCTAAGGCTGGTCATGATTTCTTTTGTAGTCATCCACAGCTAAAACCATTGAACTGATAACAAAGGAGTTATTCTCTAAAGAGTTGATGGCAGGTAATTCATTTTCGTTCAAGAGACTGCAGGAGAACTTGAGAAAGGAACCAAAGTGATTTCTTTCACCTTACAGTTTTGTTCCAAGAAGATATCTCAGGGCTGAAATAATCTGAGAAGCCCCATGCTATTTTGGCACATTGCAAGATAGACTTAGTGAATAGTCCCTGGAAAGGTCGATCACCCACCACTCAGTCCCAGACAAGTTCTGATCCATCTTAATCAGAAAGACATAGAGGAGATGACAGAAGGCCAAGTTGACTCTCTCCCATACTTGAAGGGATTTCTTTACTTTGCTTTAACTTTCAGGACTCTTAAGCCTTAATAAAATCCTAAAATAAAAAAAAAATGGGTGTTAACTTTGTATATTCTTTCCTTAGAAGATGTTACTTAGGAGTCAGGGAACTGAGAAGGCCTATTATGTTATTCCTATATTTTCTCCCTCTCCCTCTTCTTTTCCCTCTCTCTCGTTCCTTTCATTCCTTTCTCCCTCTTACCTTCCCTCTGTCCCTTCCTTTTCTCTTTTTAGTAGGCAAACACTCTTCCACTGAGCCATATACCAATCTCTACCACATATTTTTAAAGGGCCCTTGGGTATTCCTGCTTTCTATAGTGCCTGGTTCCTTACCAGTCTCAAAAAAGCCATTTATAAAAGGGGTTAGATTTACTGGGGAAACAAAATACAAAAAAGATAAGATGGTTTTGAACTATGAAATTTGAAAGTTGCTGTCAGTGAAGTTCACAGGAAAAATACAATGTACTCCCAAGTGCATGCTACCAAATACAGTGGTTCTTTCACCAGGTGGATCTTGGATGGCAAAAAAAAAAAAATTACTCCTACTAATACACACAAAGGTGAGGTTGTGAAGCCTGAGTTTCTACGGACATTTAAACAGGACTGAAGTAAAGAGAGAACATGGTCTGTATTTCATGATCCGTTCCAGGATTCCTATTACAAGTACAATGGCTCTGTATAAGTTTCTGAAATTAACACGGTAGCACTAGCACATGATCATAAACATTTTGATGGCTCATACTACTTGTGAAAACAAACAATAATCTAGCAAGAAAAAATTGCATAATACGTGTCTTAGATTTGAGGTTGTCTTTATACATTGACTTCCTAGAAAGTAGAACCCATGACAAAATGTCCTTCCTCAGCTTTTTTGGTAGATGCAGTCTCAGAACAGAAAAGAGAGGAAAAAAATAATGGAAGACACAAAAGAAAGTATACACATAGAAATGGATTCAGAACCAAGCTAACTATAGTTTCCCAAGCTAATGCTTAGCTCTGTGTATTGTTAGACCAGCACTGCCTCAGAACAACCCTTAGGGCAGAAGTTGGCAAATGTTTTCTGTTAGGTTTAGAACAGTTACTCAACCCTACTCTGTAACATAGAATCTTCCATAGACAATATAAAGAGTACAAACACTTAAGTTCCAATAAAGCTTTATTTATAAAAGTAGGAAAAGTAGCAAGTGAGCCAGATTGAACATTGTGCCTTCAAACTAAAAACAAAGTCTGCTCGTCATTTCCTGTTTTCCTCCTCTCTAGCCAAACTTCACAAAGCATGGGCATTCCTGGATATCTCCTCCTGCCCCTACCCCACCCCCATAACTGCAAACAATCACTGAATAAACCAATTAACACAACAGAATAGCCTAGCATTTGAAGTTGGTTAGGTCCATGGGACCTATTTTCCATGACCACTGCAGATTCCAACATAGTTACAGAGGTTGAGATGTGATGCTGAGGGAGAGAAGACAGTTGTAGCAGCTTAACATGCTCACCTGACTGAGCTACCATAACCAGGAATTGGAGCAATGGTAAGGCTGCCACCATTAGAACTGCCCACCTTGCTTCAGTTTTGTACCCAACTCATGCAAAGGCTAGACCATCCCATCCATACAGGAAACGTAAATAAAAAGACGTGACTGAAAAGGATTTGAATGTGTTTCCTTGAAAGCTTGTGAAATGATTATCACTGCAGTAATGTAAAGACAGCAAAGAGCATTCCCTACAGTGTTGCTGAAAGAACTTTCTTTTCTTTTTTAGTGTTTGGTTCTTAAAATGGTTACTGAGGAAACAGGGAGTTCGTGGTATTCAAAGGTTGTGTAGGAGGAGTCCAGTTCTCTCTATGTATCTCTTGTGGCTGGTTAGTCAACAAAATTGTTGATGAAATGACCACAGGCACTTTGTTTCTCCTGTCACATAGCTAGGGGTCTAACATGGCGATTGCAGCTAGAGAGCAAGAGTTCAAAGCCTGGTCTGCATGCAAGAGGTAGTGTAGCTTGGTGAACAAACTTAATTTTCTCCTGAATATGTTCACTTGTTCCTAAAATAGAAAAAAAAATATGTTTGTTGGCTATTGGGAATGACTTGTAAGATAAATGTGAGAGTTTGGAGTTGAGGGCTACTGAAGCCTTAGACTGCTGGAAACAGACTCTTATGGATAGTCCTGGTGGGATCTTCGGAGAATTCTGATGTACATGAAGGTTCTAGGATTTGTTCTCCCATCAAAAGTTCCCAAGTTATAAAATTATGAACTCATTTGATAAAGAGGGTTTCTAAGAAGACATAGCCTCTGTGTTAACACTTCTCAAAGACGAAGGTTTAGTAAAATGCTTACCCAGGTTCAAGATCAGCTACACCAGGACTAGGAAGCTTCTATAGCTATTGTCAAAGGAGGCTTGGCTATGTCTTGAAAAATCAGTAGCAGAACCTTGAACTACTAGCTTAGTTGTAGTGTGGATATTGCAGTCATGCAGAATTGGGAAGTAATGGATTCATGGAAGCTTGTTTCTAGGCTTTAGAGAAAAAAAATGATGAAAAGAATGTGGCAGAACCAGTCATTGTGTAAGAGAGTGGGATGCCAAGAACAGAGTCTCTGGGTGGTGCAGTAGATATTCTAGGATGCTGGATGCCAGATGCCAGAACTGGTGGACATCTATGAGGATAGTTGCAACACAATTGAGCCAAACCCAAAGAGACAATGTCTTTGTTATAAACAGTAGGACCAGAGAGGTATGGCCACCAACACCCTCTGGTAGACAGACAATGTCACCAGAAGCCCAAGGTAATGGACATGGATCTATGGAGTTCTGTGTTCAGCTGGAAGAGATCTTGCCCTGGTCTTTCCTTTATATATTTCTAATTCTCTCCTTTTAGGAAGAGAGTCTTTCCTCTCTTCCTCTGCATATTGGAAGCATGGAACTTTTTTTTGTTATTTCCAGGGGCTCAGAGTGAAGAAATGTTCTTGAGATTCAAAAGAGATATTGGAATTTGGACTTTTATGTAGAATTGGAGCTGTGAAAACTCTGGTGAATTTAAAGTTGGACTGGATACACATTTTATTATGAGATGGCCATGAGCCTGTGGGAGCCAAGTTGGAATGGTATGGTTTGGAAGTGAAATAGCCCTATGGGCTTGCGTGTTTGGATACCATGTCCTAGTCTGTGATGCTGCTTTAGGAAACTGAGGAAATGTTTAGATGTGGCCATAGGTCTATAGCTGAGAACCTTCTGGCTATAGGCCATTTTCACTTGCACTATATCGCTCTGCTCCCCATCTGCAACTGTGCTGTAACCAACTGCAAGTTGGCACCCTTAAGGAACTGAATCTGTCCCAGACACATGGACCTATTTCCATGAACGATACCATGTCTTCCCCACTGAAATGAACAGTACCATCCCAAATTATAAACAGAAATCACCTTCTTTCCTTCCTTCCTTCCTTCCTTCCTTCCTTCCTTCCTTCCTTCCTTCCTTCCTTCCTTCTTTCCTTAAGGTGTTTATGCCAGATATGTGGTCATAGTAGCACAAAAGTAACTTAATCAAATAGTTACAGTTACTGCAATTATAATTCATAATTCACATTGTAGTTTAATATATTATATGATATAATTAATACATAAGCTAATAAAAATAAAATTAATAATTGATAGCAGAGTGATTAAATATTGTTTGTTTTATTTCAGTATGTATTAGATAGTATGAGAATATTATCACTTTGTATTATATACTAGATTAAAACAATTAACCTAAAATCGCACAGGCCCTGGTCTCTAGTAACTGTCACATAATATATGAAAGATCCCCAAAGAATCCCACTTTTAGCACCAAGTGATGCCTCAATCCCTGCAGGCTTGCCTTACACAGATAGTGTGTCAACCCTAGCATGTGCATCAACATCTTCAGTTTTCTGACTTTTAGAGAGTTATATAAGGCTCCAGATTCAGACCATGACCCAGCTGTGATCATGACTTCTCTAGTGCTGGAAAGCCTAACTTGTAATCACTTGACACCGAGTCCCTGTATGAGGATGAGTCATGAAACTTCTGGCTTTGCCTGGGCCATACACATGACTGATGACACACTTTTTCTGGTCTGTTCTCATGTCAAAACTAGGGTTGCTACTTTATATAGGCATTAAGTTCATTCCAGATCAATAAATCTACCATAATATGGTAATAATGTGTCTTATTACATATGTGGGTGGGATAAAACAGCAATGGAGAGAAGAGACAAAATACTTTTTCTTGTTTCCCATTCTTGGCCATGTATCTTACAGAATGCATGCCTTCAGTTACAGACAAATTGATGCTACTGAAACATGAGCTAAACTACATTATTACAATATTTCTGCCCTCAGTCTATGTATAAAAGCTTCCAAGTGGCCTGTCACATTCCCTCAATCTCATACTCCCTTTGATCTCACTTTGTGTACTGCCTTTATTTACTCTACCATGTTAAATTCATGGCTGGTCCTGTGTCAGACCAGGGCATATTTCTTGTCTAGATTATCATTGGCTTGTTCTCTCTGCTTAAATGATCTTAAGACTGGACTGATCACATCTGTGGAGGTCTTTGATGCAATGATACCTGCTTCCTAAGGCTTTCTCTGACCACTAGTGTAAAAGGAATTACGAATTCTAGCTCTCCCATATAATAAGACATACAATCCAGGTATATTTACAAGCTGTAAGTATATCTAGATTGGCCAAGTTTTGGAGCTATTCTCACTTGCATCCCAGTCACATGTCCATTGTTACTTGTTGCTTCTCCTGGCCATATGATTCTGGTCCATCTCCTTTCATGGTGGCTTGCTCCTCTCTCTGTGTCCATTCTTCTTTTCCCATTCTCTACCTGTGACCCCCCAGCCAGGTAAATGAAAACTCACCTATTTCTATTACTCAATCACAAGGCTTTGACCAATTAACTTGGGAAGTAATATTACCTAGTATGCCATGGTGTACGTGAGGATCTACTCATCTCTAAGGATCTCCTCTTTGGATACCAGTTCTTGGGATCTAGTATTTAGCATTTGAATACATAACAGTCCCAGACCAACACCGTAAACATCAGTTTAAAACCATAAGACCCTCCCTGTATACAATCTCTGTTTCACTGTCTTCATAGCTACCTCAGCATCAAATCCACAAGGACTTTTCCTTTGTAACTTTTTTTTTTTTTTTTTGGTTTTTCGGGACAGGGTTTCTCTGTATAGCCCTGGCTGTCCTGGAACTCAATTTGTAGACCAGGCTGGTCTCGAACTCAGAAATCCGCCTGCCTCTGCCTCCCGAGTGCTGGGATGTTTATGTGCTGCAGAATGCGGAGAAGGCTGTCTCTACCAGATACTACTGAATCACTCCTCTATAATGTTAGTACATATTGAATGAGTGTATGCTTGGCCTCTGAAAATACAGACTAAATACAAATAGCATGGTAGAATGAGCACATTGCTTATAGAGATAACCTTGTGTTTTCTAATCAGTAATTAATTTTCCAAAATGATATAACAGCTACCTTAGTGCATATCACATTTTGAATGAAAAATAAAATGCCATTTTAGACAGATGCCAAATTAAGAAACACCTGTAGATTTAAGGTTTTCTATCAACAACTCTTATGAATAATTATAATTTTTGTGTTAGGAAATGCCTAAAATCTTGAGTTTTCCTTTTCTGTGACAGTGTTACGGCATCACTATCAAAACCATTAAGACAGCTGGGTGTGATTGTGAGTGTCTATCATCCCAGCACTCAGAAGGAGGCTGAGGCAGGAGAGTTGGCATGAGTTTGAGGTAAATCTTGGCTCATAATGACATCTTATCTCTGAAAATAAGCAAAACAAAATAGAACAGAATCAAGATTTTCAAAGGTAATTAGTATATGCTATACTAATCCCTTAAAATGTCAGTTTTTCTAGTTAAGTTTCATTAAAATAACCTTGATTTGGAGTTGAAACTAGTGTTAGGAAACTTATTTTTACAACTTCTAGTAGAAATTCTTTTTCACTAGTGATCCTCAACTTTAATGAATATTGTACTTCCCAAGGTCTGGTTAAAGCACAGATTTTTATCTGATGAGTCTGCCATAAAGACTGTCATGCTTCAGGTTCAAACACTACACAGTGCCCCTCATGCTGCTCCTTCCTTATCTGGAGTGGAGTCAAATTCCAGGGTCTCTATCTTTTCCCAATATAGTCTTCATGGGTGTAATGTAGAAGTTTTGTTAATGCATTGATATTTAGTGAACACACACACACTCACAGACACACACACACACACAGACACACACACACACACACACACACACACACACACACACACTTACTATTGTGAACACCACCCCAACTTGAGAAACAAGTGTGAGTTCTGGTGAGGCTGGTGTACCCTTTTCCCTTTACAAGACATTGCTGAGTATCTGATATTTCAAGAGATGTAGTGAAGTATCCCAACTCTTGCCTGGGAGTAAATTTGTCTCCTAGCTGTACCTCAATCTTCAACAGGACCCAAGTACTTCGACTACATTTTTTAAATTTTTTCTCATAATAAAAGACAGAGGAGGAGGAGACTGAACATTTAAATGCCTGTAATATACAATGGAATTGAGAGGTGGAGTAGGGCAACCGTGACTTTGTTTCTACATGCTGTCAACAAGCTTAGGAATTACACTCAAAGTTGTAGACACTTGCTTCTTTTTTTTTTTCCAACTTTTATTAGATATTTTCTTCATTTACATTTCAAGTGTTATCCAGCAAGTTCCCTATACCCTCCCCCCTCCCGGCCCTGCTCCCCTACCCACCCGCTCACACATCTTGGCCCTGGCGTTCCCCTGTACTGGGGCATATAAAGTCTGCATGACTAAGGGGCCTCTCTTCCCAATGATGGCCAACTAGGCCATCCTCTTCTATATATGCAGCTAGAGACATGAGCTCAGGGGGTACTAGTTAGAAAGTACCCAAGGAGCTGAAGGGGTCTTCAACCCTATAGGTGGAAGAATAACACTTGCTTCTTTTTACCCTGCTCATTCAATATACTCCTGAAACACTGAGGTAGATATGTGCTTAAGAAGTGTCACTTGCCTCAGGCTCAGATTTCCAGATGGAATGTGGTTAAAGGATAGACTGATCTACCTGTTCTGAAACCGTTATCTAAAGACATCTCACTGGTCTGTCTCTCTAAAAGAGTTTGATTTGTGAACAATATCACCTTTTATTTAGTAGTGGGTAAGGGAAGTATGGAGAGACCTGTTAATAGGTAGATAGTGGAAGATAGAAGGTGGGTCTAACTCAACACCCCCTAGTCCATTCAGCTATGAGTCATCAGTTGGCTGACTCATTGATGAGATTAGTGTCCTTGCTATTCAGTCACTTCTCAGTAGTACCTCCAGCTGGGAAACAAGCCCAGGACATGTGAATCGAATCTTTTGAGTGACAATTCATTGTGTACTTTCCTTCTGAGCTTGGTCATATCATATTAGTAATTATTTCTATAGTGCTTCTGATGTAGCAGGTATCAGGAAGATTTTCCCTTCATAAACTCCCAAGGGAGGACAATCATGCTCTGCTTTCCTGGTGAAGAAGACAACGTCCAGTGAAGCTCGAAGAAAACAAGTCCAAGGTTTCCAAAGTCAGAATGTGGATGTGATTGAGGCTTCCCAGTACCATGGCCCACACTTAACCTTGTGTTTTTATGTTAGTAAAGCAGACTTCAACACTACAGCTTCAATGGCCTTTTAAGTCACTGCTTCTCTTCTTGGGTCCTACTGGGCTATTTAAATTTTGCATTTAAGTGAAAACTAAGTGATTTCTCAGCCCAATTGCCCTATGTCCTTAACAAGATTAGACTTTCTTACTTATTTCATCTCAGAATTTTTCTACTCCCAATTTTCAATATTTTTATAGTGAAAATGATTCGTTTCTCACTTGCTAGGAGGTTTCATGAACATGTAAATGAAAATTCTAATATCTGTAAAAATAAGTAGGGTGATTTATTCAGGTACATGGTAGTATTTAAAGTAGTCACACAATACAAAATAGATAAGATGTGAATTCAAGCAAGAGCTTCACATATCTGGTGAAGCAATTTGTATATCAGAAATCTGATTTCACTTTTATGAGCAGGCAAGCCTAGAATGACATAGGATTAGATTTGCTTAATAACTGGCTGGATCTAGCTCCAGTTCATGTTTATAAGCACAGCCTTGTTGCCATGGAGGTGATGAATTGTAGTAAATGTTTTCAAGGACAGTAAAGTTTATTTGCAAAGAGAGCCAGAAAATATTTACCAGAAAATATTTACCATGGGGCACAAAAGAATGTAGTGAACAGTTTTGGAAAAAGCAGTCTTTTGTGTGTGTTTGTGTATTTGTGTGTGTGTATCTTTGAGGTCTTAATTCATCTTTCTATCCTTTATTCCAAAATTATGAAAACTATGCATTCAATTCTTTTGTCATGAAATTAGTTTTCTAATCTGCTAAACTATACCTTGAGGTGTAAATAACCACCAGTAAATGACAACTCTGCTTGATTTCCTCTTATAACCTTGACTTTCTTTTAATTCATTTGCACTAAGGCAACATAATGAATGAATAATTCTCAGCATGTGTGTACATCTGTGGGAAAACTTCAAATTTGCATTTCGAGGCAGAAATTTGTCATTGCAAGTTTTATTGGGAATTGTTTTTATAGCTTGGTTATAAACCTATTGAAACATAGCTTTATAATCTAAATGCTGACATAACGTTACCATATAACCAACTATAAATCAATGTGCTATATCCATATTTGGAGAGTCAATTGAGGAAGCACATTGAGTTAATGTTTTTTGGGAGAAACAGAAAAGTCAATTTATTAAACATTCAGTTTCAGTTCTGAATGAGATAGAGACACTGTAGTATCATCAGTAATGAAACATTGTGAAATAGTCACCACATAGAAGTAAAATTAATGTCAAGAATATTTTTAAGTTGAAAGACTGTTGTTTCATTTGCTTTCCAATACAAAATTAATTATGTGGCTGCTGGGAGTTACTTCCCTGAAATATAATTTCATTCACATTCTCTGTTGTGGATAGCAAAGGCTGCATTTCTTTTCTTTCTTTTTTTTTTTTTTTTCATTTTTTATTAGGTATTTACTTCATTTACACTGCATTTCATAGCAGCATTTGCAGCTGGCTCCAGAGCCTGAGAGGTCAATGGACTACTGTGCCAGTAGAATTCACATTAAACATTCAATGTCACATGTCATCTGGTCTGACACTGGCCTTCTCATCAGGTCATCTCAGGATAAGGTGCTACTGAGAAAACATAGCAGTTGATGTGTTTCAGGGGTTTGGCTGGCATTCCAAGGTTTATTTGAGTTAATCCTCCTTCTCATTGGTCTGTGAAGCTCAGTGAAAACTCATTCTTTCAGGGAGCACTTTCACTGTTTCCTGCCTCTGCTGGTATTAGAAACACCAGAAGAGTTTCAAAACAGAACTCTATAGAGTATTTCTCTGAGACGAGAAAGAACTTTTTGTAAGAAGGTACAGAGAATAAAGGGCTAGAACTCACATTTATTGCTTATTGGGAATAGCTGGTAACTCCAGGCTTAGGTTTTGCTATACTTGGACTAATTGTTGTGCAGATGACTTGTTCTTGGGGATTATTCGGGATTCACACTCCCTATAGCAACCTTTAAATAATTCCTATTGACTGATTATGGAGATAGAGGTATTCTGAGATGAAATCTATGGTGGAATGACACCATGAATCTACAAACATATTTGTTGCATTTTTAAGCTCAATAGATGGTAATTGAGCCAAGAAAGTGTTAGTCTAAACAGAAATCATCATATTCTACCAAATCTCAGAATCTCAGGGTGAAAGTGATATTATCAATTATATGATGGTTTTCAATTTTCCAATATTATGCCCTTCACTTCTTGCTGTGAAAAGGCAGGGGGGTGGGCTCTAAATTTTTTCCTGAGAGTAATTTATGTACATATTTAAAAGTATTTCCCACAGAGAAGTGGGAGGATAAGGTTGAGGCACTCTGAGTACAGGGACCACCAAGAGGAAGGACCATCCACAATACCGTACCTCTTAGCTGGCACAGGAAACCTTGTGTAATCTACACACCAAGTGACTGTGCCAAACTTGCTGAAATAACTCCACAGCTTGGGCATCACAAACTTCTGTTTTTATAGCTGCTGTGGCTCTGATACTGATATCAGGGTCTTATCTGAAGCCAGATCTGTCCCATGGGCTCCACTATACGCTTGGAGGGGAAGTAGCAAATCTAACCATGCACCCGATTTCCACATAGCTGATGTCTCCACATTACCCCATTCCGCAAACCAAGTAACAATGGACTATACAATCCAAAGGCATTCAGAGAAAGGGAGCTGAGTGACTGTGAGCCCTGGAGAATATCATCTGAAAGGAGAAGGGTACTTTAAATCCAGTTTCTCCTGGGAAACCTGCTGTCACTGAGTTGTAGGAGGGGAAATTCAGACTGGGGACTATTGGGGAAAGTCTGTGACTGGCAGAGCAGCCCAGCACTACTGTGGAGACTCTACCTTCCCTCAGCCCTGTCTTAAATTTCCAGCCACAAATGCGCCTGTCCTCTCTGTCTATCTTCTTTTTCTTCTGCTCTCAAAAATGAATTTCTGCACAGTTGGGAGGGCTTGTGTAGAGTTAAGTCACACAGAGCCAAGAAAATGAAGTCAGATGTCTCAGCAGCTTTCAATGCATCCTGATTCTCACCACCCCCAGAGCAACCATGAAGTAGGAGGGACCAGATGAAGACATTTAAAAATTGGTCCTGCTCCACAGTGATCTGGTGCAAGCTGGGGCTCGGCTGCTTAGAGATGGCTGGGGAGGACCCACACTGTCTGGAGTCAGGAAATGGATGTGATGATTCTGCTGGTCTCAGAAGCCCTCTGACACACCCTAACTCTGAGAGAGGAAGGATTAAGCTAACCAAACACTATGGCCATCAGTACACATGGATAGTCAGCATAGCCTTGGCCAACTTCTGGTCTTCAACAAGGACCTGTAACAGAGGGAAGTGCGTGGGTGCTTGCGTGGATCTGTGCCATGCCTGGGGCCTACAGAGCAATCTCTGTGTGTTGAGATTTCTACTTTCCCATATACTGCAACAGGAAAAAGGAAGCGTTTTTATGTGAATAAAACAAACCCAAATATCACCCCACCCCATATAAACGCTTATGCATTTTAAACTGTGTACTCAACACTAGTGCATGGGGCATAGAAACCAGAAAACTTTCTCAAGGTAAATCTGAGATGGCATGTATATTGCTGTGCAGCTACTTATGTAACAAGAGTTGTGGGGAAATCACAAACCCAGCTCTTTACACATTAAATGAACATGCATTGAAAAGAACGTGCAAAGCAGAGGAGATCAAGTAGACTTAGCCTCCAGTGCACGATGGGCGGCATGTGAAGCTCTGTAATTGCCTTAGGAACCTGAGGTCTTCCAATGTCCATAGAAATCTAAATTCATCAAGGGCACAAGGTGAATAAGTAGAGGTTAGGATAAGAAAGCAGCAGTTACATTCCTTTCCTTTTCTCCCTCTCCTCCTCCCTCCCTCTCCTCCTCCCTCCCTCTTCTCCCTCTCCCTCTCCCTCTCCCTCTCCCTCTTCCATCCCCCTCGCTTTCTAGTTATTTCACACAAATGCCTGTGTTTCTGGCCAAACACTTTAAGAAGAAAATATAAATAAAAAGAAGACAAAATTGAAAACGATGATTAATAAATTCCCAAGCAATTTGAGAACTTTGTTGACATTTTGATCTCTTAAACTGTATCTGAATGATTATACGGCAAACCACTAAAATAATAAGATGTAAAAACAAACTAAGAATAGGAACAAGACAAACACAATGAAGCATGCCTGCCTGTTCAGCTCTCAGGAGGCTGAGACAAGTTAATCACGGGTTCACAGGTGGCCTGGGCTACATAGAGAGAACCTAAAAGCAGAATGGGGTAATCTTAAAACATTTTGAAAACAAGAGAGTAAATGCATGATCACCATGGAATCCTAGAACTTAACCTAGCAAATCTTAACTCCTTGGAAATCATTCCTCAGTTTTGAAGAACATCTCCAGTGCCGAAGGATGTTGCCACAAATGTCTCAGGCTGCATCTTGGTGCTGCTTGTCCACCCATCTTGTTTTATAGTACCTTCACTTTATGAAGAAGGGTCTGGAAAGATCAAGAGTGTTGTCCAATATCAGAGGCCTGGGACTAGAGAGTCTCCTTAGGGGATGCTGTGGAGGGGAATGTAAGCTATTCAAAGTACAGTCTAGTGAAAACACCGGGCTTATGGTGAATTCAGTGTAGTGCAAAAAACTCTGCAGAGGTGCTAAGTGCTGTGTAGGTTGTGAACATAGGAAGGTAGGTTATGACCTTGAATTAACTGTAATTGATAGATTAAAAAACACAACCTATGATTAAGTGTACTTGAATCACTTCCTTGGTCTCCTGATCCTGATTATAATAATCCTTTAATCAATAGTCTTGGTTTTATAAAACCAATAGAGAAAGCACTTACTACAGTTAATTACGTGAGCTTTTTTGTTTGTTTGTTTGTTTGTTTTTGTTTTGCCTGTACTTCTTTTAAGTTCACAATGATGGGTTTGGAATGCACAAAAATTGTTGGCCTAGGTAAGACATTGTGAGTCTTAAAATAAAAGTGAGACCTGTATTTTAAGTAAGGGTACAATTATGACTTTCTACAAAACCTGTTCTTAATTTTAGGACATTTGTACACTGCCAAGTTGCTATGCAAATACCTTAGGGGAAATCAACTCAAGCAATCAGTGGTGGGAGACCTTTCATCAGGCCCAGCAATTCTCAGCTGGTCTACGGTCTCTCAAACTTCTCCCTCCTAATGCTTTTCTTCAACATCTCTAAATAACGATAATTAATACCCTGCGAATCTATCTGTCTCTTGCAATTAACTTTTATATGGTGGTATAACTCCAAACACAAGTCATTGTCTACATGGTTCTTGTCTCTTGTAGTTGATGTCTCTTTATAAGAAGTCTTTTTTCAGTGATGACAATCTCAGGGACTGGTAGGCAGTAGACAGACAAGCATTCCAGCCTTCCGGCAAATTCTCTTACTATTGACTTATAACCAAACGTTGTATTCGTTTTGCTAAAATAGTCATCATGCATGGACTTAACACATGTTGAATGCACATTAATATCTACTTAATTTTATAAACTACTGAAAACTTCAACTATCCATTTAGTTCTTATGGTAACTCCTGAGGTATTACTTAAACAGTAAGAAAAACATGTATGACTGCATTCAGCAAAAAGAGAGGGTGGCTATGCTAAGACTGAAACTCAGGTTTGAGAGTTACACTGTACTCACTTCTATGTGCATGCACACTGCAAGTTTTGTGGGCTTTTCCTAACAAGCAAGGTTGGCTGGCAAGATGGCTGGCTAGCTTTGCCAAAAGAAAGACCTTGGAGTAAGTAGCTGAGAACATGAAGAATGGTAACTGATTAGAAAGCTCACAAACCTACTCTTTGGCTTAGTACTATCCTCAAAGACCTCTGAGGGATATATGAACATGGCAGATTGTCTAGTAGGGAGAAGCACTTCCTTAATATCTATGTCTAGCCACATAATTCTCAGCATTTCACTGAGCCCTGCATGTGACCTTGTAGAAAAACCCAGAATCTTTCTTAGGCAGCTCTCTGGGTTACACTCCCTCTCTTTTTGTATCTCTGGCTCCTTCTTGGCTTCTTCAGGAATGTCTCCTTAAATTCAGGAATGGTAGGTGCTCAGTGCCCTGACAGGTAGTTGGGGTATTGGGAATACCTAAGGCTTTCCCAGCAGGGTGACTTGTTCCTGTAAGTGCCCTTATATGTTGTTGCTTCTGCACAGGTCTACCCACTCTTGTTTTTCCTTTGAATTGAAGCAGCAGGAATTCCTTACCAATGCCATGTATTTTGTTTGTACTTCTCTGATTCTAGAGCCATCCGTCAATAAACCTCTGCTCTTTAAAATTATTCCAATTTTAGATAGCTTGTTAGTGCAACAGAAAGCAGACTAGAAGAACAACTTCTAGATCATCATGAGGCAGTGTGAGTAGGTATCTATAAATATGGTCAGGCTGGATCCAAGGAAGAAATAAATCTAAGAGACAGGTGTTGGGATTCGTTCCAAGAAAGAGCAAGTTGAAGGTATCCAAATTCACTAACCCTTACCTCTGGACACACTCCAATCTTAGTGCCCACCTTCAGCAGTGTGAAAGGACCAGGAAGTGTTCTTGTTTTTAATATAGTCACAGCAGACATATTTCCCACTATGGAGAGTGAGGAAGAAGTAAAATAGTGTGGTTGTGAGTCTCCCTTGCCGATCGTGGAGCAGTATACATCAATATGATGAGGAGTCAACTCTCAAGGCACCATCTTTGTTTATCTTGTGCACTAATCTGAGTTAACAAGTTTCCAACCATTTTACTTTAGATGGAATTATTTAAAGAGAAGGGGAAAGACATACCCAAGAATCACATTTGACAAAAATACTCTTTATATATATATTTAAAAATGTGGACAGTCAAGGTGACCAGGGTAGTTATAAAAAATGAGGCTAGAGAAGAATGAAATGTTTTGATTTCAGGAAGATTTTTATGATTGGAAGACTTGATAGTTTATCATAATGAAGAAATGTTATGTTTAAATCAGGAACATTCTACTATGAAACCTAGAGGTAGCCTTCAAAAGTGTCACCGTTATCAATGTCAAGGGCAAGAAGCTCTCAAATCTAGGAAGAATGTCTACAGAGATATGATGACTAAATGTAATTAATATATAGCCCTGAATTGGATCCAAGGACAGAAACATGGTATCAGGACACACTCAGGGGATCTGAATAAAAAATTAGATTTAATTAACAATAAAAATTAGTTTGTTCATTAATTATAAAAATGTGATATGCTAATTTTCTAATTTTCTATTATCTATTTTTGATAGTAGAAAGAACAAGTATAACTTTTCTATAAACCTAGTGCTATGTGCTGTGTGTATTCTGTGTGTAGATATGAGTGTGTATATATATGTAGAAGATATGGAGGTCAGAGGATAATCTATCTCACTTATTAGCAGGGATATATCTTGTTTTTATGATTAAGTACCTCACTCCTCCCCAAGAAGTCCAAATTAGTCTGGCTACTGAACTTCAAGCGTCCTCCTATCTTTGCCTCTTTATCACTAGGGGTGCAGGAGTATCCTGTCCAGCCTTAAAATGGGTGCTAGGGATTGAATTTGGGTTCTTTGGATGTAAAGCAATTGCTTTATCAACTGAGCCCCCACTCCACCATTCTTTCTAATCTTTGAGACAGGGTCACATGTAATTTGGGCTGGCCTTGAATTTTCTCTATGCAGCTGAGGATGACATGATGCTCCTGATTCTCCCAAACATGCAAATGCTATTAGGGTCACAGTATGTACCACCATGCCTCATTAAAAAAATATTCCTACAAGAAGCATTCAGGTATTATTATAATCTACCAAAGGAGTAAAAGAGAAAGGAAACTTAAATCTTTGCAGAATGCAAAGATTTTGAATGATTAATCCCATTCAAAAGAATGCAGAATTCACCTCTTCATGATGTGCATTCTTTCTCTTTTTTCTTTCTCAGCCTGTTTCTCTCTGGATGGCGCTCTGTCTGTCACAAGATACAGAAATGGTCAGATGATAGATTGAGAAGCCTTATGATCCTATAGCTATAAAGCTATGAGATGCTTTCATTTGAAAGAATGTTCCTAAAGCTTCTCATGAAGTAAGCCTGGCAGCATTGTGATTATAGCTCTAGCTACTAAGACAAACACATTCAGATACTAAAATAATAATGGTAAGGATGAGCCTAAAAAGAAAAAAATATATGTTCTGTCATAAAGGAAAATCCCCCAAGCTGTGTAGCAAGTCAGTCTTCTTCTTTGCAGCTCCTGGAAGTTAGAGGATTCAAAGGAGCAGAATCACTTGATTCTCCTAAGTGCTTCATAACTAACATTAACAAGAACGTTCTATGATTGTAATTTTAGTGTTAACAGGAATTTTGATAAGTTTAGCAATGCACCATTATTTGGGATAGTGATGCTTTTGCATGGTTACAAGAACTGGCATATCTTATAGGCCCCTAAGTTTTAATCCTGATGTGTACCACTTTCTCCAGGTAGTCAGGGGGTAAAGCATCCTTTAACTTGTTTTTTTGTTTGTTTGTTTTGTTTTGTTTTGTTTGTTTTGTTTTTGCTTTGTTTTGATTTGATTTGTTTCTAGGACCTTACAGTAAAAGACTGGCATCACTGTTAGTCATTTACAGTATAGTCCATGAAGTTTGAAAAAAAAAAAAAAAAAAGAACTTGCATTGCATCTAAGAAAATGCAGTTTACCATGTGAAAATTCTGATGTTTGAAAAATTGAAAAGTATGACAAATAGGCTGAGCTTTGTTAGGAATTGGTTCTCATCCTTTGTCTTAATTTGGGTCCCCAAATTGGGAATCTACTTGTCAAAACACTGAAGGTCCCTGTCCCTAATTGATTTTTGATTGATCAATAAAGAGACAACAGCCAATGCCTGGGCAGGATAAAAGAGGCATGGCTTCTAAGTTCCTGGGGGAAGAACAGGGGAGGAGGAAGAAAGGGCTGCCAGAAGAAGCAGTAAGTCAGATCACACAGGGAAGGAACAGGAGGGAGTAATGGCTGAAAGGTAGGTGAGAAGGAAAGCAGGGGCCCCAAGAAGGGCTCAGGAGAATCTTGGGCACAAAAGATAGGGGCTGCTCAAAAGGAGCCAGGGAAACAAAGGTAAAATATGGATTTAGGAGGTGTTAAGCCAGGAATACCAAAGAGGAGTGTTTGCTGACAGATGGGAGTTTTAGAAGTGCCCAACCATTGATCTAGTCAAGGCCTATCAAAATTAAGCTGATGTGTGTGTGTGTGTGTGTGTGTGTGTGTGTGTGTGTGTGTGTGTCTTCATTTGCAAATCCAGAGAGCTCTTGTCTTGGGCCCATGAAGTGCATGACCACCAGGAGCCAAAGTGGTTTAACTAATTCGCCACTACAGAGCTTTAGGGAAATGAAGTGGTTTTCAAATGACAATCACAGATCACATGAAACTTCAAAATCTGCAAGTAGAGAGAAGTGATTCAAATTCATTCATTTATAAGTAAGCTCAATTAGGGAGAAGATTAATAAGCGCTTACTTACCCAAAGGAAATTGAATTGAATATGGTCACCATAAACAACAACAGAAGGAGGGGGGAGGAGGAGGAACAGAAGGTGGTGATGGTGCTAGCAAGGTAGTAACAGCATGACAGGTGCTTTCTTCGAGCCTAAAGAATCACATTCAATCCTTGGATTCCACATGGTTGATGGAAAGAACTTACTTTAAAAATGCTATCTAGCCTCTACATGGTATATTGGAGCATACAAATATATATGCACACACAAACACTATACATGCTAAATAGAAGAAGTTGGCAGAGGGGGAGAGAAAGAGAGAGAGACAGAAAGACAGAGAGAGAGAGACAGAGAGACAGAGGGACACACACACACACACACACACACACACAGAGAGAGAGAGACAGAGACAGAGACAGAGACAGAGACAGAGACAGAGGAAGAAATTGTAGGCTGATATTGTCTTGTGATGCTTAGCTTGCTTTTAAATTCTCCTGCATGCAATATAAGATGTCAAGATAGTCCTAAGAACACAGAAATAATTTTTTCTTGAAGAGACAGAAGTCAATCTCACTCTTGAGAATCAGTAGATAGCAGAAGAAATCCAGCAAGCCTGGCCTGCATCATATGGCTGGGAGTATAATACCAAACCCATCCTGTTTTGGCATCTGAAATTAAACGGCATTGTCCCTATTTGTAATAGTATTTTCTCTCCTATACTGCCTCTATGCTTTGAATAAATGAGGGTGCTCACAGCTAAACCAATTGCCATGGTTACAGGCAATCTGTGTATTATATCTCCTGGAAGCCAAAAAGAGGGTAGTTTAAGGTAAACATTACATTGTCTTTACAAAGAACAGTTACCTCACAACAACACACCTGATCTTGCTGCTGTTGGAAGCTGAGGAACATGCTGAGGCCCAGGTTCTAGGCCCATTGCAGATGCCCACCTTTGTCTTGTGATTTTCATCTCAAGAAGCCTGGTTAACTTTCTTTCTAAAGTTTGTAAGCTTGAAGCAGGTTCAAGGTTGCAGAGATTAAGAAACCGTAAAGTTTTATTTATTATTCTAACATATCTGGTGATCACAGTACTGTCATTGGTACCATGAAGTTAAGCCTTACTAGTTCTGATGTTGCAATGTACTGAGGCATTGTTACCAGTGCCATGCCTTTCTTTGGTTAGAGCTGAATGGGGAGTCAGGCTTTCAAGCTCGGTGGGGAAAGAGCTGGTCTTCATCCTACACTTGTCAAAGAGCATTATGAGCTTCCTGTATGCAAACATCTTACTGAATTCTGAAAATACAATGGCAAATTACCCCTTTTCTGCTGGGAGGCCTGGATCAGACAACTGTTTCCTTTTCTAGGATGAATAGTATGTTGTAAGGAAGACTTCTTTAGACTTTTATTTAGATATTTTTAAAAATCTGACTGTGGTACAAGATTTCTGCTGGATAAGAGAACAGTAGCAAGCGTGAGAGAGTATTATCCACCTCATATATCACTGATCCTGGGGGCTACATGTGCCTCCTAGCTGGCTCAATTCATTTCTCTTTATCTTTCAGCTTACATTTCATGTTCCCCTGTGTCTCCTTTTAGTTCATTTTCTCTTGCACTCTTGCATCCCAATAATATATTTATAGATGATTTTTAGCCTTTACTCCCTTCTCTTTCTCATTTTACACAATTGTCTTGGTAACCTCAGTTCTATTGAAATTGGAATAGAAACAGAAAAGTTGAAGCTGAAATTCATTACCAATGAGTTCAGACTTTTCTGTATAAGACAGACCATGATGAACAAAACTGATACTGTGCACCTTGGAAGAAAGAGCATTTCTCTCTTGGTTACAAACTCAGGTTTTGTATGAAGGATATTTTAAGCTCTGGCCTGTTGATAATGACAGAGGTGTGTTCCTTTTCACTGGTCCTGCCCCCCTCCCTGTGGATTTCAGAGTGGCTCTGGCAAGCTTTTAGAGAGATCGTGTCTTCAGACTTAAATATCGGCAAAAACATCTTCCTGTCCTGTGCTAAAAGAAACAGAACCATATAGAACTGGACACATGTGCCAACCATTTAGCTTCTATTTCAGAAGTCAAACATCTTTCAAGAGCTCGCTGAGAAGAATAAACCAGTGATGTGATCATTTCCAGCGAGTCGGAGTCTGGGTGCCAGCTGCTTTCCTTTGCCAAAGTGGGAGAAGGCTTTTTTTGTTTTCCTAAAAGAAATTGTTGGGTGTTTTGCTGTTCAGGAGGATTTGCTTCTCTTCATTTTCAGAAGGGTCTTTTGACATTCTCATGTGATCTTTGTATTATTGTGTAACTGCTTTTTACAAAGATGGCAAATGAGGTAGTGCAGTGTTGGCTCTGACATTTCCACCCCTTCTGGCCTTGGCAGACTGTGTTTGCTAATGAGAGTGGAACACCGGCGAATTGAGGAATGAACTGATCCAGGGAATCAAAGAGGTAAACCTTCTCCCAGGTCAGAGAAAACCTCTGAAGACTGACATTGGGGCTGGGCTATTAGTAGTCCACTTTTGCAAAACTGTTAGATGACAAGAGTTTAGAGTCAGGTGACTTCCTATGCCAGTCTCTTTGCTGACATGGCTGTTGGCATTAAACAGTGTTGCTCACTTCTAGAAAGATGAGTGTCCAGAGAGCCAGGAGCCCTCAGCACTTTCTGCTGCATTACACTTTAAGCGGCAGCTCCCCCAGTCTTGGAGATGACAAGCCATAATGACATTTACTTTCTCAGACCACATGGCTAAAAGCAATCCATGACACTTTATAGAGATGTTTATTCTGCCAGGGTAAACAAATTGGGGATGGAGTGTGTAGAAACAATTGAGGATTAAAATGGTAGTTTAAGACATGATAGGACAGGAGACATTTATGGTCAAACAAATAATAATGACGAATCTATTGACACAAAAATATTTTTTACCAGAGAAATGTACATAAAGAATTACCCTAAGTTATATATGCATAACAGCTTCCCAAAATGAGCTCTTAAGCTGAGTATTTTATGACTGAAACAGAAATAATGAATCTCCTCTTCATCATCCAATGTCTTTAGCCAGAAGGACTCAAGTGCCTTTTCTTAGTTCCATATTTTCCCAACACTCTGACAAACAAAGTGAAGGAGACTGTGGGCTTAGTATGAATGCTGGTCAATTGTCTGTACCCTCAAACAGTATTTTCAAAGACTTTCTTGTTTCCCCTTGGAGATTTTATTTCTGACTCTCAATTCGCAATGTGGACCTTGGCTGCATACCTTAAGATTCAGAGTAGGTAGCTGAAATCTCCCCAACCAGGCAAAACTGAAGAGTTATGAGTGCCCCTGTTTTGCACCTAGGGGTAACTATAATGGATAGCCATAGTAATGTTAGTATCTTTATAGCTTCTCTTTAAACTCAATAAGACATGTTTGCAACTAAGCTTTCTCTTCATCCCAGATCCTCATGCCTCTGTCTCTGCTCTTTGCCTACCACCTGCCTTTGTGTTCACATATAAAGATAGAACCTGAGTTAATTATTGATTGTGCTACTTTAGCAAAAGTATAAAGCCATACTCACATAGGGACGGTACATGTTCAGCACAGCAAGCAAAACTGAAGTCTTGAAGGAGTGACATGCATGAGGATTGATGCTGTTAAAATGTTACATCAGAGGATGTAAATTCTAAACCGGAAGCATGCACACCAAGCAAGGTGCCAAGGAGCTGGCATCTCTACATCTTCATTCCCTCATTTTGGCAAATGAAAATATTATGAGATGCACTTCCTTTCTTTTAGTCTTGATATTTTGTGGCTAGAATATGAATGATCCACAAATATTGATTATAGTAATTAAAATTCCCTGCACCTAACCAAAGTACTATCTTTATATTAGCCAAGAAGTTGGATGCACACCTTCATGAATGGGATATTCTTTACTCAGTAAATTAGGCTGTCAAGAATGCTGCATTCAATATTTGATGCTGAAAAAATTTTTTCTAAGTAATTCTAAGACTTCTTTGGAAGGCCTGTGGTGGGGCAGATTTGGAATTTGTGGAAATCTGGAATGCCGCCTCTTCCACACATTCATTGATCCTCTTCCATGCCCAAGAATTTCGAAGGTAGTGTGGTCTCTAACTTCATTTTTTCAGCATTGTAAATGGGTAAAAAGTTAGTATAACCTTAAATTCCTATGACCAAAAGAAGTAATATTTGAAGTAAATATGCTCTATATTAAAAGTATTATTTAATGAAGAACTATAAAGTTGAAAAAGAATACAGATGTCTGAGATAAAAGGGTGTTAGAGGTCAAAAGTAGAGCCTAGGAGTGGAACATTTTTAGAATAGACGAGGTACAAGGTTTATTTCTAACCACCATAAAATAAAATTTTTATTAACATTTTAGATAAAAATATATTTTTACAATTAAATAAATATTGCTAAAGAACATATAAGGAACACTCCTGAAAGAAGTATTCTGTATTTTTTGAGATACATTCTCCAATGTTGGAAAGATTATTCATTTAAATGTTCCTATTCAAAATAAAAAACATTGAATTGATTAGCCAGGCTTAGTGGCATACACATGTAGTCCTAGCCACCAGGAGACTGGGGCAGGAGGGTTGTGGGCTCAAGACCAACCTGGACCTGGTCGATGCCTTTTTTTAGATCCCATTAAGTCCTCACAATGGTACAAGTCATTTCAGATTGTGCAAATGAGTAATGGTAACACTTGCCCAATGTTGCCCAGAACTGAGACTTGGGAAAACATCTTTTGAATCTTTTAAGAAGTTAGTTTATGTCTTATAATTGCTAACAGCATACTCACCAAATATTGTCTAAGATGAGCCTTCAGATACAGAATTTGGAAGTGATGAATCAGAACTCCTTTTTGTTTATTGTGATGGTTGATGTTCACAATCAGCTTGACTGGTCTGAAGCCATAAAAACAGAGCTCTGTGGTATGTGTATGAGTTTATTTCCATAAATGTTACGTAAGAGGATGGAACAGATACTGATATCATAGAAAATAACAAAATCCCTTGAGCTGGGGTCTCACCAGGGTCTCTGGGTGCATGAGAAGGAGAAAGTCAGCCAAGCCCCAGCACTTCACACTTGTTTGATGCAATGGGAACAGCTCCCCAATACCATCTCTGTCATGATGAACTGTACTTTCATACACTGAGCAGGAATCAAACCTTCTTTCCTCAAGTTGCTTTCTATCAAGTATTTTCTCACTTCAATAACAACAACAACAACAACAATAACAAACAAACAAACATACAAACAAACAGAAAACAGGTAACAAATACACCAGCGTACAGCAAATATACCCATGTTATCTGTAGTTAATAGATTCCTTAGGTACACTCCCTGTGAGTTGCACCTGGCATGACATTTGGTCTACCTAGCCTTTTACCAAACTTAATTGCCTTCCAATGAGATCACTGCTCTGGGGTGAGTTCTGGCCAGTGAAAGACCAGGTTTGCTCTTTGCTGACTGTAACCTCGGTTGAAGTGAAACCCTTCTATTGCTTTAGATATCTGCCTGATGCCTTTAGGCACAAGTTTGATCCTCCACACACCCAGTTCTTGGCACCCTAGGAACTTCAGGAATTGGAATTTTAAAAGATTCTTTTAGTTTTATTGAAACCATGACAAGAGAGAGATGAAAGAATTACACCCTTTCAAGCTCTCTGCATAGAAGAGAGAAGACTAGAAGAAAGACACATATGCCTTTAGAGTTAGTCCTCCCATCCATATTTCTGAGAGCAAACTCCTAGATCTCCTATTCTCAGGAAACACCTGCTTCTCTAATTGATTCTTTGTTGGTTAATGGCAGTGTATGAAGGGGAAGTAGCATTTCCTGTATGCTGGATGGCTCTTTGTTAGGGCCATATTACATTTAAGCATTTTTCTTTCCTTTCCTTTGATAGAGGAAAATGCAGGATGATGAGAAAGCTGTCTAGCGTCACCAGATTACTTTTACATTATGAAGTCATTGCAATGGTCACCAGGACTCCAATATGCCTTAGGCTCAGAGAAGATAATTGTAGTTTTTCTTGAGGTCCCATCTTCTTTGGAAGGGTCACAGAATTGGAGCTAATATATACAGAAAGTCTCCTCCAGACCATTACATTTAATTTGGCAGGATTGTCCATTTTTGTAATATTCTTAAGAGTCTTTTGGGCCTTTCATGCAGGATTCTGATGCTGTTTTAGTCCCCCACCCCCACCCCGTTTTCCTGACATGGAAGCAAATCATTTCATTATCAGATGGACTTTCATCCTCCAGCAGTGCCTGCCCCATCTGGGAGAAAAGTTTGATCATTTTGGTTTTATATATCTAATCACTATCTTTAGGGAAATATTGTTTATAACTAATTTTTAGTATAGGAAAATCTAGATGTTTTCAGAAAATACTCTTAAAGACACTTGGGAGGAAATTTAATAACTACAACTTCCCTGTCCTGTTTTCCCATTGTTTTGTTTTTCACTGATCTGAAGACCTCAGGTTGGTTTGCTGAGCAAATTCTTGAGAGTTGGTCTCTGCCGGTACTCCATCTGCTGTGAATTCTGTCTTCATGTTGATTTCATAGCCAGGAATGAAGACTTTCGCACAACATGAAATCTGATATGTCAAATGCATAAAAATCACAAGTGATTACTTAGTGTATAACAGTACAGCTAATAAGTTTAGAAGATAACACATTTTTCAAATTAACTCCAAATGGGCAAAAGGGTCAAAATGCAGAATTGATGAGTTGGATTTAGAAATATGAGTGCACACCTAGAGATTGTTCCTTGGCTCTAAAGTGCTTAAATATCTTGTATCTGTGAATTGGTTGATTCCTTAAATAAGTATATATCGAACTTTAGGTGCCACAGCATCAGATTCTCAGAATTAGGATAAAAGCATTCGTTTACTCTCTTCTCATAGATACAATTACAAGAAGAATAATGAGAAGAACATATATTACCTAAATACTTACAAAGCAACTATCTATATATGGCTATGACCAACATTCTACAGAAGGGGAGTGTACTAAAGGCTCTTTTTAATGAGGGCCCGTGAACCTCTATATTCAACAGAAATCTTGTAAACCTCTCAAAAGAAAAAGACAGAAATCTGCATTTAAATAACACTGTCAATTATTTGTTAATAATTGATTATAAAATATGATTATAAATTATTATTTTAAATTCATGCGATTATATAGGCAGATAAAAATTCTCTATTCTGTTGCTAGGCTCACAGTGGGTTCCTAAGACACCCTGGCTCCTTACGGTAGGAGGGGCATTAGTCTATATATTATTAAATTGTAGTTTTGCTCTGATACCAATTGGCCAGAGCATTATTTAAAATAGAGATAGCAATGATTATTTTAATACCTGCAGAAATAGTTGTGGGAGGCCAATAAGAAAAAAAAAGTGGCCCCCTGAAAATGGAAATAAAAAGACTAGCATTTGAATTCTTAGAAAACGATGAGTATTTACTTCAGTTTAAGGAAACATCAGAAAGTAAAAAAGCTAAATTAGTATGCATAGGGGACCCAAGTGAAGACATGACTGGTGCAGAGTAAGGGAGATCAGCAGGGCACAATAAATGGGGAGAAGTTACCTTAATGTATATCAATCAAACCAAAAAATGAAAGCCATATGATCGAAAGGGAGCCAGCATCAGTAACCAGCATTCTCCACAGGGAAGAGCAAACCACAACAGCAACAAAGCAATGTGTATCCAAGATATACTCAAAGAAATGCTGTGAGCTAAGGAAATACCCATCCAGCTCTTCCATTTCTACTTCCTTTCTAGAAGCAATCATGTATTGCTATAGAGATCTTATTTGTGTTGTGATGCATTATATGGGTTTCTTACTATACAAAAGTAGTACATTATATATAATTTTGGAATCATTAGGATGCTTTTAAAATCATCTCCGTTTAGACATAAAAGGACTACCATCTAGGTTGCACTCATATAAACTGGAACTGAAGCCCCAGGTAGAACACTGTGTTTCTTGAACATGAATATGATTGAATAAAACATCTATAATATTTGCAATAAAAGTTATCATTTAGGATTAATGAATTTATGTTTAATAAGATCATTCTTGAGTTGATTCAAATGAAATTAAAGGAAATAACACAAAATCCATGCCATTAAATCTTACCATCTTCCAGAATCCAGTTCTTAATGGGCTCCTTATGATTATCAGGGTCTTCCTTCCAGGCTCTTCCATTGTCCCCTTTGGCAGAGAAATCGGAGAGCACATTACATGCCATACATCCTATATAAATAAGTATGTTCAGAATCTCTAGCAGAAACTTGTCTCAAAGTTTCTAATATTTTTCTTAGTGGAATTTTAAAAATCTTGTCACCAAAATACAATGTACTTGGAAAAAAAGAGCCTATATTTTTGACTCACCAAAGTCTCATTTTGTGTTCTTTATCATACTGGTTGATAAGATTCATATCTTCAGGAATTTTGTCTCTGCAGGCTTTTAGATTGTGAGGTAAGTATTGGGCTTTTTGCATATTTATGTTTACTAGTAAAGTTTTTAGTCTTTTAAAAATATTTTTTAAAAACCTGATATTACTGGACAGAAAAATGTATGTAAGAAATATAAATAAATAAAGAGGGAGAAATTTGTTAATAGTGTAAACATGGTTTAAATGAGGTGCTTAGAGATTTTAAGGGCTGGGACTGTAGTTTGATGTCTGGGAGCTTGCCTAATAGCATGAGGCTCAGGGTTTGATTCCTTGTATTGCAGAAGAAAGAGAAGATTCAACCAATGTCTATATGAAAGGGACCATTTCAAAGCATGTACAGAACTATGATTGAGAAGAAAACTTCAAGTTCTGATGGGAGATAGCTTTAATGGGAGGAGTTGCTCTGAATATGGTGATTCTCTGCTTCGCCATAGGGAAGTAGGTTTAGATCATTCCAGTTCTCTTGGTCTGAGATCATTGGCTGTGTGTGTTTGTTCACATTTGTGTCTCTCTGTGTCTCATTTTCTGTCATATGTGTAATGTGACAGAAAAATTCTGTAATTTCTGTTGGATTTCTATCTAGTAATTGACATATATTATTCAATAATTCTCATATCATATATATCCTCTGTAATACAAAATTATAGATAGGAAACAAAGAGAAATTTGAGTAAATTGTTAGAGTTTATAACTTACAAAAAGCAGGATTGGGATTTGAATCTACAATGTCTAATTCTTTGTTACTCTAACTTTGATGCCACAGTAATCATAAGAGCTTGACAAGATGCTTTTTGTTTTCATGTTTCTATGATAAAACTAATGATGATTAAATTATTCAAAGTCTAAGAGTAGCACATGAATAAGCTGGCCTTTCAGCCAGGTTTGGGTGAGTCCAGTATATTTTTCTTACTAAGAATCATCTTTTACTAAATTTTAGATTGTATGTTCTCTAAGTAGAAGTTTAATCTGAAAATCAACATAAGGATATATAAATTTACATAAGAATATATAAAACCAACATATGAATATATAAATTAACATATGAATGTATAACTTGTTTCTGAAAGGTGATTTTTCTGTTATGAGCTCTACTTTTATACATGTTTTTAAAAGCAGATTTCAAGAGTGGCAGTAAGGCTCTATTAATGTTTGGAAACAAAGCTTTTTATTTATTAGTACCAGATTGAAAAATTACATGTTTTACTATCTTGCATGTAAGGTAGAATAGTGAAATGAAAAATTAAATTCATTTTAGTATGAAAACTATACCTGATTTATGCTAAGGTAATTTTGGAACAATAGAAATTTATGTTTGCTATGCTGATCTCTGTTACCTGATATTAAAAAGCTCCCTGAGGTATGATATATATAAATAAATGGAATTAGTGTCTAAATAACATTATAACACTCATTGTCTTTATTATTATACAGTATCCATGCATTTGTTGCTTACAAATTATTTATTTACATTTTAAAATATATTAAAATATTTATTTATATTAACAATATAGCATCCATGTATTTATTATTAGGATCTCAATGAAGAACATGAGGGTGGATTAAAAAGAAAGAACCAGTATTCTTGAATCTTTGGTGAACTCCATTGAAAAAATTCTTTGATGTGGATTTGAACTTGGTAAGCTGTTAAGTCATATATTCCCAAGGTTTTCTAGTGGCCAAGGCCTTTAAGACTTCTTTTTTAGTTGAAGGACCCTGGTATGTGGGACTATCTATTTGTGTCAAAATTGGCCAGTGGTTTTTATCTGTGGCAAACTGGATAGAAGCAACTTGTCTACCATATGAATTGATCCTGTGTTGTTGCATTTCATGTCCCCATGTTCTAAATGACTCAGCAATCCAACGCCATCTCTCTTGGGATTTGGTTACATTTATTACTCTTTTATGATATCTTTTTTGGTCTTGACTTTTATCTATGTACAAAAGGAAGAAAGCCATTTACTACTTTAACATGTTCTCTGTTTTGATTAGTAAATTGAATTATAATTTTCTTTATCTTGAATTGTCAGGTACTAGAAAGTTTGAGCCAACTAAAGTTCTCCTTGGGTGAAAGCCAACATGAACATATATCTCAAGTTCCTGACATGAAAGAAGCCTATAAAGGCAGGAAATTGAAGACCACCTAGTGGTTTTAATATCACAGGGAAAAGTTTAGTTGATTGTGGGTATCTTTTATCCCTTTGGAAAAATAGATTTAAAATGCTAATAAAGCCCAAGCTAGTCTTCGTTTGAAAATGAAAAAGGTAATGGGGCCATGGTGTTCATTTAATAATGGATATGTGCAATTGACACCATCCTAGGGAACAAAAGGAAAGATGTAAATCTTTCACAATGAGGATATTAAAGACATTTTCTGGACAAACTAAAGGTAACTTGTACAGGGAGTAATGATAATGCTTACAGAGGAAGGAAAAGTGGGAGTTGTTTGAAGGAAAAGGTATCTTTTCTTTTTCATAATAGAGTTCAAGTAAGCGATTCATGAAATATTTGCTAAGTTTTGAAAATATACATGCACTTTCTTTCAATGGAATATCTATCAGATGGCTGTTTGTGATAGGATTGTCCATTTATTAACTCAATCTCTTCCAGAAAATTGTCATTTCCTTTTTCTCTTTCTAGCTTTACAGCTGTCCCTGTTGCTTTTGTTTTCTAAGTTTGGCACCATCTCTCACACACCTGACGGGAGGGTGCTCTGATGTTAGCAGAGCCAGCATATATTCATTTAGAACTCTAGCTGTTCAAGTTCCTTCCTTAGATAGTTGTTAATAGCACTGGGAAGTCCTTGATAGGCTCTCAGAAAGATGAATCTTTCTTGTGTAGTCTTAGTCTGAAGGCCGCTTCTCATAAGCTAAGTAAGACAGAGAAGCAATATAAAATAAATTTTATTTTTCTATTAATAAGTACACATCTTTTATGTTCACATCTTGGGTGATTTTTTTTTAATTTAAAAATTCATCCTCATTTTCCTAGCCTCTATGTATTTAAGTCTGCCTTAAGACCAAGTGGTAGGTTACCCATGGTCAGTGGATGGTCCTACACTCTGGAATGTGTTTGCATCCCTGACTGTACTCCGTGAGTTAAAGACAGGGTATGAGAAAGAGACACATAGTGGGAAGGAAGAACAGGAGTGGAGATGATCAAAATGATTGAAATCCTTAAAGACTAGGTAATATATATTTGACAATCTAAGAATGTAGACAAGATGTTAACATAATCTTTCTTAAGGATATCAGTACTACTGCAAACAAAATATTTGGCAAATCGTCTCAAAAAGTAGTAAACTCCTTTCGTCTTACTATGTATGGTGCATGGATCCTTAAGTTGGCACATTCAGGATTAGCTGGTGTTACTGGAGATACTATTATTGATGGATGATCTCCTGTAAACCCACCAATGCTGGAGGAAACCAGCAGAAAGCTACATCCTGCACCTGTGTACGGGGCCCATTTGTAGGTGGTACAATGTCAGTCTCCTCCTTTTTTGATAGCAGATCCGTTTGTAGTAAATACAAGCTTCATGAACTATGAATTCTTGTCAAGTATTGTCTGTCTGCTGGAACAACAGGCACGGGTGCAGAGATTAAGATGGAAGATATGGCTTTTCTTTCCTTTATATATGCCTATATGTGCAGATATGAGTCCTGTAGAGCACACGGTTTTGAAACCCAGGACCAGAGACTGCACCAAGATAGGGTTAGACACATTAAGAGATAGTTAAGTCAGGGAACGTGTTCTGAGAATAAAAACAAGCTGGGGAGAAGGGTTTTCAGTCTTTGACAACTTAACCTTTGTGCTCATCTTTAGTTTCCACTCTCATGTTACAAATCTTTAATAATTGCATGCTTTGAGGGAAGACGCAGGCAAATCACTACACTCTTTTATGAGTTCTTTTCAATAGCGGAGAACCTGCCATGGTATCTTTCCTTTTGAATACTGTCTCTGGTGGCTGCAAATTCTTATGCATCAAAGTTCACAGTTTTCAGGAAGCTACTGAAGCAACTTCACTCACACTTACTTCTACTAAAGTACTTAAAATAAGAAAAAGACTTTATCTGGTAATACAAGAGCCAATATTAAAATGTTATCAAAATGTTTTCACCAGTTAGCCAGGGAGTCTTCCCAAGACCAGTCCAGGCCTGTCTTCTTGAGTATCAAGAACATTTTGCATTCTACTGTCAGGTAAGAGTCAGGTCACATCTTCCCCATGGGTGTTTTTGGAGGCAGAGAGCCAATGAGAAACTTAAACTTGGAGTGCTTCCTTCTTAAAATACTGCATAAAATATTGACAGAGCATGTAATAGATGGCTTTTAATTTCAAAGTCTGGCTATAAAATTCTAACAGACGATGGAGGGAACACAAGCTAATTTAGAGCATAATTCTTGGAGGAGTTTGTTAAGCCCCGGGGCTTTGGCTTTGGTGAGCCCGTTGATAATACTGAGCAGCTCTCCATGAGACTCTGGAGAGACTCAGTCTGGATAGCATTGGTATTAGGATGCTCCCTTACATTAAAATGTTCCTTTTCTATTTAGTGTTCCCAGGCTTTTCTACTAGTGATTGAATGCACTTGGATTATTGAAAGGGTATTTTGTTTTGCTTTATTGGTTTTTGAGCCTATCAATACATTGAATAATATATTTTATGATCAAAATACACATGTAAAATGTATTTTGTAAAAATCAAATATGATGAATGAGTTAAACAGATTCTCAACTTGCCTAATGCTCTGACCTTTTAATACAGTTAAAGAAGTTGCCATCCCTTCCAGGGCCTTCAATTCTTCCCCTGATTCTTTCATAAAAGAGTCCTCGACCTCCGTCCAATGTTTAGCTGAGGATATCTGCATCTGTTTCAGTCAGCTGCTGGATAGAGCCTCTCAGAAGACAGTTATGCTAGGCTCCTGTCTGCAAGCATAACAGAGTATTATTTATAGTGTCTGGGATTTGTGGTTGCCTATGGGATGGGCTTCAAGTTGGGCCAGTCATTGGTTGGCTATTCCTTCAGTCTTTGCTGCATCTATGTCCATGTACTTCTTATAGACAGGCCACATTTTGGGTTGAAAATTTTGTGGATGAGTTGGTGTCCTCATTCCACCACTGAGGGTCCTGCCTGGCTACAGGGGGTGGTCTCTTCAGGTTCTATGTCCCCCACTTTTAGACATCTCACACATACCCACATTGACTCCTGGGATCTTCCAACATCCCAGGTCTCGGGGACTTCCTAGAGAACCATTCCCCCAGCAGCTGCTGACTTCCATTCCTTTTCTGGGCCCCGTGGGCCTCTCCCCTGTCTCTCCTCACACATGACCTTATCCTCTATCCCCCTCCTCCACCCCTCTCCCACCAAGTTCCCTCCCTTCATTGCCTCCTGTGACTATTTTGTTCCCCCTTTCTAGTGTGATGGAAGCATCCTGTCTTAGACCTTCTGTCTGTGAGGGTTAGTATGGCTATTCTGTATTTAAAGGCGAATATCCACTTATCAGTGAGTACATACTATCCCTGTCATTTTGGGTCTGGGTTACCTCACTCAGGATGATATTTCCTAGTTCCATCCATTTGCCTGAAGAATTAATAATATCCTTGTTTCTTATAGCTTAATGGTATTTCATTGTGTAAATGAACCACTTTTTTTTGTATCCATTATTTGATTGATGTTTATCTGGGTTGTTTCCAGTTTCTGGATTTTATTAATAAAGTTTCTATGAATGTAGTAGAACATATGTCCTTGTGGTATGGTGGCACATCTTTTGGATATATGCCCAGTAGTATAGCTGGGTCTTCAGGTGGGACTAATTCCAATTATCTGAGAAATCATCAGACTGATTTCCAGAGTGGTTATAAAAGTTTGCAATCCTATCAGCAATGAAGGACTGTTCCCCTTTCTCCACATCCATGGCAGCCTGTGCTATCACTTGAGTTTTTGATCTTAGGTATACTGATTGACCAACAGAGTCAACTAACATGGACCCCTGGGAGCTCTCTGAGATGGAGCCACCAATCAAAGACCATACACAGGCTGGAATGAGGCCCTGGGCACATAGGTAGTAGATGGGCAGCTCAGTTTCTGTGTAGGTTCCCCAACAACTGGAGTGGAGGATCTTCCTAAAGCCTGACTGTGGTATTCTTTCCCCAGCAAGGTTGCCTTGTTTGGCCTCAGTGTGAGCAGATGCACATAATTTGGCAGAGACTTGATAGGCCAGAGTTGGGGGCATACTGGGGTGTGGATATAGTGGAAAGGGGGAAATATTTGGGATGTAAATAAATAAATGGATTTAAATTTTAAAAGTTCCTTATTTCATGGTGACTCCCAACCATAAAAATTTTTTTGTTACTACTTTACAACTATAATTTTGCTACTGTTATGGACTGTAATGTAACTATCCCTTTTTCTCTGATGGTCTTAGTCAACTGCTGTGAAAGAGTTGTTTGACTTTCAAAAGGGTCACAATCCAGCCCCCAAAGTTGAATGAGAACTGCTTTAAAATAGTGTCTTGGTTACTTTGAATTTAAATTTTTTGTTTTAGAATAATAATAGGCATGGAGGTTGTGTTGCTTAACTGCTTTTTATTCTTAGCAGTATTATGAGCAAAGGCAACTAAAATATTCATGTTTCTATTTACTGCTATTATTGAAGTCTCAAATCTAGGAAACTCACGCCATTCCTCCCATTTTTTACTGTTATCCTCTATAGTACATTTGTCCACTCTTCCTTACAGACATGTTTTAGTGTTACATAGCCCAGCACTGTGGAAGCTGAATAAGGAAAATCAGAAATTCAAGACCAGGCCAGAATGGGCTACATACTGAGATATCTCTCAAAGGAAAATCAAACCAAACCAAACCAAAACAAAGAAAAAACAAAAAAGAGAGTGAAAGAAAAGAAAGGAAAAAGGAAGAAAGAAAGTGAAAAAACCTTATGTCAACTCAAATGTAAATCCAGTATGCGAAAAATGAAGAATAAGTCCTTCACTAGACCACATATCAGCAAATCTGTCTTTCCTTTGTCATGTTTTCTGTGACAGCCTCTGCTCAGTGTCTTTCTAAAACAACAGAGAATTTAGCAATGCCAAGAGAGATTAGCGCATGAAAGGGAAAGAGAAAGAGGAGAGAGAGAGAGACAGAGACAGATACAGAGAGACAGTGAGAGAGAGACAGAGAGAGATTCACCTTTTGAAATCTACAGTTCCATGAGAAGTTTGGGGTTTACATTTAAATAAAATCTCTTTAAATAACCAAGTTCTGCAATCTTTCTCATGTTAATTATATATACTTATATGTAAATTTTGTGCAACCCCAAATCTTTGAACCTGAAATACTTATTTGTATCTTTCTTTTATCATTTATCATGTATTTATCTCATTCTCCGTAATTGCTCAAAAGCAATTTGGTAGAATTCCAGCCATCCCTTTAGAACCTTCTCTCAAGATCTCAAAACATTTCAAGGCAAGATGCTTTTCTTTTATTTGGGGCTTCAGAGTTTTTTTGCCAATATTTTTCTTCTAACAAGCTAAGAATCATATTGACTGGAAAATTGGAAATTGAATTATTCTATTATATTTTTATGAATTAATATGTTATTGTTAACACAATCAACATACCTCTTCCTTGAACATTCAGAATAAAATAAACAATATGTTATGAGTTCTTCTGTGCTCACTTATTAGTAGGGGCCTTCATATTACAGGTAATAATGATATTGATTTCATAGTTCTGTTGTGAAGGTTCATAGGATAAGGCCCCAAAGGAACTTAACATAGAACTGGGTACACTGTATTTTCAGCTAAACTACCTTAAAATGGGATACATAAAGTTCAGGCATGAAGGAAACAGATGGTTAAAGGGAAACTCCTTACCTATGTTTCAGGAGACTAAGCTATCACCTATACAAGACCCTGTGCATTGACTGTGTTTGTGTGCCACTTATTTTTAAACCTCCTACAGTAGTTTAATACTCATGAGAATTGATGACAAGTGCGACTTAGAGGAGCATAGTCATAAAAAGAAAACCATCTCAAAGTTCCCAGCTTTAGTGTTGTAAGTATATAGGAAATAGGAAATATTGAAAGTTTCTCTCTCTCTCTCTCTCTCTCTCTCTCTCTCTCTCTCTCTCTCTCTCTCTCTCTCTCTCTCTCTCTCCCTCTATGTGTATGTGTGTTTGTGCTGGTTTGTTTTTGTATGCTTGACTCAAGTTATAATCAAGAGGGAACCCTAATTGAGAAAATCCATCTACAGGACTGGGCTGTAGGCAAGCCTGTAGGGTTATTTTGATTCATGGGTGCCATCCACAGGTTTGAGATCCAGGGTGCTATAAGAAAGCATGCTGAACAAGCTTTGGGGAGCAAGGTAGTAAATTGTGTACCTGGTCCTTCATGCCCTTGTTTAAGTTCCTGCCACCATATCTCTGCCTTAAGTTCCAGCCCTGACTTCCTTAAAGCTGTAAGCCAAATGAACCACAAAGCCAGGTTAGAACATTTTATCACAGCAAAAGAGAGCAAATTTCTAAGACTCCTCTTTCTCTTCCTTTCTTTTTTCTTCCCTTTCTTTTTTCTTCCCTTTCTTTCTTTCTTTCTTTCTTTCTTTCTTTCTTTCTTTCTTTCTTTCTCTCCTCTCCTCTTCTCTCTCTCTCCCCCTCTGTGTGTGTCTCCCTCTCTCTTCTCTCCCAAGTCTTACCTCAAATGCCCTTTGCTCTGATTGCTGTTTCTAGCACTACCCTCTGAGCATTTATTTCCTCTTCCA
The DNA here is from genome assembly GCA_902729485.2 of Mus minutoides. Classification (NCBI taxonomy): domain Eukaryota; kingdom Metazoa; phylum Chordata; class Mammalia; order Rodentia; family Muridae; genus Mus; species Mus minutoides. The sequence continues at coordinate 1,044,321 of LR749499.1, forward strand.
TTTATCCCCTCCCTTTGTAAACATGAATTGCGAATCCGAGTTTGTAGCTAAATGGACTCTCTCCTTGTTGAGAATATATTAAGATCCATTGATTTCTCTGGTCTGAGGTCAACTGTAGACTACTGTACTAAAGGCCATGCTGTGTAAATTGTCCTTCCCCAGATATGTCCAACTGAGAGCAAAGCAGCGTAACATTGAGTGTATACAGCATGGTATCTTTCTAGTGTCAGATGATTGGTATAGTTTTGTCATAATCATACATGAGCAAAGATGCTTCAGGATACTTTGTCATTGTAAATATTGAAAGCCAGATATAATAAATACATTGATATATCCATAAGATAAAATACTAAATACTAATATGAATAAGTAAATTTGTGTAGCAACATAAATGTTTCCACAACCAATTGTTAAGTTGAAAAAAGAAAACTGGGGATATTAATAAAGCCTGATCCTGTGTTTGTGTACACAAACAGTCATGTGTGTAAACAACAAAGGTAGGTCTTCATGTCTAGAAACTGAACTGCTGACAGGGCTAATCTGTGAACATTGTAAATCAAGGTCAAAAGAGGATAGAAACATTCACTTTAACATTCCTGTGCAAGATTTGCATGTTTAACAGCAAGAAGCCTTATGATAATTAACAGTAAAATCCCTCAAATAAAAGCTGATTTTTTCTCTTTATTTACATTATTTGCCATGTATTCATTGATTGATTTTAAAGGTATTTTAAATTTTATTGACTTAGGCTTAAAAATAAGAACATGTTCCCATTCATAATTCTGGAATCTAATAATAAAAATGAGCTAATGATCTTGGTACTATAGACAAGATTAACATATAAACTTCATAGTTTAAAACCAAATTTTATCAGTTTACATTATGTTAAACTCATCTTAAGAATAAGGGAAGACAGTTATATTATGCAACTTCTGCCTTGAAAGCCTTTCCATGGATATTTGCATGAAAAGAAATAGCCAAGAAAACAATCAAATATCCAAAAAGACTATGGATACAGAATAACTGAATATTTGAATTAAGAGTGGGATGGCCACCACCCAGCATATCTGCATGATGTTCTCCCATGCTTTGTAGACTTTAATTATGCTGGCCATGGAATGGCTAATGATATTGTGAGTGTGTGTGTGTGTGTGTGTGTGTGTGTGTGTCTGTATGTATGTATGTGTATGTGTGCATTTGTGCTCATGTGAGTGCATATACTTGTGTGAGTGTGTGCACGTGTGTGTCTGTGTGTAGTGTTTGCACATGAAAGAGGAAGACAATGCTTAAAGTGAGATGGATAAATTGAAGATGAAGGAAAGGGGGGATGTGACAAGGGGAGCTGAGACAACTGGAGGCAAGTGGGAGGGCACAGAGGCACACGGGATGGTCTAGTTGCTTGTCTCTTGAGTTAATTTCTCCTTGTTTCAGGGACTTGGATTCTGTTTTGAGTCTAGAGAAGGTGAACTCAAGAGACTCTAGAACCCAGGGGGAGATGACAGCAGTTATCAGAAATAAAATACTGATGGAGAAGGGAGAAAGACTTAATTGTATATGAATTAAAAAAAAAAAAGATAATGGGACAATATTTGCTGTTTTACAGGAGAAAAGCATTTAGATCTTCAAATTCAAACTTCCAGTCATAAGTAAAATTTCTCCTAGAATATTTTGCCCATAATAATTGTGTTTAAATAGTTCTAGTGGAATGGAATTTCATTTCTGTCTCTGTCTCCGTCTCCGTCTCTGTCTCTGTCTCTGTCTCTGCCTCTCTCTGTCTGTCTGTCTGTCTGTCTGTCTGTCTCTCTCTCTCTCTCTCACACACACACACAAACACACACACACACACACACAGGAGGGGAGGGAGGGAGAGAGAGTCCTTGAGCCATATTGTCATTGGTTGCCTCCTGTAACTTTAAGGTAAAATTCTATCTTGAAGACACCACAAACTTGAGACAGAATTTGAAGGAACCCTGCTGGGACTGACCTAGAAGCAGAACTCTTCTCTGAGTATGAGAATTCTTATAGCTACAGACAACCATAGCTCTCAGCCCTCATCAAGGAAGTTCATTTCTATAACACATAGAGACTATTACACAAATCTGCAACTGGTCGAGATGCAGAGAACAACTGTCTATGGGGTGCCAAGCTCCAGTTGATACACGAACAATGCAATCCCTACATCTAAGAGTCACCAAACATCATGGAAGAGGGGGCAGAAAGAGGATGAGAGCCAGAGGACTAGAATGTCTGCTATGGAATAGCATCTTACATCCATGACAGGGAAGCTTCACTCAAAAAAGCTCAACAATGTGATTACCTAAACAAGATCTGAATAATGACAACACCAGTTGACATCTTCGTATGGATGAGGGAACTCTAACAGGCTCACCACTAGATGAAGAGCTGTAAAAATTTATCTCTGCCATGGGGAGAGAATTAACCTTTCTCAGGCACTAGTGGTCAACTCTAAATACATATCCATGAGAGCAATACTAGATGGACTAAAAGGATACACACACACATACACACACACACACACACACACACACACACACAGAGAGAGAGAGAGAGAGAGAGAGAGAGAGAGAGAGAGAGAGAGAGAGAGAGAGAATGCACACACTAAATAATAATCCCAAAAGAAGGCATCATGATTTGAAAGGTAGTAGAAGGCATGGAATGAATTGTAGAAGAGTGAAGTAAAGTTTGAAATGTAAATACAATTATCCCATCTGAAGTTCTCAAAAATTAAAATAAATAAAGATAAATAAAGCAAAAAAAATTTTCTAAGCACTGGTGTCTATTAGTAACTAGCAAAATGAATTATGGCACACTGTCAAGCTTCCCCAGGTTTTACTTTTTCTCATCTGTAGGATGGAACAGCTAGATTTAAGGGCCAGGAAAGCTCATTTGTGTGTGTGTGTTTGTGTGTGTGTGTGTGTGTGTGTGTGTGTGTACCAGTGTGGAAGCTAGAGGTTGACATCTGATGCTTTTCTTTATCAGTATCCATCTCATGTTTTGAGACAAGGTCTCTTCTTGAGTCTGAACTCTCCATTTCATCTGGACTAGCTGGCAAGTAATTGTTGAAGTTATGCAAGAATGCCATGTCTGATGTTCACATGGGAGTTGGGATTCTGAAGTCAGATCCTCATTCTATAGCAAATGCTATAGTCACAGAACTATGTCTCTGTGACTAGCTCTATGCATCTTTATCTAATTGAACTATAATTTTAAGACTCCTTTTGGTATAGATGTGACAGAGTCAGTATAGGTTCTGGAGTAAATAAACTGGTGAATACTGGCTACCGTTTTCTAGTTGAATTTAGGCAAATCAGATTAGAGACAGCAATATATACTGTGGAGAAATGTGTGCGTTCATTCAAAAACTTTGAAATTGTCATACTATGTTCATGCTAGGTATCACACACTTGTTGATTTTCTCTTCCTTTTCCTCAAGTCAAAAGAGGATGAAGATATGTCTTCAATGACAGAAGTATGTACTTATTAGACATAAGAAAAAATTAAATGTAGAATTGATAACTATTATTAAGTGAACACACTTTAAATAAAGTTGTTTTCTTTTTTCCCATTTTTTTAGATATTTTCTTCATTTACATTTCAAATGCTATCCCAAAATTCCCCTATACCCTCCCCCATCCCCCGCCCTGCTACCCTACCCACCCACTCCCATATCTTGGCCCTGGTGTTCCCCTGTACTGGGGCATATAAAGTCTGCATGACCAAGGGGCCTCTCTTCCCACTGATGGCCAACTAGGCCATCTTCTTCTATATATGCAGCTAGAGACATGAGCTCTGGGGATACTAGTTAGTTCATGTTATTCTTCCACCTATAGGATTGAAGACCCCTTCAGCTCCTTGGGTACTTTCTATAGCTCCTTCCTTGGGATTCCTGTGTTCTTTCTAGTAGCTAATTGTGAGCATCCACTTCCATGTTTGCCAGGCATTGGTATAGCCTCCCACATGACAGCTATATCAGGGCCCTTTCGGCACTATCTTGCTGGCATATGCAATCATGTCTATGTCTGGTGGCTGATTATGGGATGGATCCCCGGCTGCTGCAGTCACTAGTAGGTCCATCCTTTTGGTTCAGCTCCACACATGATCTCTGTAACTCCTTCAATGTGTGCTTTGTTCTTAATTCTAGGAAGGGGCGAAGTGTCCACATTTTGATCTTCATTCTTCTTGAGTTTCATGTGTTTAGTAAATTGTTTCTTGGGTATTCTAGGTTTCTGGGCTAATATCCACTTATCAGTGAGTACATGTTATGTGAGTTCTTTTGTGATTGGGAGATAACCCTGGAGATAGAAACCATAGGAAAAAAATCAGGAACCATAGATATGAGCATCAGCAACAGAATACAAGAGATAGAAGAGAGAATCTCAGGTAAAATTGTTTTCATAGTTCTGCTTGGATCAAAAAGACCAGATTATGTTGAGAATTTATTTTTCCTATTTAATTTGTTGCTATTTCAATATGGAGTGTTAGAAATCACATTTACATGTTTATAGTTATGTTTAAAAGTATTAGTAAAGCTTTCATCAAGGGCTTATGAAATTCTACTTCTCCATTGGCTTCTCACTAAATAAGGTCTTTGAGAAAAGATATTCCCAGCTCACCTTCATAGAGCCCACAGTATAGGTGCCAGCAATCCAGCAGGTGATATCAAATATTCATGACTTGAACTGTCTTTGACCATACCATTGGCACTTCTGAAGGCTTTAGAAGTTTCCCAGTACTGAAACCCAGTGTCAGAGTATATAAATTATTACGGCTAATCAGGAGCCATGAATCCAAAAGGAGTCCTTATCTTCCCACTTGCTTATATTCAAAATCATTTTTGTAACAAAATGAAGCTTTGTGACAGAGCCACCTTCCAGGAAAATGAAATCCCTCTTCCTTTATGGGACTCATAATTCAGAATGGAACACCAAAATGAAACCAAGAAAATGATGCAGTTCCAATTTTCCAAAATACAGAAATATAGGGTTATATATATCCATGTGTATGTATATACATGCATTTACTGACCACATAATAGGGAAGGATGAAAAGTGAAAACCCCATGACATTAAAGAAACAAATTGCACTGGGCATGGTGGCGCATGCCTTTAATCCCAGCACTCAGGAGGCAGAGGCAGGTGGATTTCTGAGTTCGAGGCCAGCCTGGTCTACGAAGTGAATTCCAGGACAGCCAGGGCTATACAGAGAAACCCTGTCTCAAAAAACCAAAAGAGAGAGAGAGAGAGAGAGAGAGAGAGAGAGAGAGAGAGAGAGAGAAGCAAATTACAAGCTCAACTGTAAGAAACAGACTGAATTTGGTACAAGAATAGAGAATGGATACTTTGTACCATAAAGAGGAAGGAATACTATTAAAAATGCAAGAGTGAAACGGGTTCATTGCTTTGATAGAAGTCAATGTCTAGAGTGGAGTGCTGAGGCTGGACTCAGAGATCATGCAGGGCCATGGAAATCTGCACCAGGTTTACCAGGAAAAGGATGTGCCCCCAGAGATGCCAGACTATGGAGTTATGCTTTGCAGCCAGACCCTCATGAAAATGCAGATCTTGATATAAACACTTGTATAATATTGAATGATAAAATACAAATTCATTTAGCTCCACGTCTAATGCCAAAAAAAGAAAAAAAAAACCTATACTAACAGAAAAAAAAAATCTATGAAATTCAGTTGGTGGAATAGAATGTTCTTTGGAGTTCTACATGATCAAGTTGGTAACTATAACCTTTGTGGATATATTGCCAGATTAATTCTTTGGTAAATTATCCTTTCATTCTCATAGGCAGAGAAGTAATTTCCTAATCCTTAAAAAAAAAAAAAGAAAAGAAAAGAAAAGAAAAAGAAAGAAAAATATGTGGATGTTAGTAAGTTTGAGGGTAATTATTGATTTTTTTCATATTAAAAGATTTCAAGATTATCCAGATGTTTGTACAGTTCCCCAGAGAAAACTGCAGGCCATTTCCTGCCAGGCCAATATGAGTTATATAGTAGATATGTAACATTCATTCTGTTATTTAAAAATAATCCCACAAGTTGATTCAATAACAACGAGACATTGTTAATTCTTGGAAGCTAGGAAAAGCCACCTGGGCCTTTTGTAGTTAATTCCTTTTGGCTCAGAAGACTCCATTCACAGTTTACCCAACTTCACTGGAGGTCCCTTCTGTGTCCCTCAGGGTAACTTTATCTAGATGAGACTTCAGTTTCCCTAGTCTATCCAGTCTACCAGGCCAGGGTAGAGCATTTGGCTCTAATGAAAATTGGATCCCTCTGCCAGAGTACTCGGGTGAAGTAGGAGAAAACATAAATGGCATAACAAGAATAAAATTCAAGCTTCAACCTAAATTTAACTTCCAAATTGCTTACAAACTTTCCTTCACATTCACTATTGAAAGAGTGTTTCCAAAACACACACCACACACACACACACACACACACACATGGAATGGAGTTAAAGATTAATAGGTGACTCTGTTTCCCCATCTCCTCATTAGGTCTTCATGAGATGCTAATAGGAGGAAAGGATTGTGTATTTCGAAGCAGTCAAGTTCTCCAAAAGTCCTGCCTTGGTAAGAAGCAGAATTGGACTAGAGGGTGAAATTGAAACCAAAGCAATTTATTACAGCAGTGAGAGGAAGTCTCCTGAACTTATCACGAGCATGATAGAAATTTTATGTTGATAGCAAACACTTTACAGATTGCTCTCCCACCTTTGAAAGTCATTCCAATCATTTATATAGCCGGATCTTCTAAAATGATATAGTAAAACTGCAAAAGACAACAAAGGTGTTGGGAATGTGGAAAGGGCTCAGTCAGTGGCATGCTGCTCTGAAAGCATGAGGACTGGACTTTGGATCCTCAGCAGACATGTGATAGGGAGGGTAGTGATATGCCTCTAATATCTAAATGGCACTGTGGCAGAGAGTTGAGGACCCAGGGATCACCACCTAATCTAGCTAATTGGTGAGTTCTGGGTTCAGTGAAAAACCTTTCCTCAAAAGTGAGGTAGAAAGTAACACACACACACACACACACACANGGATGATGGCCTCCAGATCCATCCATTTGCCTAGGAATTTCATATATTTATTGTTTTTAATAGCTGAGTAGTACTCCATTGTGTAAATATACCAAATTTTTTATATCCATTCCTCTGTTGAGGGACATCTGGGTTCTTTCCAGTTTCTGGCTATTATGAATAAGGCTGCTATGAACATAGTGGAGCATGTGTCCTTGTTTTGGTAGGACTTTTTAATGGATTAATAGTGACAACACTTAATCCTTGTAAGAATTTTGTGATATAGCCACACCACTCTTCCTTAAAGATGTGTAGGACATGGGTAAGTAGTTGAATGCTTGCCTAGTTTGAGCATGGTCCTGGGTTTGAAACCCTGATGGAAAAGAAAAGAAGAGAAGAGAAGAGAAGAGAAGAGAAGAGAAGAGAAGAGAAGAGAAGAGAAGAGAAGAGAGGAGAGGAGAGGAGAAGAGAAGAGAAGAGGAGAAGAGGAGAAGAAAGAGGAGAAGAAAGAAGAAAGAGGAGAAGAAAGAGAAGAAAGAGGAGAAGAGAAGAGAAGAGAAGAGAAGAGAAGAGAAGAGAAGAGAAGAGAAGAGAAGAGAAGAGAAGAGAAGAGAAGAGAGATAGCCATGAGATCCTGAAGCAAGTGTCTCAGACATGGAAACTGAAGTTTGTTTTGGATGGCCTTGGTGTTGTTATATTTTTATGTTAATCCCACTTTCCCAGGAGGGGTTGTCTGGAAGGAGGAATGAGTAACATACTCAGGTGACTTCTTGTGAACTATCCCCTAATAAATAAAGGAGCCAATCACTGGGCAAGTTGGCAGGACTTCTGGGTTGAACTGAGGAAGAAAGGAAGCAGGAGAGAGTGAGGGGCTTTTGGATGAAGAAAGGAAGACGGCAAGATGTAGCACTAGTGTTTCCTGCTTAAATGGCGAATCCACCAGGATTCCCCACCAGAGGATTTAGAATTAATATGATTTACAAGATTAGGATTCTAGTTGTTGAGCCCAGCGACTGAGTTACCATTGTTTCTGAACTAAGTTTGTGTGGTGTTTTCCTTCAAGCAATGGTTCAACTGGGTTCAAGAGAGAAAGGTGTGGCGGCAAAGCACGGGGTTGCCAGGTGTGCACCACAAAGGCTGTGGGGGTTTTGGAGCACGGGAATGGCGTGGTTAACAACCCGCCAGTGGGAACTTAGTTAGGTGGAGAGATTTTAGAGCTCTGAGACAGCTGTGGCTGAGAGTAGCTGGGTGAAGCATGGGGAACTCGGAGTTCTTTTTAATGTTTTCCCGAGAAAAGGCCTGAGCCCACGGGCCAAAGAGTCTGCTGAGATGAGAACACCCCGGCTGGAGCCATGTGGCCCACTGGTGCCCAGTGTAGTTCAGGAACTTGTCGTTCAGTTCATGTTTAATATTTCCCACAACAGGTTTTTGTTTTTGTTTTTGTTTTTGTTTTTGTTTTTGTTTTAGATTTGAGGCTTCACTTAAAGCCATTGGTTTCAGCAAAGTGAATGAAAGCAAATTACAGAACAGGAATAAAATTACAGGAAATGCCTATTGTCCCGTGTACCCAGCCATGGGAAGTTATCCCACAGGCCTATCTGCTCCCAGCTATGAATGTTTTTCTCTCTTGAGTTCCACTTTGAAATTTTCTAGAAATGGAGAGACAAGCAGAAAAGTCTAGAAATATTTCTAATTTATCAGGAATGGGAAGGAGAATGCAGAAAAGAAGGGATGTTTGCCTCAGCACCCACCATTAAAAAAAAACGTGGATAAGAGGGAAGATTGGAGTAGTTACCCCTGACACTCCTACTCATAGTCTTAACCTCAACTTCTGTCCCATTTGCAGCAAGTAAAACACCGCTCCTCTTGCACATGAGAGACACAAATGAAGCTTGACTTCACAAGCTGTGTTAATGAGACCTCAAGAAATGTTTCTCTAGTTGCACAAAATGAAGTCAGTGTCTTCTATATGTCAATATGTGTCTCTAAAAATACAGTCCAGTGTGAACAGAGCCAGCTGAAATCAGAAGCTCATGGAATATAATTTCCTTGTTTGTATATAGACCTCTGTACATTCTGGGTGGAGACAAAATGGTCCCAAACAAATTTGGCAGTAATTTACCTAATGTTGACCCACAAGACAAAGACTTGCTTCTCAATAAAGTCCATGAAGGTTACAGTGTCTAGACTGAATGAACCATGAAATGCTTCCACCAGCATCCTCCTGAAACTGTCCTTTCCCAGGACCATGCTTCTGATACCCCCAATACTCTTCATCCCTCTGCTTGCTCACTGTCTTACCATCTTGTGGCAAAAATCTCAGGGGAGCAAGACTTTGGAAATCTTATGTCCACACACTATATTATCTCATTACTGTAACATTTCTGAAGACTGGGTATAATTCTTATGTATTTATTGAACCCTGCAAGATACAGTGTCGCTACTTATTAGTGTCTTATTACTTTATTTAAAATACTAATATCAAAGTCCATCAAAATATTAATTTTATGTTGACTTTAAAACAGACTTTAAAAGACTTATGTATAGGTTTTAAAATAATTTCTTAGGAAATAATTCAACTATAGGAAAAAGAACCCTTATTTGTTCATTATGTAGTACTTTTTAAAAAATAAAGTATATAACAGATTTGGTTCTCTATGTTTGCTACATAGGCTATAGCACAAAGTAGCATTTTACACAAAAATAATTTTGAGACATTTATAAATATTACATAATGATGTATGATTAATTTTTTATGTTCTTATTCTATGGCATGACATTATATATATATATATATACACACACACACACACACACACACAACCACACACACACACACAACCACACACACACACACACACAAAACCACACACACACACACGTGTGTGTGTGTGTGTGGTTGTGTGTGGTTGTGTGTGTGTGTGTGTGTCTTTCAGTTTAATCAAGTTACTGAAAAAGGAAGTGTTCTGTAGTACCTAAACTAATAGTATCACTTAGATTTCTGTTTACTCTCTGTCTATGGTGCTTCAAGATCGGGATCACTAGGACAGGACTCCTTGAATGTTGGTTTTATGTGACCAGATACTTTACAGGCTGGAGACTCAAACACAAATCACTTGGTAGTCATATCTGCAGAGTCAACCACAGTGACCCATTTTGGCACTCTGCAGCTATAATAAGCAACTCCACGAGCATCCTAATGTAATTCAATAATAATTACAGTCCACTAAGCAGAAAGGCATTCTGGCAGTGTCCAAGCACAGAAGCTAGTTGTCATTCATGTGTCTAAAAAAAACCTCTGATATAAATATTCAGAGAGAGCTTGTATGTAGTAGACCTTAGAACTCGAGATGCAGGGGAGTGAGGGCTCTCTGGGCATACTCTTTAGAAATGTAATAGCTCATTTGCCTTTAGAAAGCAACAGTGGTAACACCTACCATATTTGTGTCCAGTTATGTGTCTAAGTGCTTTGCACCATTATTTTATTTAATGTCTGAAACAGCCATGACGAAAAGGCAGTGTAGTGCTCATTTTGCAAAACACAGGGAAATGTTGCTCAGATACAGGTCCATTTCCCCACAACCCCTCTGTCAGTGGGCAGGTCATTTGGGCATTGGTAAACCCAGCTTTCTGAACCTAGGACTTTCTATGCCTGAAGCAGCTGCATAGCTACTGAAGAGCAGAATTTCTAGTGCCTATCTAGTCCTCACTGTGTAACTTTTATGTCTCAAAATGTGTAGGAACATTTCTTTATGGTAAGGTTCCATATTCCGAAAGCTGTGGTCATCCTGATTGCACTGAGCAACAACCCAAGGAAAGGTTATAGTTTTTAACAGTAGGAAAGCATCCCTCTCCTAGACTTGCCCACCCAAAGCAGAAATACCACCCTACTAAATTTCTTCACATTTTCTCTGTTATGTTTCAGAGAAGTGGGTGGCAATGATGAGGGGCTCGCTGGGAAGGACAGGGAAGCTGGGGAGCTGTAGAATTGAAGTAAGGGTGGAACTCAAGATTTTAAAACTAATGTTACCATGTTAGTCAATGGAGGGGAGGCAGCACTTTCTGTCCTGTTTCTCCCACATTTAACCCTGTATACATTGCTTTCAAATTTTTATTCGTTACTGAGTTCAATTTTCTTGTCTGCTCTCTAGACAAGTTTTGGGTAAAGAAAAAAAAAAAGGAGCCTCGGAACACCTTGGCTGAGTGGGGGTTGGGGGTGGGGATGGGAGACCGGAGATTGGAGAGACTTATCATTGAGACTGGAATATCAAGTAAAAATAGTGCAAACCAGTAAAAGGAGATTACTCCAATAACAGCAAGACCTTGTACAGATTAGTCCCAGTCCCTCGTCCCTAGTATGTGAGCTGATCACCCATTTCTCCTCTCACCTACTCACTCACTTATCCAAACATCCATGCAGCCTGTCACCCTATTATTTATAGGATAGTTGTGGAGATGTGTGAGATTAGTTCCATGAAGTGCTTTGTAGCCTATTTAAGACAGAAAGCTTTCAGAGCTAATATTGATTTTTAAAACATATTAATCATTACCACATCTCTGATATGATGCCCACTTTACAAATTAATGCTTATAGAGTATGACTAACCTAAGGAGGCACAAAGGAATGACAATGATGTTTTATACTGGGCTTCTCACTGGCATGCTACTGTGCTTATTCGAAGACTGGGAGTTCCACTGAGGTCATAATAAGGAGGTAGTCTGGCATATTGTCCATTGGCCTTATCACACTCATTCACTCACACAGGTTATTCAGACAGGCAAAAATTGTTGAGAGTCAGTTTTGAATTTAGGACTAAACCCATACTACTGGCTTTCAAGTCCTGAGTTCCAGACTGGGTTCAGACCTTGTGTTTTTACAGCACATCCCAGGTAGGCAGCTTCAGCATTGGCAAGGAAACAACTTTATTACCAGCCCCATAGTATATAAATTCTGAATTCTTCTCTTTGCTTTCCAAGACATCAGTTCCTCTGTTGAATTATTCGAGACAGTTTAGTTTAATTTTTCATTATGACAGATTTTCACCTCCAATTCTTTATATAGAGCATGGTTTTCAAACGTGTTCATTCCCTAATCCTTTGAGGGTTTGCACAGCCCTCAAACATACCTTGAAACAGTTTGCTATCGAAAATAAAAGTATGGAAGAATCATGTGGCTGTTGAGAGAAAAAAATAGGTGATATTTTTATTTCAGAGGAAAGCAGTAGGGTCTGGGTGGAGGGGAAGGAAAGGGATAGGTAGGGGACAGTGCATTTGGCCTCCTAGCTAGAGAAAATCATCAGAAGATATTCTCACAAATCCAAAGGTTCCCTGGCCAAGCAGATATTCGGAGTGTCATAGCTTCTGGCTTGGGATTCTTGTCGTTTGAGAAATGAAGAACACTGACGTTGAAGCAGCAACTCTTTCTTCTTTGTGACATTCTCTGCTTTCCTTTCACCTCTGCCTCAGTCCTCTCCTCACTCCTCTCTCTGGATTGTCCCCATAGGCATCCTTTCTACTTGCCCACTCCTTTGAAAGGGATCCGAAGATCTCATCCATTTCTTTGTGATTTCTTAAGCCTCTGTGGACTTTTTTTTACCTTCCAAACTGGTTAGCAGAGCTTAGCATCCACCAAATCCCAGCAGCTGTTCTCTTTAGCCTGCTCATCTTATTTGTATGTGGCTTTCCTGAGTTGATAAACCCATAGCTGTTTTTCTCTTCAACTTCCCCCTTCAGGTTCTGTGCTGTTGAACTACTTCCTGCCTTGAGGTTCTGGTAAGTTCAATGAAGGTATCTGGAGTGCAGCATTTAGCCAGGGTATTATGGGACCAGGATTGTATGCCCATTGGGTGACAGCACTTAGCCAGGGTATTATGGGACAAGGATTGTATGCCCATTGGGTGACAGCACTTAGCCAGGGTATTATGGGACCAGGATTGTATGCCCATTGGGTGACAGCACTTAGCCAGGGTATTATGGGACCAGGACTGTATGCCCATTGGGTGACAGCACTTAGCCAGGGTATTATGGGACCAGGACTGTATGCCCATTGGGTGACAGCACTTAGCCAGGGTATTATGGGACCAGGACTGTATGCCCATTGGGTGACAGCACTTAGCCAGGGTATTATGGGACCAGGACTGTATGCCCATTGGGTGACACCTGACTTTACTTTTGGGACTTGGACGAAAGACATATCAATACTTAGAGTATCAGCCATAAGCTTTGCCCTCATATGAAGACTGTATAGCCACTGAAGGCTCAGCTGCCACCAAGGCTGTGCACAGCAACAGCTGGTCACTGACCACTTGTTCCTTCCAAAGTCCTCTCTGATGTCTGATTCTCATTGGGCCGTCCCTACGGCTATTAGCTTTGTGACACAACACTAAGACTTCTGTCTCCACAGTCTCCACAGTCTCCACAGTCTCTTAGTCTAACAGAGACAGACTCAGTGAATATCTTGTAATAAGTTAGCATTCTATCAGTTTTACTAGCTCTCTGTTTGATTGATTTTTTTTTTAAGTCCAGTTCCAGGATGATGTTTTTTCTGCTTATTTCAAGCCATCTGATTATCTGCCTGAACCTTCATTTCTCTCTATTTGTATTGATTGCTTAAAATTGTTCCCCTTCCACCACTGTCCCTCTGTCCTGTATAGTGAAGGAAGACTGTGCCCCACCCAGCTCTCCATCAAAGTGGTCCAATTTCCCAGTTCTTACTGAGAACCAGATCAAAACTACTTTTGCCCCTTGTATCTAATTCTAGCCTTATGGGAGCAGTAAGGGTGGCTGAGAGTCTAATCATTCTTTGCTCTATAGGTAGTCTCTGATTTATTTTCTCTTTTCCTTAACATTTCTTTACTCTTTCAAATCTAATCTGTCTAGCAATTGATGTCCCCAGCTGTGTGCACTACCCCTAGTACTTAAGTTCAATAATAAAATATTGTTAATCTTATTTCACATGTAATGTCAATGCCCAATTCTCAACAACATGAAATTCAACGTCAAACACCTATGTACAAACTTTAAATCTGCCAGAAAAGCAACATGGATTGTCATCATAAGGAATTTCCTCTGGTTAGTTTTTCTTTAAAATCATCAATTTGCCAGGACTCTAGCTGACTTCTTTGGCATAAACAATTCCCTGCGTGGATGGAGGATAGGATAATTCCTCTAAACTATCAAACCAATACTTTATCAAGTACATCTGAATTCTTGTCAACAGACTGGCTTAGATAAACAATGTACGGACTGCTAGCTTTCCATTCCATTCCTGAGGCAATGTAGATTTTTCTGCTCTTGCAAGATGAAACAGAAATATGTCGCTTCTGCTGTCACAGCAAAAGTTTGCTGACAAGCAGTTTGTGGGGACCTCAGTGATCTTCCTCTAACTCTGAAGTAGGAATAGAAGTGGTGCCATAAACAATTCTCTGCTGTCTGCATCTCCACACAGTCCCTGTATTTGAAACACAGAATGTAGAAAGAAAAGGCTTCTCAAAATTCCTGTAAGATTTATAAGCCCTTCTGGTAGGCTTTGTTTCTTTTGTGCTAAATTTACTTTATCACAGTCACTATCGTGTTCTCAATGTAATGATTGCCTTTGAGGAAGAAGCTGGTAGTGTGTGTAGAAAGAGCTGGAGTCTGAAGTCCCATGGCATAAGACGACAACTCCAAAACTACGGCTAGGGGTAGGGCTTCAGTGTTCTAGGCTACAATTTCTCAAAAATAAATTAGGGATTTTGCATTTGAAGATAACACATAAAACCATCAACCAGTGTGGCGAGCAGAAGATACAAATCAAGTATTTTGGTAGTAACTGAGTTATGTTTCTGTGTTACTCATGAACTGATGTTATCTGAACTAACTTAACATATGTGGGTACATGCAGACTTTCTTGGTTTGATTGCCACAAAACTGGAAACACCTGGAAAATTCTCAGAAATCTACTGTTTTCAAACCGAAGGCTCTTGTTCCAATTTCAGCATGCTCCATAATTGCCTGAATGTTTGCTAATAAATATAAACATTAAAGTTATTAGGATGAATAATTTTGAGTCATTAACAAACAGAAATCCCTCTGTTACTGAGATTTGATTGAGAAAAATAAAGAGAGGTGTGTATAAGCTGGGGGATGCAGGAGTGTACAAGGATTAGTGGGAAACAAACACAGAGAGACAAAAATAGGAATTAGGACTTTGGGAGAAATAATGTGGAAGGCTCACTCGAGCTTTTATCCTCACAGTTGTCAGTGGTCTCAGACCTGATCATCTATCAGGACCAGCTTAGAAACTTTCAGAAGATATGCATACCTAGGAAATTGCCTGATGCTTCAGAGATCAGGATTTGATCTTTGAGGGAGGCCATCATTAATGTGTAATAGTCCCGTGGGTAGTTGAAATGTATTGTTAAACTTAAAAACAGATAGTGATATAGCTCAGTGGATAAAAATACTTGTCGCATAAACCTGGGGACCCAAGCTTCATCACTAGAACTCATACATATATGTACACATAAGAATACACACACACGCACACACACACACAGGCATACACATGCACACATTGAAAAAATCAGAATTTGGAGAATTGTGGTATAGGGAACACTTTTATCAAGTTTTTCCTACACTTAAGGTTCTGACTTAAACTATTCTTTAGTGAGATTGTAAAAGTAAGACTTAGTGCCTTTTTAGAGTGAGTTACTTCAAAGACCTAATTTTTAAAATGTGAGGCTACAGTATTTATTGACTTAGGTACAGCATTTTATGTTTAAATGTTTAAATAAAACATTTGCACAATAACTAGACAACTCTGGGAGCAACTCGAGTGTATAAGGCTACCTTCATCAATTCTCCTCATGGCTCTTTTCCTTTAGCCTTCTGCATGAGCCACTCCTCTTTGGGCTACCCATGTCCAGCCGTCCTCAAGGTTCTTGCATCTAATAAGCAATTCTACAATTCTTTTTTTTCAATTTTATTAGATATTTTCTTCATTTACATTTCAAATGCTATCCCAAGAGTCCCCTTTACCCTCCCCCTGCCCTGCTCTCCTACCCACCCACTCCCACTTCTTGGCTCTGGCATTCCCCTGTACTGGAGTATATAAAGTTTGCAATACCAAGGGGCCTCTCTTCCCAATGATGGCTGACTAGGCCATCTTCTGCTACATATGCAGCTAGAGACACAAGCTCTGGGAGTTCTGGTTAGTTCATATTGTTGTTCCTCTTATAGGGTTGCCGACCCCTTCAGCTCCTGTGGTACTTTCTCTAGCTTCTCCATTGGGAGCCCTGTGTTCCATCCTATAGATGACTGTGAGCATCCACTTCTGTATTTGCCAGGCACTGGCATAGCCTCATACCAGACAACAAATGGTGCTGGCACAACTGGCAGTTATCACGTGGAAGAATGTGAATTGGTCCATTCTTGTCTCTTTGTACTAAGCTCAAGTCTAAGTGGATCAAGGAACTACACATAAAACCAGAGACACTGAAATTTATAGAGGAGAAAGTGGGGGGAAAGCCTCGAAGATATGGACACAGGAGAAAAATTCCTGAACATAACAGCAATGGCTTATGCTGAAAGATGAAGAATCGACAAATCGGACCTCATAAAATTGTAAGGCAAAAGACACTGTCAAGAAGACAAAAAGGCCACCAACAGATTGGGAAAGGATTTTTACCAATCCTAAATCTGATAGGGGACTAATATCCAATATATACAAAGAGCTCAAGAAGCTGGATGCCAGAAATTCAAATGACCCCATTAAAAATGGGGTACAGAGCTAAACAAAGAATTCTCAACTGAGGAATACTGAATGGCTGATAAACGCCTGAAAAAAATGTTCAACATCCTTAATCATCATGGGAATGCAAATCAAACAACCTTGAGATTATACCTCACACTAGTCACAATGGCTAAGATCAAAAATTCAGGTGACAGCAGATGCTGGTGAGGATGTAGAGAAAGAGGAACACTCCTTCATTGCTGGTGGGATTGCAAACTGGCACAACCACTCTGGAAATCAGTCTGGCAGTTCCTCAGAATACTGGACATAGTACAACCGAAAGATCCAGCAATACCTCTACTGGGCATATACCTAGAAGATGTTCCAACTGGCAACAAGGACACATTCTCCACTATGTTCATAGCAGCCTTATTTATAATAGGCAGAAGCTAGAAAGAACCCAGATGTCCCTCAACAGAGGAATGGATACAGAAAATGTGGTACATTTTCATAATGGAGTACTACTCAGCTATTAAAAACAATGAATTTATGAAATTCTTGGGCAAATGGATGTATCTGGACATATCATCCTTAGTGAGGTAACCCAATCACAAAAGAAGACACTTGATATGCACTCACTGATAAATGGATATTAGCCCAGAAACTTAAGAGTACCCAAGATACAATTTGCAAACCACAAGAAAATCAAGAAGAAAGATGACTAATGTGTGGATACTTCATTCCTCCTTAGAATAGGTAACTTCTACAATTCTTAAAGGACATCGTTTACAAAAAGATCTTTAAACAATTCCTCCAGAGTAATTAATCCAAGTAGCTCTTGTTATTGGCCTCACAATATGTGACATGGCTCTTCCTATATCAGGATGGTGTGGGTGCTATTGTATCATCTTTACCATTTGCAAGTGTAAACAAAGAAGAGGAGGCTCTGAATGGCATGTCAAATTTGTGAGAGGGTTTAGATTCAGAATCTGATTTATCCACAGAGCACTGATGCAAAAATTTGAATTTCATTCTTGATTATAGATTCCTAAATCTATCTGGCAAATTTTTAGATCTTCAGCTTCTTTCTCTGTAGTAGTTAGTATTTCAAGGAATGTATGAATAGAAAATCCCAGAGTAGTAACTGGTGCTTTATAACTTTCCACAAATCTTATTTAGAATAACAGAAATCAGAGCATGCTAAAAATGGTGACCCTAAGTCCTAGTTCAGTTGAGGATGACCCTGTTTGTGATTTTGTGCTAGAATAGTTACTAATAGTGCTTCTTCCTCATTCTTCAAAGGATAGCTACTCAGATGTTAAGTATTTAATTGCCATCCATAGAAAGAGGTTCTGGATATGTCCAATCAGCATGCACCAAACCTTTGTCTTTCTATTCTGTCTATCTATCTATCTATCTATCTATCTATCTATCTATCTATCTATCTATCTATCTATCTATCTACTTGAGCTGGGTTACATAAGCCATTCTTGCCAGTATATGAAGTGCTTTGAACAAACTCTCTTTTCCTTAGCTAGCCTTTCCTTCTCTCCCCCTGTCTTTTTAGTCCCCCCTTTTCCTAAGACAATTTCCTTTCTATTTTCTTGTCTTGTATACATAAATTATGTTGTGCATTTATATTGCAAATGAAAGAAAGCATACTTATTTTTAGAGATAGACTTAATTTCCTTAATACAGTTTGCTTCAGTTATCTCCATTTTCCTGCATATAACAAAACTCTGTTCTTTATGGCTAAAAATATTTCATTGTGAATATAAACCATGCTTGTCTATCAACAGACAACAAGGTAGATATCATAGCTTCTGTATAGAAAATTGGTGAACATTCTTGTATCTCTGTGATTTCTAAACTTGGAGTCATTAAGCTGAGTATCCAGGAGGGATATAGCTGGTTAATATGGTATATATAATTCTATTTTTTTTTCTTTTTGTAGGAAATGTCAAACTAATTTCTATAGTGGCTTCACTTCTTCACATCTCTACCAGCCATGGGTAAGGATATTTTTATGGCCACATTCTTGTATTCAGCCTTTGCCTTCTCCTCCTCCTCTTTTCCTTCCTTCCTTCCTTCCTTCCTTCCTTCCTTCCTTCCTTCCTTCCTTCCTTCCTTCCTTCCTTCCTTCTCTCCCTCCTTCCTTCTCTCCTTCCTTCTCCTCTTCCTCCTTATTCCTCCTCATAAACATCTCAGTCAGCAAACAAGCTAATGAAATGAGTAGAAAGTCTTTTTTTTCCATTTTGGAGAAACAAGTTGTTTCTCCAAATAGAATTTTCTTTCTTCCACTAATTTCCAGAGTTTTTTCATGTGACTTAAGGTTTCACTGAGATTTTAATATTACATGATAGTGAGAAGAATAGCTACAATAATAATTCATTAGTTTACTAGTCATGATTACATTAATTAATCATTCATTTCTCTAAGCCTGATATTACATAGTTTACATTCAACATCTGATTCCATACTTAATAAATCTCAGTGAAGTGGGCATGCTATTGTTCTCATTTGGCAGATGAAAAAACTGAGGTACCAGTGGGATAATAATTTGTTTTGAATTCAGAGTCCCTTAGTGCCAGAGCCCCAGAGTCCCAGAAGTATCAAAAATTTAGCCTCAGACTAACTACAATGTCCATAATCTTGTCCTGAAATCCAGAAACCCCTCCGATTCTACAGAACTAAGTCTTTGCACAGCTTCCAAGCAAAATTTCTTGTCTCTAGTTATTTGTCAAGAGACACAGAGCATAAAAGTCTTAGAATAAGGAAGTACTTTTCAAGACCCAACATTGGAATCTCATCCCTCCACGTTCATTTGTTGTCTATTGTTCTAAGCTACATGGAGACAGTTTGAAAAATTCAGCTTAAAGCTCAACCTTTATTCTTACACAGACTGAATATCTAGAAGATTTATGTCTTATTTTTCATCTGTATTTCTTCAAATGTCCTGAACTATTTAAAGTCAGTATTTGTCCAATGACTTTTGAATTGTATAACATTTTTCTAGCATAGTTAAAGCTAGGTCCACTTTTATTATTTATGTAAATGAGAAAAGCACCCAGATGCCAATGAGTGGTACTCAACAGGTTTAGCCAAATATTTGTTATAAAAACAAAGCAGTGTAGCACAGCAACACAGTAGAGAGATGGAAATTTTCTTAAGTAATTGCATGCGGGCAGAAGTAACAGAAGGCAATGGATGTTTGGACACTGAAAGTGGGAGAAAACACACTAAATTTCTATCTCAGAAGCATTCCATGGATGTTGGAGTAAATCCAGTATTCTTTAGTATTCCTGATGACATGGATGCTGGCATAAATTTGGTAGAATCATTTAGTATTCCTGATCCTTGAATGTTGCAGTAAATCCAGTGTTCTTTACTAGTCGTGCTCTATGAATGTCACAGTAAATCTGGGTAGCATTCTTTAGTATTCCTGCTCCTTGGATGTTGGAGTAAACCTAGCATTGTTTATTAGTCCTGCTGTATGGATGTTGTAGCAAATTCAGATAGCATCCTTTTTGTGGTGTCCTTCCCCACCAACACAGTTGGTGCAAATGGCCAGAGCCATGCCGCACCCAATGGCATCCATTGTGTTGTTAACTAGGCTAAGAGAGCCGGTACCCCTGCAGCAGGTTCTGCACGGCTCCTAGGTCACCCGGCTCCGCCCAGCTTACCAGAGGCCCACCTACCACCAGCCCACCTGCGCAACCTGAGATGTCACGAGACTTCAGGGTTCCCGCCAAACTCCAGAACGCCTGCGCAGAAGACTGGGGGCGGGGTTTCCCTTCTTTTATCCCAAAATGCTTGTCCACCATTAAAGAGTTGTTCTAAGCAGAAGCAACCATGTAGCCTCGGAGACCTTCTTTCTTCCCCCACTCCCTTAGTTTCATTTCAGCTTCGGGCCAATCCTCCAGGAACCCAGTCCACTGCGGGCAGTGGACCCCAACACCTTTTGGTATCCTTGCATCATAGATGTTGGAATAAATCTGGGTAGCATCATTTAGTGTTCCTGCTCCTTTGATGTTGGAGTAAATCCAGTTAATATCATTTGGTATTCCTGTTGAAATTGTCTGTATTATTTGCTTTTAAGAATTGAGTCTGTACTAAAGGTGAAATCTACTCTCAGGGAGGCAAGGGTAGTGAATGTGAAATGCAAAATCAAATCAATCTGACCTAGAGCATTTTGCTATATTTGAGATGTGACTTGGGAGCTAAGGAATGGAGAAAACTTTCTGCACCCCCAAATTGAGAAGCAATAGGATAGAGGATCTTTGCTTTGTAGATTAAAGGATTGCACCACAATTAGATAACTAAAAGGAACATTTATGTGGCAGTGACCAAAGATAGAGTACTCTGGAACCTGAACATGCCCTTGCTAATGGGATGTATAGTGGCCATAGCACATACCATCTTCATAAAATGTTTGATGACAACATTGAACATTGAGTAACAAAATGGGTAATGCCTGGGTCCTGAGCTGCACAATCAGTGGTGAGATGCTGCTCTGACACAATCTTGAAGATTCTGAAGGAGTCAGAAAACAAAGCAGAACAGATCTATATAAAGAGAAAATTTGAGAGGCTGTTGCTGGAGGGGAGTATGGAAGAATGCATCTGGAAGTGGCTGAGATTAGGGAACAAGGCTGAAGGAGAGACTTTCTATAAGCNGTGTTGTTAACTAGGCTAAGAGAGCCCGGTACCCCTGCAGCAGGTTCTGCACGTCTCCTAGGTCACCCGGCTCCGCCCAGCTTACCAGAGGCCCACCTACCACCAGCCCACCTGCGCAACCTGAGATGTCACGAGACTTCAGGGTTCCCGCCAAACTCCAGAACGCCTGCGCAGAAGACTGGGGGCGGGGTTTCCCTTCTTTTATCCCAAAATGCTTGTCCACCATTAAAGAGTTGTTCTAAGCAGAAGCAACCATGTAGCCTCGGAGACCTTCTTTCTTCCCCCACTCCCTTAGTTTCATTTCAGCTTCGGGCCAATCCTCCAGGAACCCAGTCCACTGCGGGCAGTGGACCCCAACACCTTTTGGTATCCTTGCATCATAGATGTTGGAATAAATCTGGGTAGCATCATTTAGTGTTCCTGCTCCTTTGATGTTGGAGTAAATCCAGTTAATATCATTTGGTATTCCTGTTGAAATTGTCTGTATTATTTGCTTTTAAGAATTGAGTCTGTACTAAAGGTGAAATCTACTCTCAGGGAGGCAAGGGTAGTGAATGTGAAATGCAAAATCAAATCAATCTGTCCTAGAGCATTTTGCTATATTTGAGATGTGACTTGGGAGCTAAGGAATGGAGAAAACTTTCTGCACCCCCAAATTGAGAAGCAATAGGATAGAGGATCTTTGCTTTGTAGATTAAAGGATTGCACCACAATTAGATAACTAAAAGGAACATTTATGTGGCAGTGACCAAAGATAGAGTACTCTGGAACCTGAACATGCCCTTGCTAATGGGATGTATAGTGGCCATAGCACATACCATCTTCATAAAATGTTTGATGACAACATTGAACATTGAGTAACAAAATGGGTAATGCCCGGGTCCTGAGCTGCACAATCAGTGGTGAGATGCTGCTCTGACACAATCTTGAAGATTCTGAAGGAGTCAGAAAACAAAGCAGAACAGATCTATATAAAGAGAAAATTTGAGAGGCTGTTGCTGGAGGGGAGTATGGAAGAATGCATCTGGAAGTGGCTGAGATTAGGGAACAAGGCTGAAGGAGAGACTTTCTATAAGCNGGGTCCTGAGCTGCACAATCAGTGGTGAGATGCTGCTCTGACACAATCTTGAAGATTCTGAAGGAGTCAGAAAACAAAGCAGAACAGATCTATATAAAGAGAAAATTTGAGAGGCTGTTGCTGGAGGGGAGTATGGAAGAATGCATCTGGAAGTGGCTGAGATTAGGGAACAAGGCTGAAGGAGAGACTTTCTATAAGCTAGCACAGATACCACCCATTTGCTCAGAGAGATGAAATAGAAAGCAGATTTTAGATCACTTGGCCAAACCAAACAACTAATAAAATTGGCCAGCACAAATACAGAAATAAATTACCCAAACATGATTAATGTGCACATGGAACAGAATTTCTCAAAGCAGGTACAAAGTATATTTTCTCCCTATTACATAAACTATATAACATTACCATAATTTTGGGATCTTACATGAGAAAATGTGAACCCCAGTTGTAAGTGTGGATTTCTATGAGGCACAACCATTACAGATGCATTTGACAAGAAAGAAGAAAAAACTGACGATTCTGTTGGAAGTGAAACTAGGTTAGCAATCTTGTTTTTCTTCACTGTGAGAATTCAAGACTGCTTATAAGATAATTCTGATTTTTTATTTTCATAGAAGATCATGCTCAAAGATACAGCAGTGCTGAAGGGCTTACAGATGTTCAGGCTGCTGAAAGGTTTCAAAATGTGTCCAATAAAGGAAGTTCAAATTTGTCATTTAAAATCGGACTTTCTTTTCTCTTCCTTCTTTACGTGTATTCTTCCCTCATTTTCCTTCTCTGCCTTGCCATTTCCCTGTAGCAAAACCATTTTCTTGATGTCCCTTCTTGTTTTCAAAGTACATCCCAAACCACATCTGCTTACCCTAGGGCTTATATATTCTTTCCTGGACATATAGAAATAAGTAGGAAGTTGAGACGTGTAGATGATGCTGTTACTACCTCAGATCCCAAGCAATCGCTGTATCTTTTCAGGTGCATCACCTAGCTCTGTATGCTTTTGCTGTAAATGACTAGAGTTAGAGTTGTTAGCAGTTTCTTTGTTGCCAACTTGAACCTGGGAACTTAAACATTTCTGGAATGGTCCTTCGTGAATACTGGGGAGTGTGGGATTTTAAAAACCTTATTCTAGTTCTTAGAACAACTGCAAGGGAAAGCTTGCTTTTTAGGACTTTGTAGAATCTAGCTCCTTTTCCTTCAGCTCCCATGTTTGCTCTCTGTGTAATAATGCCATTTCACTTCTCTTTTGCTGGCTTTTTCCAATGTCTGACCTAAGACAGATGATTGCTTTTACATAGAATTATCCATTCTTTGGCTGTCTTTTCTGAAGAAAAGAAGTCTCACAGTTCAAGGACTCACAGTGACTATGGGAGAGAATGGAAACACTCTAGAACATGGGTTTTAAACAGTGCCCTTGACCTCGTGGAAGGCGTATGCATTGGGTAAGTTTTACTTGTAAGTTTTACTTAAGGCAAGATTGTATCTTCAATGCCAAGTTACTTTTTTTATTTCATCTATAAAATGAGGAAAATCTCTTAATAACTTCCTTATGAGGTTGTGGAAGTTCAAATAAGATAATGAAATTATTAAGTAGTTAGCTCGTGTGTAATGCACAGTAACCACTCATTGACATTAGCTAATTCTTTGCTAAGTGTATTATGTACCAGCTAAACTTAACAACTTTAAATTAAGACAAATTAGAATGGATTCTAAAAGAGTTTATTACTTATTAAAATGTGACTTTGAGGAAGTACATTGCCTTTTGATGACACTACCCTCACAATGTCCAACGAAACAAAATTCCTTGTATGGGGAAATGCAGGTTAGAAGGGATCATTGAAAATAATTATAAGCAGATTTATAACAAAATACGTACTAATTTTATTTAAAGATTGAGGTCTTTGAATTAATGATTCATAAGACAGTAATTATTAGTTATAAATCTTAATATATATCATGTGTCATCCTCTGATAGAGTTGAGGGCTATTCTTTGAAAATTAAATGCATGGGTTATGTGTTTTGTTTTTATCTTGGGGAAAAGGTTGTCATGGAGAAACCGGTTCTATTTATTAATAAGGACATTAATAACAGCAAGTTTATTCCCTTGATCTCAATGTGAACCAATGATCATGCTTTGCCTTAATGTCACAGAGGGGAGTTTAATTGTGTGATGGTTATGTGGATTCGTAATGATCAAAATGAGAACATTTATATAAACAAGTCATGATGAGCAGGGCACTAAAAGTGTGTGTGTGTGTGTGTGTGTGTGTGTGTGTGTGCGCGCGCATCTCTCTATCTGCATATGTCTGTATGTCTCTGTGTGTATGTGTCTGTATGTCTGAGTGTATATCATAGAAAGACCCTAAAAAGGTTAGGTAAGGATCAGGGTATTAGTATACCTATGGAATTTACCATAAATACATAACAATGGCCATGGCATGTCAAGGGGCCATCCTAACACTCTGCCATGTGTGGTGAGATACATATTCACCATTCTGAATCTCAATTCTAGGCTTCTAAATTAGGAGTGATACAGTTTTTCTTTATATATTAAATAATATCATTTGTTTAAAAAAAAAGTGAGGAAAAAAACATCTGAGCTTTGTAAGCAAAACACTATGAATCTCAGTGAATATATTCTTTTGTGGTTTCTCCATAAAGCTTTTAAATATAGATTAATTGTAGGAAAATGGAAAATACATTTCACCCTGGAACAGGGAACCACAGATATACTCAGAGTGGATTTAAGACTTGCTGAATAGAGTTAAAATAAAATACTGAAAGTGAAGGGGTCCCTGGTCTCTGCACCGGAAGAGGGAAATGGAAGAAAAGGGACCTTTGTGACCTTGCAAGCTTCCATTCTCAACCGTGAAGTCATACACATGGGATACTATGTCCCAAATTCTTTCATTTCAGCAGGCCCTTCTTCTGAAGCAGTGATACACTATGCCTCCCTGTAGCAATGAGCCTGTGCCTCATTGCTGGCCTCCTCGATGGCTCTTTTTCTTGTTATTGTTGTTTTTGTTTTGTTCTTGTTTTATTTTATTGGTCGTCTCATATTTCAATATCTTTCAATGTACCTATGAGTACTTTGCTTATTTTTTTAGAGTCCCACCTTTGAACTTACCTAGTTGACTTGTTTAAGTCCTAAACTTTTTCTACCAAGGAGTAGATGATAAATAATGTAAACCGGATTTTTTAAGTTAGTGAAAACATTAATTTGAATATGATTCCATAATAGCCCATGTTGACATAAAGAAATATTTTTTAAGCTTAAAGATATGGTTATTGAATAAGTTTAGAAAATTCCAAATGGAAAGCCATCATGGAATATTCAAAACATCAATCATAATTGATATGTAGGAAGTATTACCTATAGTGTTGGAGTAGCTCCATAGGAGTCTAGTAGAATGTTTCTACTGAAACATCTCTTGCTTTCTACATTAAAACTCTGTAGAGAGTATTCAGTAAGTATAATTTACATTATATTGTCACATATTCATTGGAAAAATTAATGTCTTCATTGTAACTTTAATATTCTAAATATTCTTTGATGATACGTATTTCCTATTTGGCTTCTCTTACTCCTTCTCTGCTTCATTCCTTCCTCTTCCCTAATGCTCTTCTCTTTATTTTTTATATCTTTTCTTCTATTCATTATTCTTCAGTCTTTTTTGAGTCTATATATGAAATAAAATATGTGATACTTATATTTCTGTGCTGGGCTTGTTTCTTGTAACATGGTGCTCTGCAGTTCCAATATTGCTCTACACACAACATGATTTACTTATTTATGGATCAATAGCAAATCATTTCTGTATAAATACAACATCTTCTTCATCTATTCATCTATTGGTAGACACAATTATATAATGTATTATGATTATAATACAAGTAAATATGACTATACAGGTATCTCTTTTGTTTCAATTTCTCCACATATAATGCCTAGGGGCATAATATAATAAAATATTATATAACATAATATAAGTTGTTAGGTGTTATAGTAGTTTTATTTTTAGTTTTTGAGAAACTTTTATTCTGATATCCAAAATAATTGTACCAGAATGTATATACATTCTAATCAATAGTATATTAGGACATTGAACCCACTCTGTAGAACCTTAGAAACTGTAATTTTGTCTTTCATGGTGGAGAGCCATTCTGACTAGAATGTGATATGATATCAAGGTTTCTTTCTTTCTTTGTTTTCCTTTCTTTCTCTTTCCTTCTTTCTTTTTTGTTTCTTTCTCCTTTCTTTCTTCCTTCCATTCTTTCTTTGTTTCTTTCTCCTTTCTTTGTTTCTTTCTCCTTTCTTTGTTTCTTTCTTTGTTTGTTTCTTTCTTTCTTTCCTTCATTCTTTCTTCCCTCCCTCCCTCTCTCTCTCTCTCTCTTTCTTTCTTTCTTTCTTTCTTTCTTTCTTTCTTTCTTTCTTTCTTTCTTTCTTTCTTTCATTCATTCTTTCTTCCCTCCCTTCTTCCTCCTTCCCTCCCTCCCTTCCCTCCCCTTTCCTTCCTTCCTTACTTCCTTCTTTCCTTCCTTCCTTCCTTCCTTCCTTCCTTCCTTCCTTCCTTCCTTCCTTTTTTCCTTCCTTTTCTGAAAACTGACCAGAAAGAGGTATGTAGGCATACTGGATCCCTGCTGTAGAAGAAAGGCTTGCCTAACAGAATTTGCAAAATGGTATCTCATGTTTTGTGTGTGTTTGTTAGAAATTGTTTTACTCTGTTGCCTAGTCAACCTGAAAGCCAAAGTCTTTTATGCAGGACAAGCTCACTTACAATTCATAGTAAGTCCCCTGTCTCATCTTCCTGAGTGTCAGGATTTCAGACATGTGCTACCATGAACAGTTCAATGTGTTTGTTGACTGATTGATGGATGGATTGATTGGCTGGCTGATTGACAGAATGATTGAGTTATTGATTGATTGTGAGGAGTGCGCACATGCCACAGTGTGCATTTGGAAGTCACAGGACAATTTGCAGGGTTTCAGTTATCCCTACTCATCAGATCTGTTCCAGTAATCTAACTTCCAAACATCAAAGTTCCAGCAAATATCTTTACTTGCTGAGCCTTCTCACCAATCCGTTCATGTGTTTTGATTTGCTTCCCTGATGACTAACAAGTTTGAGCATGTATTCATGTACATGTATTTCATGTATTATTGGTCATTCTAACTACTTCTTTTGAAAACTGCAGTTCAGTTGCCCATTTATTTTTTGGACTGCTAGTTCATTTGATGTTTACTCTTCTGTCAAAAGAATGACTATCAAAGATTTATCCCATTCTGAAGGGGGACTCTTTACTTTCTTTTATAGTAAAGAAGCTAAGTCAATTCTTGCTAACAAAACAAATCTGAGATTTTATTCCCCTAAATGTAACGGGTAATGATAGACCATGTAGATCAGGTTACCGAGATTTCTCATATCCATATGCTTTATTTCTTTATGAGGCACAAATATTACTAGAAAAAAATAGAGAAATTTGAAAAACCAATACTGGTCAGTGTTGGTGGTCAGCCAAAAGATTACAGAATAAATCAAATATGTTAGTGAAATAAGACATTCACTTACAGACCATCCATATGCTTCAGAATTTCCTTTTCATTTTCTGATTATCTTATTATGGCAAATTCATCAGTCAGCCTAAAAAAGGAAAACCTTATTTTACCTTGCAGTCCCAAGGGGATGATAGTCTATGACTAGTTGGCTCCATTGTTTGGATTCATTGACCACGCAACACATCATGACAGACAGGAGCTGCTCAGCTCATGACCACAATGCATAACAGCAAAAGAAGAAAGGGCCAGGGCTACATAATCTGCCCTATTTCCTATCCTGTCTCCAATGGCATAGGGTCCTCTCACTTGATTAGACTTCTTAATGTTCTGCTGTCACCCAATGATGCCAAGCTATAGAACAAACCCTTAACACCAGGACCTTTGTATACACTTAAAACTAAGACTATAGCACCATTAGCCTCCTAGGAAGAAATTTAGGTTAATTGTGAATCAAAATGCCTGCCATAATCAGATCATTGGTCTCATGCTGAACTTGGCTACAATTCTGAGACACAGCCCATTTAGAAAGTCAAGGCCAGTAAGTTTGTCCACAGCTCTTTTATCTGAAATCAAGTGAGCGTCAGAAGGAAGGAAACATTTCTGCTAACAAGACCAGAGAGAGTGAGAGCTATATGACTCCAGAGAGTATGAAAGAGGATGAGAAATACTTTAGGAGAAAACATCAGAAAGAAAATGTTAGGTTGCTTATTTCCTTGTATTTATTACTTTCTCCATTAAAGCATTTTAAAACTTAATTTGTGGGTATACATTTATTTTCTTACTTTAAAAGTCTTTCATTGAAGACAGTAGCAACTACAATTGCCAAGTAGCAGGAAGGAACAGTTTCTCAAATAGCGGAGAATGTCATTAATTCCCATGATAAATATGTGGTCAGTTCAATGGGATTTGTTTGTAAACTTGACTTGGTAATAGACCTTTTTGATAAAAGGCAGGGGACAGAAGTTTCCCCTAAATCATTAGCTGACATTGGACACCTAAAATGCCATTGCATTTCCAAACAGCATTTTAAGTGCCCAGTGGAAAAATTGCCAATTACATCATAGGACATAAAAATATAATCACAAAGTGTTTAAGGTATACATAGACTATAAACACAGGACAAATTGGGAAAATGTCCTTAGGGAAGAAGGTTTCTTTTGTGCTTTATCTGGAGAACCTTAACCTTAATGAGAAAAAAAAAAAAGCATGAATCTTAGTACAACCATATTCACCAATCTAAATTTCAGTTTCCATTTGTAGTATCCACATTACACCTTACTTTCAGAAATAGAAATAAAATAGGGATAAGTCTGGAACAGGAAAAATTCTAGGAAAAAAAAAAAGAAATAAGAATGAGATGCTTCCATGACTTTAACTCAACAGGAACACACAGACAAGAGAGCAGGGCCATTTTATTACTATTTTATTAAGTGGACACTGTAAGGATTTGTAGAAACAACTGGTTAAAGTACAGAGAATAAGTGTCTATAGAGTTCCCAGCCACAAGTAGAACATCTATATCACAGAGAAAAGGTCTGAAAGGATTGGGGCAAAGCAGTGCCTTCTGGACATGACAGGATGCAATCAAGTGTTTACATAAACTTGAGGAGCTCAAGTCAGCAACATTCCAACAGAGATGGAGAAGGGGCACATGAACCCCTAGCTGAGTAGCTACTGACAGATGATGACTGCTAGGGAAATATAAATCAATTTTCTTTCACTATGTATCCCTTAGTGTCTGGACAATGTTCTAGTGTATGACCCAACACCATGTCTCAATGGGTAGCATACATTGGAATCACTAGGATATTTTTAAAGGTTATGAAATTGGGAGAGGAATTGGGGAGGTTGATCTGGGAGAATAAGAGGGGAGAGTAGGATGAATATGTTCAAAATACATGGTATATATGTCTGATATTCTGACATGATTAATAAAATATTATATTTTAAAAGAGCTATCTACGCCATTGCAATTTGATTAAACAAGGAGGACTGTAAAGGCTATGGGATAAGGTGATTTTGAAGTGAGGAGCTGAGAAACACTTTGCCAGATGGGAGTTTGGCTTACAGAATTGGAGGCTTGAGAGCAAAAATCATGCCCAAAGGTAGCCTTGGCACATTCAGAAGACATGGTAACAAGAATGCCTGCAGACACTTATTCTGTCCAAGCATTTCCAGAAGAAGCCACATTTGCTTTTAAAGACCCAGGCACCACATCTCCTTTGATTCCCAGGCAGCCGAGCACTTTGGAGTTGCTGTATGTGGACTAGATGAATTGTGAAATTTAAAGTTGCTTTTATATTGGGCTGTTTTATGTGGCCGCTGAGGTAAATGTTTAATAAGCAGCTGCAGATCAGTTATGGGAGTTGCTTTTATTTTATAGGCATTAGTTGTAAGCAAGTCTGGGAGCAGAACAAAGCATATGCAGAAGGTTTCAAGATCACTTTCATTGCTTCATTAAAGCTTTAATAGTACTTTATTTTAGTGTGATATGAACTGAATGAACTACAAGGTGCCCTCAGTCAAGGATAGGTACTGTTATTTGCTTTCTGCACATGACTCTAGTGTCTATTTTTGTCACTTACCTTTTCTTTATTGTAGTTGATACACATAGACAAGGATTTGGGGGGGGGGTATGTTCACAGGAATAAAATAAAAGATGAAGGAACTTTTGATTCCGTGTCCTCCTGCCTCTTTTGCAACAAAAGATTGCATTTTCTCTAGATTTAGGTCATCTCTTAGAGCTTCCACTCCTCATTTTCTTTATTCAGCCATGTTTGTTGGGACTTGTGGGTTGTGCTTATTTACTGAGTGACTTGGAATTTCCCATGTTACATGTTTCTGTTAATGTAGTCTACTTTTTTTTATTACCAGATATTTGGGTCAATTTTATTTCCAGCATTACCAGGTTGTAAACTGTTTTTTTTCTTTATTCCATTTAAAATTAGCAATTATAGATGAGCCCCTGTGAAGGAACTGAGGAGGAAATGCTATGACCGCAGCTTCACAATTACTGCTCTATGTGGTCTGTCTGAAATATGGATTCCATTGCCTTGTCTTGGTTCTATTTGCCCTGCTCTTGTTTAATTTTCTGTGTTTTCATCTTTATCTTCATTTATGTCAGTTCATGTCTATGAAACACACTCTCAGACAGGCCCAACAGATCAAAGATCAACTAACTGAAACCCAGACAACTGTCCAGTTCTTCCATTCTGAAGTAGAATACATGAGGAGATGTTGAAATGTGCACAATATATGCAAATATCCTGACTATAATATGCTTAAGTGCTTTATAATGCCTTGGGGCAACCTACATATCCATTTTATGCATATATAAATATGTAAATATATGCAGTATGTATGCACATATTTTCCTATATTTATGTTTACACATACAAATTATATATACATACATGTATATTTACATATAAATGATATAGTCCCTTTTATGCTATAATATATATAGCATTATATATATAATATGTATACATATAATATGTAATATATATATATTACATATTATATATATATATATATATATATATATATATATATATATATATATATTCATATAAAGTATGACTATGCTACAGTATGAATGTGTCCCCTAAAATTTATGTGTTGGAAATGTGATCCTTAAATTCATATGATGATGGTGTTTGGAAGTGAGTCCTTGGGAAGATAATTTGTTAGATAAAACAATCTTATGGAGTACCTCATGATGGGATTATTGGCTATGTAAGAAGAGAAATCATTTTCAAACTCCATCTGGCCT
Source organism: Mus minutoides (assembly GCA_902729485.2). NCBI lineage: Eukaryota > Metazoa > Chordata > Mammalia > Rodentia > Muridae > Mus > Mus minutoides. The sequence goes on from LR749499.1 coordinate 1,076,169, forward strand.
GTTAAGTGGTCATGCAGTGGGAAGGTTCTTACCAGGTGTTAGAACCTCAATGTTGAATTTCCTACTGTCCTATAATCATGAGAAATAGATTTCTGTTCTTTAAACATTCTCTAGTCTATTATAAATGGACTATAGCCTAAAGCAACCCATTTCTATGTAAATATATGTGTATATATTTGCATGTGTAAACATAAATATGGGGAATGTATACATACATATTGCATTTATATTCACATATGTATAAACACATGCCCTGGATATATAAGTCCCTTTTTAAAGATTAATATATTTTAATTTACCTCTGAAAGAAAGAAAATCTTATTTTGTGCAAAGGATAGCACGGAAAATTCAAAGCTAACCTTTCCGAGAACTTGACCTTGCCTCTCACATATCATTCAAAAATATCCCTCCCAATGTCTTTGCATCTGTTGCTCTCTGAATGACTACAGAGAAGCTCTGTTAGGGGCAGAAGGGTTGTCCCAAGATAATCCTCCAGAATTTGCAAGTATTGACACAGAAGTAATTTGTCCAGTCAGAGCCACAAGCTAAGACAGAAGTCGACAATCCTCTGTCATATGAACCATGAGAACTGTGGTGGTGAAGAGCCATTGTCATCCACTACACACTGCCTGTAGCCATGCTGGGCATAGGCTCTAAACATCAGCTAACCTACATCCTGATCTAAATACACAACTTCTAAGGAAGGTGACCGAGTCAGCCCCCAGAGGCTGGCTTCACACATATTTGTATTCTTATTGGGAGTGTTCACTCAGGACATGAGTTATTCTGTATGAGTCTTTGCTACCACTGCTACTCATGCCACATCCACTGAGTTCTGATTTCTAAGAATATCTTTGTATTATACAAAGAGATCAAGCAGGAGTATAGCAATACTGTCCAGTAAAGACATGGTGTATACAGTTTTACTGATATTCCAATATATTTGAGCTACAAAGCGGCTAGTCTTTACTATAAATCACTATTGAGACAGACTTGAAGGTTCTTCAGGCTGAGTATGACTTTTTCAGGAACTTCACCAAAGAAGCCGGCCAGATGTGAGTGATAGGAAGAGTGGCTGCTCAGATTTGTTAAAAAGGAGAGTAAGAAGAGGTGCGATAATGCCTAACATGTGTGTCACTACAGTAATTGCAACTGAATTTTGTATTATCTCACTAATCGTATTTTACAGACAAATAAACTAGACCTCGGAGAGATTAAGTACCATTTCCCAAGTTGCTAAAATAGTCAGAAAGGATAGGATTTGAAATCAAATTTGTCTGATAACAAAGTCCTCCATATATCATAGTGCATAGGGTAATAGGAAAGAGAGAACTGTGCTCAGGAGAATATAAAACTAGATGGTTTGTGCTGAGTTTTGAGAGAACATAAGTAGCATCCTTCTGCACATGTGTGCCATTGGTCTATTAGCAATTGCTACTGGCAACCACTATATTAAAGACAGAGCTAATAACACAATATAGACAGAAAGAGGCTTAGAGGCCAGGATGGGTGCTTCATTCTCCAGTGTGTCCCCAGTGGTCAGGGGTGTCTGCTTTCACATTTTCACACACCCACTCTCCCTTTTATCTCATGTTCTGCTTTTCCTTCTTGCTGTCTGCTCACTTTCTTCCAAGCAGACCATTATTTTTCTTCCAGTTGTAAATGTTAGTGGCTCTGATAGTGTCATCAATAGGAACTGATTGGTGGAAGAAACATGGAAAATAAGCAGAAAAGCATGCTGCTGGTGGTGTGGAATGGTAGAAGAGAGTGGAACTGGAATGGAGCAATGGTTTTCAACAGAAAATGCCCCCCTATTTTCACTCTCATGGTGTCTTGGTCAGTTAACATAAAAAACACAGTTCTCATCTTAAAGAGAATGAGAGTATATTCTGAAGCCATTATGATTTACCATGGCTGCTTTAAAACAGATTTAATTTATTACTCTAAATTTCATGTTCCAACATAGAAGCAGTTTTAAAGATTATATATATATTATGCACATATATAATTAAATATAATACATATATATGCAATTAAATGTATATATGTATATATAACACAGAACAAGGAAAGTCAAGGCAAATTTAAAATATATTGGGTGATTCACGATTCACAGTAGAGCTAGATACATGGAGATGGAGGAAGATTTTTACAGGTTCTGATGACATTCTTAGCTCTTGGGTTAGTAGCAGTTAGGGTTCTGCTAAATTAGTAGCTTCTAAGAGATTTTAATTTATCAATATGAGGTGTTAGTTCAGATACAGGGTAGGGTGAGGAATAGCTGTTCCAGAAGGCTAATACTAGCCCAAGTTAAAGCAATTAGCCCCTGAATCGACAAAATTCCAGTCTTCCTACAGTACTGGAATTCTCACTTGTCAATCCATAGTATCTATAGAAACAGGCTTCCTCCAGGAGCCTGTTTACAGTCAGACACACATCTTTTCAGGAATTTTTGCTCACAGGATCACTGCAATGTTAATTCTTTAGGAACCAGATAAAAAGAACTATTATGTAGCGCACAAGCAGACTATTGCTGGTTCTGGAATGAGGAACCAAAATGACAATTGCAGCTACAGTCAAGTGCTCATTCTCAAAGAAGAGGAAGAGGCTGTCAGTCTCCAGTAGGATCACTGCTATTAAAATGTTGTATCTTGAGAAGGAAGATCTTCCTCTATGTGGGAGATAGGAGAATAATGAGAGTCATGGGCAATGCGGTGCTGGAACCTGATATTTCCTCTTAATAGGAAGAGTCCCCAGTCACATGGTACTGATTGCCTGTGTTGCTGCAAGTGGAAGGCTATATTTCTCACCCCTCATCATGTGCAGACTGCACCCACATTTAGTTCAAGACTGCTTGCTCAGGAAACAACTACGTTGGAAGTAATGAGTCATATTATCAATATGATAGGGAAGTGATAAGTACACGTTAAATATTCAATAAATCTCAACAGCTGGTCAATAAAACCTAGGAAGGACAGCAATTAAGACGAATCTCTACTTGGAAGAGATAAGCTGAGAGGGAGTTGCCGTAGAGCTATTCTGCCCTCAGCAGCTAGTGTTGCCTTTCCTGAAGCTCAGGCTGTCCTCCAGGAGAAAAACCAGTACACCAAGCAGACCTTCGGCTTTGGGAGGATAGATTGGGATGGGTGCCCAGACAGGATCAGAGGTTTGGAATGGCTAAGAGGGGAAGAGGAAATTTTGGCAAGGCCTCTAAGAAAATCTTAAAGCTCTTGAGCAAGCACGACGATGAAAGAAAGAAAGAAAGAAAGAAAGAAAGAAAGAAAGAAAGAAAGAAAGAAAGAAAGAAAGAAAGAAAGAAAACTGTAAGTGGACTCAAGATGAACATCAGAAGGTTCAAATCTTCCTCAAAGAAACTTGGGTTTCACATCTTACTGCAATTTCATTATCCATAAAAGAAGCGGAGGACGATGATAATGCCAACACTCTTTTTTGTGTTAAACTCTTTAATTCTAGGCTAATGCCATTCTGCAATCTGTACAGAATTAACAAGTATCGTTGGCCACCACAGATCATCCTACTTCCCTGACCTCTTCATCTCTCTGCCCACTCTGTAACCATCTATCAAACACCCTGTGCCTCCTGATAGAACCCCTCCTTTTTCAGGTTCCTCTGTGGGAATCATTTTTAACTGTATACAATTTGAAGCTTATAAAAAGGCAGCTTAGGCATCTATGGATTGCATAAGGAGTTTCAATAATTGTTTTTCACATTTACCATTTATTTATATTTTCTCTCTTTGCTCAGTCTCTCTGTGTATATACTTATGCGTATGTTATATACATACATGTATATATACAGTTAAAATTTTATTTTATATAAACACAATATTCTCCTATCTCACCATAGTCAAGTCACTAACACAAGAATATGTTGCATTTTATGTGTTATATTTAATGCACCATTTAACTATTCCCCAAAATATATAATCTGAGTATTATTATGAAGATAAGCCAGGCAGTGGTAGAGCATGCCTTTAATACCAGGACTTTGGAGGCAGAGAAAAAAGATATTTGTGAGTTTGAGGCTAGCCTAGGGGTTGTATTACTCTACTGTCAGACTCACTGACAGTTCTCAATGATGTTTCCAGTCTGTTTTAAGTATACTAAATTTATGTACTTTCTTATTGGTGTGTGTATGTACACGTGTATCTGTGATATATATGCATGTGTCTGTGCATGTGTACACTTATGTGCATATAACACAGTATGCCTGTGGCAATCAGAGAATAACTTGAGGGAGATGGCACTCTCATTCTCATGTGAGGGTCATGAGGTTGGGATTCAGGTCATCACATTTGGTGGCAAGCAACTTTACCTACTGAGCCATCTTGCCAGCCCTCTAGCTATTGATAAGATGATTGAATTAGTTCTTTTCGATTATCACAACTTTTGTTTTTAGTAGTTTTACTTGGTTCTCTTTTTTAAATTTACATTTCTGCAAAAAATTACCCATCTGGCTGTGTGCTCCATATATTTCTGTCTAGATTCTTCAGTATCTTCATTAAACAATGTAAAGCTGTTGTCCTCAAATGTTCATCTCTGGAGTTACTCTGAAGCTTGTTCATTCTTTCTAAAAAATGTATTTACTTAGTGCTTTGTGATTATTTATTCTCTGTATAAAATGCATATTTTTTCCTATCCAAAAACCATTTAAGCAGTTGAACTGTGTATCTTTTGCCCTGTTGTATTAATCAGATTTTGTCCACCACTAACTCAATGATTCAAGAATGAGTCAGTCCTTTACCTTGAGCAGGGAAAGACCTGTCTGTACAAACAACCCTGAGAATCCTGAGCAGAGGGGAAGCCCTTTCTGCTTGGAAAAGGTAACTAGCTCTTTACACTGCTGAGGACTTCCCCTTGTCCTCTTCTGCTGATCCTTCTGACCTGAGAGGCTGCCATCTTGCTAGATGTTGTGTATATGTTGCATATTGCCTTAACTTATAATGTGACGACACTTTGTACATCCTAACCATCCCGTCTGTATCTATAATGTTAAGAAATTTGAATTTCATTGTTCTAAATATATTCATTTGCTTAAGATTAGAGCACAAGAAAATTTAGATTCAGAATTTCATGATGGAAAAAAAAATTGTGCTTACTGGATTTCATATTTTTTTCTTGTGTCTTAGCCTTTCTATTGTTGTGACAAAGCACCACTATCACAGTAACTCTTGTAAAGAAAACCATTTAATTGGGGTGGCTTACAGTTGCATAGGTTTAGTCCATTATCATCATGGTGATAGGCATGAAGGCATGCAGGCAGACCTAGTGCTGGACAGGCAGGTGAGAGATCTACATCTTGATCTTCAAGCAGCAGAATACTCAGCGCCACTAGGCAAACTTCAGCTTTTGAGACTTCAAGGCCCACTCTCTCAGCGACATACTTCCCGTAACAAGGCCACATCTACTAGCCGTGCCAATTCTTATGGGCCAAACATTCAAACACATAAGTCTACAGGGGAGGAGGGCATTCCTGCTCTAACCACCATGCTGTATTTGAGGTATATTTTACATATATGAAATAAAAAATATAGGGATTTCAATTTTTGAGCTTTGGTAAATATACAAACTGTATAACTCATGCCTCTTTCAAGATACCATTCACATTAGCCCAGAAAATTCATCTTGCCAACTCTTTTCTACCTACCTGTACAGCTGCAATTTTAATTTTTCTATAAATTCAAGTTGTGCATTCATAAGTTTCAGATGATAGAATAATACTGCAGTTACTCACATGTGTTGGCGTCTTTTGCTCAGCATTTTGTCTGTGATATTCATTTGTTCTGTGTGTCAATAACTTCTGTTTTCTGAAAAACATCTCACTCACTCTATACTTACTTGTTCTTCTGTTGATGACCTTGTGAGATGTTTCCAAATTTCAGTAGCATGAATAAAATTTACATAGTGATTATTGTATAGGAACTTATGTGGTAATATTCTCATTTCTCTTTTATCATTAAAAGGGGCATTGCTGTTGTGATTATATAATTGTAAGACTACAAAATCAACTTTCAAAGAATAAATAAAATTTATTTTTATTGTGGTTCATTTTAATGTATTTCTTTTGTAGCAATTATGGTTGTTTTTGTGTGTGTGTGTGTGTGTGTGTGTGTGTGTGTGCTCTCCCAGTTCCCTGGACCAACTACACTTCATAGAAAAGACTCTAGCAGTTTATAGTTTTCAAGGTACTCACAGGCCTGTGGCTTCACTAGCATAGGATACTGAGGCTTCTGTGTGGGTCTGAATGAAGAATAAACAAGCCTGCATTCTTACTCTCTAATTATGTGATGTTCCTTCATTTCCTTTTCTCCACAGTCTTGCAGACATTCAGATTCTTAACACTGTCACTATATTGTCTTGTTTCCATTTCAGGAGGATTTGTTGGTAGGGGGAATTGTTTTCCTTTTCAATGACTTTCTGATATTGGTGATTTGGGAGACTCTTACTCTGCAAACTTCGAGGAACTGGGTGCTGGCAAGTGGAGAGTGGATGAGGCTCCTTTGCTGGCTGCTCCAACCCCTTTGATTGTCCAGTCTTCTCCTACCAGAGCAGGTGGAGCATCCTTCATGGCCAAATCTGGTTCTCATCCTTGTAGTGTCTGGACTCATGAGATCCATGTTTAGCTAAGCCTTGTCACAAGCAAAGTGACTAAAGTATTTGAAACACCTCAGTGTTCTGGGATCCAGTGAAACATCTGAGTCTAAAATAGCCCTTGTGAAATGCTGGGGGTGACATCTGCTCTTTCCCTCTTGCCTTGGACACTGTGGGAGTTTCTTTCCTCTCAATAGTTCATTCTCTCAATCCCTTGCCTATCTTTGGATGCAATGTGTGTGTGGGGGGGGGCAGTCTTCTTATCAGATTCAAATACTTTTACCCTTAGCAAGTCCCTCCATTTTGGGTGTTTGTTTCAGGATAATTGACGTCATTAGGCATGGTTGTCTACTATTACCTGTTTGTGTCTCTTTAAGTGCAGGAGACACAAATCCCTTGGTAATTACAAAACTAGACTCCCGAAAGACTTCCCCGATTAAAACATTTCATCATCAACAGTGGGCTTGCATGATTCTCTTCTTAATGTGGCTGCTTCAGAGAGCTATTATACTGTGAACAGGGTTGGACTGCTCATTTAGAGAAAGCAGTACAAATTTACTTCCTGATGTGTCAGGTCATTTCAGGTAACAGACCAAGCCCTGGGCTATAGTGCAGCATCAGGCAGGAAAAAAAAAAAAAAAAAAACACCTCTGCTGCTTCCAGTCAGTTGCTAGGCGCTTATCTTTGTGCAAAGGGGTGTATTTTTGGGCTCTGGTTCTGTTCACACAGGAACCACCACTACTAAGTCAAATGCTGTCCTGTCTCTCCTCTTGTGGACATTCTCAGAAGAACCTGAGGTCTTCTGATGATTTTCCCTTGCCTCACCCAAGCTGTTCTTTCACCCTTCCTCCATTGGGAGTGGCATCTTAAGTATGCTTTCTTGGTGATCCACCTAGGAATAGGGTGAAAGAGCGCTTTAAACCACAGCACATTCCTCCCACTTTGCCCACGTAGGCTTCATTCTTCCTTCTACCAAACATTTATTGAAGTCACTTGTGTGCTTGGTAAATATAATTAGCACGGTGGAAAGCTGTATGTGGATAAGATAAGATATAACCCTTCACTCCAGGAGATTATTGTTTAAGTGAGAGGGAGGTGCAAACGATGCATGAATACAGCTGACTATAATTAAAGAGAGAAAGGCTGACTTCCATAGAAGAAACACTAACAAAGCTGAATTAGAGGAGAGGAGTGAGCCTCAAAATTCATGATTAAGCTTTCTTACATTTTGAATACTTGCTTATCAGATATGATATTTTATAGAAATCATATATTTGTGCATTGTACTAAGATAACCCTATTAAAACTGAAATATAAGGATAGATAAGATAGGAAGTATATATGAAGTGATTTGATTTTACTGGATGTCTATAGAAACTATTCTTTGCCCTTGAAGTACACTATTAATAGCATTTTCTGTCATAGTATGTGATCTATATATCAGACAGAGTGAATGCTGAGGCTTTGCATTAAGAATATTGGGTTTTTTGTTTGTTTCTTTTGTTTTTTGTTGTTGTTGTTGTTGTTGTTGTTTGTTGTTTTTTGAGACAGGGTTTCTCTGTATAGCCCTAGCTGTCCTGGAACTCACTTTTTAGTCCAGGCTGGCCTCAAACTCAGAAAACTGCCTGCCTCTGCCTCCCAAGTGCAGGGATTAAAGGTGTGCACCACCACACCCAGCTATATTATGAAGAAAAATGTATGTGCAATTTAAATTTACTCTTCTTTGCAAATGCTTATATTATTGTTCTTATTTTAAATTTGTTACTTTTTCCAGGAGAGCATATCAGGAGAGTTTTGTGTTTTTTTATTTTTTTATTTTAAAAGGCTAGATAAAGACTATCTGGATACCTATTCCATATTATAGATCACACTAAGCTGAAATGAATGAGAGACAGAAGAGGCAGTTCCCTGCAGGGCTTCAATAAGAAAGGTGCCTTTCTATAACATCATTGTCTGACACACATGCTCAGGGAGATTTATATGTCAATGAATATGTTAAATATCAGTAACTATCAATTTATTTGTTAATTTTTTAGTCACTACAAATAGTTGCTAAAATGTACTCTTCTCATACTTAGTAGACCATTTGATATTGTCTCGAGTAGATGAATGCTAGCCTGGAGATACTCAGATTATCAGTTGGGTTGACATTAAATGCCTCATATATAACTATGTTAGAGTAAATTTCACAGAAGACATTCACTTTGAATGATTTGTAGAAAATTACATCTAATATTTCTTTTTTTTCAAGACTGTGGTTCTTTGATGTCTGCATATTCTTCTGTAGAAGCTTGTTATTGGAAATACCAGTCAACTAGTAGATAAAGCTTGAATGAGTTGGACAACAATTCAATGAATTTACATCCTTGTTGTATGGCAGAAAGGCTGGTTTAAGTTAAAGCTAATGAAAAGAAGAATCATAAAATAAAAATAAAGACAAATTGATGACCATTTAGTGTTGAAAAAACAACTCTATTTAGTTTCCATCCTGAGTAAGAGATGGAGATAAAGAGAACTGAGAATGGCTGAAGGGGAGATCTGAAGAGTCATTGGTAACTTTTGATCAATATTTGACTAAAAACACCTAAAGTAAAGCATGGTCTTATAAGATGAATTGGAAAAGATACAAGTGGGAGACTATGAATAGTAGGAACACAATTAATGAGGAGAGCTGCTTGAAAGAAGATTAAATGAATCATTGAAGAAATCCTATCTAACATGTAACCTCATGGCCAGAGTGGCACCTAAGACTAAGGAGGCTTGTCTTGAGCTTTAAACTCCTTTACTAATAATGTCTTTGCCAATTAGAGTTCTTTTGCGGTATCTTTCCTATCAGGCAAGTACATTTAAGATATTTTAAGATCAGATATTACTAGTCTTTGAAAGCTTATTTTTTAAAAAAACAATCTGTTAAGAAAGCTTAGAGATAGTAAGTCAAGGCAAAAATGATAATTAAGCATATTGTCAGAACTTAAGAAAAATGGAGAACAAGCTCTTTATGAAGGTGTGCACCTGTAATCTCTACAGAAGTGTCATGTGTTCAAGGCTACTAGGTAAAACTATACCCCCCAAATTAAAGGAAACAAACAAAAAATAAAGGGAGAAGAAAGTTACTGAGTGTGGAACCATATTTATAATGAAAGTAATGTAATCCTTAAAGGCTACACTAAGGGCCACTAGTCTCATAGACTAGTGTATAGACTGTATAGACCAATGAAGTCTATGAAACCGGCTACTAATTTTTCCATTTTGATGTGGTATATGCTGCTGTATAATTGTCAAAACACACTAAAAAGGGTACAATTTATAAAGAAACATAAAGAAATGGCCAAACATTTATGATTAACAAAATCAAAGACCAGGGATTGGGAGGTAATTTAACAGGAAGAGGTAGGGAAGAGAGAGGCATTTACGCAAAATTGGTAACCATATTATACCTAATAAAAGGAGGAGACTGTGATGGACAAGTGTCCACTTTAGAAGCCACAGGAGTGTGTCCTTATTTACAATTTGGGTTTGTTTTAAATTTGGACAGTGTACTGAGTATTCTTGAATAACCTTGTCAGACTCATCTACTGCAACTATTAAAAATGGAGATTTTAGAACTCTTGGGTTTTTATCTTGGTTTTAACATGTTTTAAATTAAATTCTACAAGAGACACTCATCAATCTAATAAAAAAATCAGTTTATAACCACTCTACAGAAGACTACTGGACCTATGATCCAACCCATAATTGTTATGAAATACATGCCAACTTGAAGGAAGTGTATACTGGATGAAGTAGCAATAGTTCAGGAGAAGGATATGCCCATGAGATTTGTTTTATCATGGTGTAGACAGTACATCTGGGCATTAAAGTAGATAGATTTCTCATGAAATTAACAAATTAGAAGAGATTAGTAGAATGTTCATAACACGTGTCAAACACTTAGGGCAGTCTTTGCTCTGTAGCCTGCTCTTCAGTGATCCTCAACCTGTGGGTCCCAACCAATTTGTAAGTTAAAGGACCATTTCACTGGGTTGTAAGACAGTTGGAAATAACAGATATTTATATTGAGTTTCATAGCAGTAGCAAATTAACAGTTATGAAGTAGCATCAAAAATAATTTTATGGTTGAAGGTCACTACAACACAAAGAAATGTATTAAAAGGTTGTATCACACAGGGTAAGAACCATTGCTTCTCAAACTGAGACAGATGAATATTTTAGGGCTGATACTTGGTGTCATGGGAATATGGTTCTGTAGGAGGACATGGAAAGCAGCATAGTGCGAGACAGGAATAGGAATCCAAACCTGTGAGGACATTTCCCACTTATGGTCCTAACTTCATGAAGGTGGAGTCAGGGAAAAAGGTGGGGGATCAAGAGTTCAAAGCTATCCTTTACTACCCAGTGAGTGAGATCCAGCCTGAGCTCCATTAGATCCTGTGAAAGAAAGAATGAAAGAAGAAAGAAAGAAAGAAAGAAAGAAAGAAAGAAAGAAAGAAAGAAAGAAAGAAAGAAAGAAAAGAGAGAGGGAAGGAAGGAAGGAAGGAAGGAAGGAAGGAAGGAAGGAAGGAAGGAAAGAAGGAAGGAAGGAAGGAAGTATGAGGGAAAAGATAAAGTAGAAAAAAAGAACAAGCTAAAATTATTAAAGAAATAAAGGCCTAAGAAATAAAAAATAGAAATCCATGAGCAAGGGTTTAAAATAACTGTGATAATTCAACTCAGAAGGAAAGGCACATCTTATTTAATATACTTATTTTTAAAAATTACTTAGTTGTAATGGATGGAAATCAGTCATTCTTTATTTATAGTAAGGGTCAATATGAGAGGAACTGTGCCCCATCTACAGTGTACAGAATTTAGATATTAAAAAATAGAGGCAAATTGGCTGAGAAGGATAGATACTATAGGAGGTTATAGGGTGTTCTACTTGGGAGGCCTTAAAAACCAGCCTTACATAAAATTAGATGTGAAAGCCGGGAGAGTAGTTAGTGCGTGGATGAGTGAGGGGAAAGCTGTAGGGAACAAGAGATTCACTGAAGAGATCTTCTGCTCTTGAAGTCCAACGTTATCTTAAAAATATCCATGTTCTGAGTAGAATTAGAAAATCATTGAGAAATAATATCATGTTGTGGTTTCTCATTATGTTTCTTCTTCCTGCTTGAAACTGGGTAGAAGTTTGGGCAGTTGCCAAGTGGGCTATAACTCTCTATTGTTGAAACGTAAATCTCTTTATATAATAAGCACTCAGAAAATCCAGATGGTAATACTGGGGCAGTTTTGTTTTGAGCATGAATAATAACAACCTTTTTACTTTTCTATAGTTTATTCATTTGTTAGTTTGTATTCTTGAAGTACTGTGTAGATGCTTGGCAACAGAACTAGATTCTGTAGGATGGGGAAAGGAAGATAAAAGACAGTTTCTAGTCTCTAAGGGGTGTGACCACTTAAACCATGCTTGGATAAGTCTGTAAGAAAATTTAGAACATACTAACAGACAGAGTTATTAGATGATATGTCATAGGATATTTTTACTGGAAGAGCTGCCTTGTCAGTTTTCTGGGTTGCAGAGGTCATAGAGAAGGTGGACTTTTAAAGGGGCTGATCTGGAACTCTCCATGTAGAATAAGTTGGTGTAGAATTCACAGAGATCCACCTGCCACAGCCTGTGAACTGCCATACCTCATGGGGCCCCATCTCTTAATGGTTCTATAGCCATGGTTATATTAGTGGTTATATGTCCACTCTTGGGAACAAGACTTTAACATATGGATCTTTAGAGGATGTCCCAGATCCAAATTACAGTACCAGGAGAGGAATCCAGACCTATGTCAATGAACTCTAGGCTTTCCATTCAGTTAGTTTAGAATAAAGAACTTCACTTACCCATGACTTAGAATTCTGTGAGATAAGTGAATGTCAGATGGACTGAGGGATTATTATAATCCAGCTTTCCAGAAAATAACCTAGTATTTTTTTCCTTAAAACTCAGTCATTTTATTAGTCACGGGACCACTTAATTTTTAATTGCTTATTGATGAAACTGTGTTATTTCAGCAGAAACTGTGATGGCTGAATAATCACAATAGAGGCTATAAATATCTTAATAAAAATAAATCTTGGTTATGTTTTTTTCTGAAATTAACATTAAGGTCATATTAACTTTTAGTTAACGGTGGTAGCCAATATTAAGTATTAGTTATTCACTAATTGAAAGCATTCTAGTATGCAAAGTAGTTACTTTTGCAGGTAGCTTATTTTATTGTTGAACATTCTTGAAAGTTATAGCTAAAAGGTAAAATATGTATGTATTCTGGCTAGAAAATCCAAGCCCTGTAAAAAGTATTAATGAAAACAATTAAATAAATCTGTTGTATTTGGTTTGATTCAAGGATTTGTTTTTGTGAAAGAGGAATTTGAAGGACATGGTTATGTTATGGAAGTAACTAGAATACCACATGCTATATTCTAGGTACCTTAAGAAGCAAGAAGTTTAGCTACATGGCAAATCCAGTCAATTACTAAACTCAGGAAAGAATGAAATTAGCTATTGCTCAATCAGTGTGCTATCACTCTTGTCTGCTAATTAAGGGGCTGGATTGATTTATCCTTTAGAAACTGCAGATAGCACAGCCAGGGTAACAGTTGAGACATGAGTCTCAGCTCTGCTGCTTGAGACAGTCATGGCAGAAGCATGATGAGAAACCTGCTAATTTGGTACAGTGGTCAAATATCTAGAGATCCATGTTAACTGAGCAAGGTGACATCTACCTGTAATGCTAGGTTTCAGGAGGTAGAGGCAAGAAGTTCTGGGCCAGCCTGGAACACATAACTACATAGTACATCATAGAAAACAAAACACAAAAGTAACACAAGTTTTTAAAAAAGGAAAACCAAGCTGAAAACAATAGCAAAACAGAAAAATTCATATCAAAACTTTGTTAATAAAGAAGGCTTTTCTTCTTTCTATTTGACTGTTACTTGTAAAGCTAAATTTATTTATTTTAAAAATGTCTATACAGCATATTCTTCACCTTTCTTTATGACACTTTTATTTTTACCTGTGTTGGAAGTCATGGCTACTATTCTAGTGCCTAAGGTAGTAGCTAAGAGCTTCAGGTTACACAGACATTATTTAAGCCATACCACTTGTTTTTTATTCACGTCTTTCTTGTTAACTATTAAAAATACAATATCTAAACCCTAAGGTTATAGAAATCAATGGGGTCAATGGACAGAAGGTCTGAACACATGTAATGCAGTTGAATGATACATCATCCTGTTAGTTCTTTTGTTGGATATAGATGGGTGATAGTAATCAGAAGTAAACAGGTATTTCTCCCCATCAACAACTGATGGAAAGTTTTGACAGAACTTTTACCAGGAATCAATGTTGCCTGAGCTGAGATATGTTAAGCCTGAAAGAGAAACCGCCCTGAAAAATATGGACACATATAGTATTGTTTAAAATCAATGACATTGACTTTCCTCTCCCACTATCTAATTATCAGGTGGTTTTAGTAAAAGGAAAAAACAGCCAAGTGAAGAACCAGTCCAATAAAATGCTGGTCCCGAGGAGTACATCTTGTCACGCAAAGATAGTTTGTTTTAAAACTGATGTACAGTAAAATAAATGATGTTGGATTTTTTGATAGACTCATTTGCTACAAGGTATAGTGCCATAGATACATTGGATAAAAAGAAAGTTGAAATTAAACTAGAACACTTCGTCTAGTTCTGTCTTCAGAGGGAGAGTAAAGACAAGGCATTGGAGAATCAAGGAATCAACACACAGGAGAGAAGAGGCAGGCGAGAAGCTTAGGAATGCCACGGTGAAGCAACATGGAAGGAAGATTGGATGAGAACAATCTAACAGTCAAAGAGAGTTGAGGCAGTAGACAAGATAGTGCCTAATCTTACTACTCAGGAGGCAGAGGCAGGAGAGAACAGCCTGGGTTTGGTCAACTTGGCTGCATAATGATAACCTGGCCCAGAAAAATAAAACAAGAAGAACTGAAGCCTAGTGGCCTAGCATGGCCATTTCATATGTCCAGACTACCTGGTGAGACCAGGAATAGTTAGGACAAGCTGCACAGCAGCTTAGCCACTGGCCATACACTAAACCTCTGGGACCACACACCAAATCAAGCTCCTCCTTTTTAAGTTGGTTTCCTGAGGTATTCCATTTGGACAGAGTGGTCACTACCCACCTTCCATTTCTCTCATTTTTATTCCTTCCTCTTATTTTCTGTTGTCTCTCTTCAGCACATCGTGGTGCAAATTATACATGACTTGAATATGAGCTTCATCAGTTAATTACTAAAGGCATGAACTTCAGCCATTTCCTTCTGAGTGCCAGTATTCAGGGAAAAAAAATGTGAATTAATGTGTTTTAGTTTGTAAAAGGAAGACCTGCTTCCAACAGTTTCTGAGAAGACCATATATAGTAACTAGTAGAGTATATATAACATATAGATATGAAAACCACTATATAATATTTGGGGCAAATATAGATGTGGATTTTTAATAATACTGATGTATTTTAGTAGTCTTTCCCTCTTCTATTTTCCTTTATAATTTCAAGTAGCACAATGTTAAGAAAGGGACAAAACGCATATCCTTTTCTCTAAAGTTCTTTTAGAAAAAAGTCTTAAGACTAGAGGAATGGATCTGAGACTCTGTTAGAATTTATTTTAATCACATGACTCCATAATTAAACCAATATATATTTCCTCTTTGGACTGTTTAATGCTCATTTTCATTGAGCTAGAGAAGCCACTGTTCTCTTCGGATGCCCTGAATATTTTCTAAATTGAAAAAATAAGGAAAGAAACTATCTCAGAGGGTGTGGAGTGAGAGTGGACCAAGAACAAATGTACTACTACCAGACCTGGTCAAGTCTGACCTGAGTGGGCTACAATGTTCAGGCCTCTGGGAGAGATGAATAAGCTCCAGACCTCAGTTTCCCTCTGAATTGACTATGGCTGTGCTTTCTATGGAGATCCTAAGAGGCCAGCCCTCTGCTGGTTTAACTGTGTTATCAGATGATATGGATATTAGTGGTAGCAGCTTTCTCAATACTGTTGTCGATCTAGAATCACAGTACTCACTGGATTAACTCTAAGCATGGACCGTGTTACAGCACCTTCTGGGGCTGCCTTGGGCCACATTCCTTCACAGCAGAAGCTATAATCCATCCAGTGACAGCCCAAGTCCTGACAGTCTCCTTACAGTCAGAGCCAGCCGGATTTCACAGGTAGTTGAAGAGTCATTGATTTTGGCCTCAGTCCTTTTCTCTCTTTGGGGTTATGATAACAAACTAGCCCAAACCTAATAGGTCACAACAACAACAACAGCAGTTCATTGTTTCGTAGCTCTGGAGATGAGAAGAGCAAGATAAACATGTGTTCAAGCTACTCCCATCTAATACCTGTGAGGGAAACTGATCCAGCCATCTCTCCAAGCTTTAGTTACCTTGTTAGAATGTGACATTACTTGGCTTCTGATGTGTCATCTGATCCTACTTCTCTCTTCATATGGTGTTCTTTTGTGTTTAATATCTGTTGCTTTCAAACTTCTTTTCATAGGGACACGAGTCATACTGGATTAATTTATTCCAATAAATACTATATCAAAATTATATTATTCCAACAATACTATATCAAAAGATGGTCACATCCTTAAGTACTGATGGCTAGGGCTGTAGCATATACATTTCTAAAGAAAAAAAGCATAAGAAGGATAAACTCTGAAATACATTCAGTTAAAAATCATTAAGACTCAAATTACATAAAGTATTTTAGATAGTCCACATTTATGAGAGACAAGTCATGAATGGTCCTTCCAACCAGTATTTGAGATTTTAAGTAGTCATCAAACATACTTGTTAGTTGAGAACCTATATGGACAGATACCAAATGTTTGCAAAGAATATGGCTAAAGTTAATTATATATGGCCAGCACTTAGTTTTAAACCATTTATATTTAAATCAGAAATCTTTAAGATCTTCTCTGTTGGTCCAAAAAGGGAAATAAAAGCGTTTATTCTCTCATTCAAATGAAGTAGAGGTTTGACTGTCCATTCTGCTTATTTATGTACATAAAAACTATGGAGTCTCTATGTATACAATATGATTTAGTAGAACCCCAAAGCATAGTTTTCAATGAGAGGCTAGAGGGGAAATTTTCATCCTGGTTAATGTACATGAATAAAAGTTTGGGGGTAAGTAAACATTTGGGAAAGGCCACCATAAATGTAAGGTTTGGAATTTTTGGAGAGTAGAAAGAGAAAAATAGTTTGATATTCTAAAACAGAGGATGCCACCAGGTCTTGACTGAGTTCAGATCTGTGAAATATATAGTGCCTGGAAAGTTGCTGAACCTCACTGTGATTTCCATACCTGAAGTAATTTGCTCCTTGTTGATATCTAATGATCACTTTGATGATTCTATTATGTAGATCTTGTCTTCCTCAGTAAAGCAGCATTTATACAGTATCGGGGGTTGTACAGGTTTCCCTCTCTATTTCTGTCCTGTGTCATTAGCATAGTTTTTAAGTTTCTAAGAGTACAACTTTGCATGCTTAATATAAATTTAAGAATTATTACCAAAAATATGCAATTATAAAGGACAGTTAATTATGTATTATGAAATCTTTTAGGACCTTAGATATGGAAGTATAGTTTGTCTTAAAGAAAGAGATAACATGGTTCCTAAGTTACAAATGAAAATGTTTGAGGTATAACCAGGTTGTGTCTCAGATTTGTAATCTGAATTTATATATGCTAGATTATGGACTCTACAATAGTTTTACTCAAGGTTAGAGAACAGAGAATATTGAATCCCATGGTACATTACAAAACCAAAACCTATGACCATGTTCTTGATTAGAAATGACAATAAACAGCAAAATGAGGAGTATGCGACTTCCCTTAAAGACCACAACACAGTTATACTGTCATTAAAACTGCCCTTCCATTATTGTCATTGAAACAGTGGGACAACTTGCCTACTGTACAGTACATACTGAGTATCTGGTAGTAATTTTTCTCATTATCTATCTATCACTTCCAATCTCATGCATGCTGAACCCACAAACACATTTCCTTTTAGATTTTCTACATTGTTTTCAATTGTGTTATATACATTTACATGCAGTCCACATGACTATAATATAAAGTTATTAAGTGGAAATGCAGGCCAGTCACTGCCACTGGCATGATGCTCAGTGGTGTAGCAAAAAGTGGGTCACAGAGTTACACAATAGACTTCACACAAGAGTTGATTTTCTCTTCTAAAGGTCACTTTGAATGTCTGTCCATTGTTATAAATTGTCAAATATATTAACCTAATAGAGAACAACTAAATACAAAACCAAGCCTAGGGAAGGAAAGTATGAGAGAGAAGTGTGATCTTTCTGTATAATGTGAGATGCTCTAGCATCTTCAAGCACACTGGAAAGGGCCACTACAAAACTTTATCTTTTCCTTTGACTCTCTGGCCTCACCAAGAAGATATGGAAAACACCCAGAGATGACGCGCAGTTATAAAGAAAAGACAAGCTAAGCACAGAACTTTAAAATTGTCAACAAGGATGGAAAGCATGCTTTCATACAGACCCAGGTAATTTACAATGTGGTTGAGGCAGGCCCCGAAGCTTGTGGACAGTCTGCCCTGGAAAGTGGGGAAGCTCCCGGAAAGCCAAGCCATACACATCAGGGCTCTAAAGGATAGCATTCTGTAATCACTGCCGTTTCCACAGGATGATGTTGTGTTTGCTGTCTATTCACTGAGGTGCAGGAATGCACTTCTGAGATCCAGGAGTGATCTCCCATGCGACCTGCCCAGCTGTGGGAAGGACAGACATTTGGGTACATGAATATTAAGTGGGCACTGGAGACAACATTTGAAATATCAGAAGGCTGAGTTAATTTTTTCTGTGTTTTTTTATTTTTTGTTAGATTATTGTTAACATATAAAACATAATAAAATGGAGGTTAGCAGACAATTTTGGGGGTTTGGTTCTTTTTCCAGCTTTACATGGTTCTGGAGGTCACACTCGGGTCACTGGGCTTGCATTTTCAGGTAGCAAGTCCATTTAATCCACGGAGGCACCTTGTCCCTGAATATCTTAAAGTAACTTAAGTGATCCAACAATTCAACTCTTGGTACATATATATAAAAAAGCCAGGGGCTGGGGGAACATTTAGAAAGTCCCAAAGACATGAAGTGTGAGAGGTCTCTGAGGATTCAGTGGGGGTGACTTTAGCCGAAATGCTCAACAATGCTGAGCTAGAATCTGAAGAGATCATCTCCAGTAGATACGGTTCCCAGTGCAGGGATAGGAACAACAACCTGCCTTCAAAAATTTTGATCTAGAATTGTTCCTGTCTAAAATAAATGCAAGGGGAAAAATGGAGCAGAGTCTGAAGGAAAGGCCACCCGGAGGCTAGACCAACTTGGGATCCATCCCATAGGTGGGCACCAACACTTAACACTAATATTCATGCTATGTTGTGCTTTCAGACAGGAGCCGTCCTCTGAGAGCCTCCACCTCACACCAGTCAGAATGGCTAAGATCAAAAATTCAGGTGACAGCAGATGCTGGTGAGGATGTGGAGAAAGAGGAACACTTCTCCATTGCTGGTGGGATTGCAAGCTTGTACAACGACTCTGGAAGTCAGTCTGGTGGTCTCAGAAAATTGGACATAGTACTACTGGAAGATCCAGCAATACCTCTCCTGGACATATACCCAGAAGATGTTCCAACTGGTAATAAGAACACATGCTCCACTATGTTCAAAGCAGCTTTATTTATAATAGCCAGAAGCTGGAAAGAACCCAGATGCCCCTCAACAGAGGAATGGATACAAAAAAATGTGGTACATTTACACAATGGAGTACTACTCAGCTATTAAAAACAATGAATTTATGAAATTCCTGGGCAAATGGATGTATCTGGAGGATATCACTCTTAGTGAGGTAACCCAATCACAAAAGAAGTCATTTAATATGCATTCACTGATAAGTGGATATTAGCTCAGAAACTTAGAATTTGCAAAACACAAGAAAATCAAGAAGAAGGAAGACCAACATGTGGATACTTCATTCCTCCTTAGAATAGGGAACAAAATACCCATGAAAGGAGTTACAGAGACAAAGTTTGGAGCTAAGACGAAAGGATGGACTATCCAGAGACTACCCCACCTGGGGATCCATCCCATAATCAGCCACCAAACCCAGACACTATTGCATATGTCAGCAAAATTTTGCTGAAGGGACCCTGATATAGCTGTCTCGTATGATGCTATACCAGTGCCTGGCAAGTACAGAAGCGGATGCTTACAGTCATTTATAGGATGGAACACAGGGTCCCCAATGGAGAAGCTAGAGAAAGCACCCAAGGAGCTGAAGGTGTCTGCAACCCTATAGGTGGAACAATATGAACTAACCAGTACCCCCAGAGCTCTTGTCTCTAGCTTCATATGTAGCAGAAGATGGCCTAGAGGGCCATCACTGGGAAGAGAGGCCCCTTGGTCTTGCAAACTTTATATGCCCCAGTACAGGGGAATGCCAGGGCCAAGAAGTGGGAGTGGGTGGGTAGGGGAGTAGGGCTGGGGAAGGGTATAGGGAACTTTATAGCATTTGAAATGTAAATAAAGAAAATATCTAATAAAAAAATAAAATAAAGTTTCTTCTCCATTCCAGTTGGGGGGGGGGAGTGTTGGATTGAGGTTGGGGACCCTGATGGAAAGAATTGAAAGAGCTGAAGGGAATTGCAACCACATAGGAAGAAAAACAGTGTCAACTAATCTGGACCCCTGGGAGCCCCCAGAGATGAAGCCACCAGCCAAAGAGCATACATGGCCTGGTCTGTAGTCCCTGGAACATATGTAGCAGAGGACTGCCCTATCTGCCCTATTTAGTCTTAGTGGGAAAGGATGTGCCTAATACTGTAATGACTTGATGCCCTAGTGAAAGTGGGTTCCGGGGGGGGGGGCACCCTCTCAGAGGCAAAGCGGAGGGGGGGGAAGGAGGTGAAGAATTCTGGGAAGGGAGAACAGAAAGGGGAACAAAAATTAAAGCATGTAATGATAAAACATATTCTAATAAACAAACAACAAAACTCTGAAAACCATAGCTGAAGAGATATCTGAAGATTATACATATTCATACTAAAGCAATGGGTATGCTTACTGATATGGACTAACTAAATGTGGTATGCACATACAGATGAACATAGTTTACCACTGTAAAAGGAAAGAAATTCCAGTGTATTCACCAAAATAGGTAAATCCCGAGGACATTATGTAAATGAAATAAAGCAGTCACTGAAAGACAAACATCTATGTGTGTATATGTGTGCATATACATGTATGACTGTATTGGGGGTGGGAAGTACATGTGTACCAATGATTGCTAAGTAACCTTCTGTACCTCCTTTTACTGTGAGTTCTGTGGCTGGGACTCAGGATATCAGGCTGGTGTGGCAAGTGCTTTTACTCACAGAGCCATCTTGTGGGCCCTCATGTAGAAACCTTTACACCTTAGAGCAGAGGAAAAGATGGATTCACCATGTGAAGGTAGCAAAAATTGCTGAATAGGACACTTGCTAATACTTATGCACCCTATGTACTTACTAAATACATTAAATCAGCCTTTGGTAACAACCCTCCATAGATTCAGTGGTGTAGGATATCTAAAGTTCAATAATATATTATGTATCATAAATATCTATAATGTGTTTGATTATGATAATTCTTTCTTTCCACCACTTTCTGAATACTATATTGCATGCTTGAGGTTTTCACATTTATCCATAAAAAGACCCAGGTTCTGCAATATTGTCAGCTCCTAGAGAGACTGGCAGAGATCAGTCCTTGTTACTAACATAGAAATTTGAGAGATCCAGCAGACAAAGGCTGAGGGTTTGCAGGTTAATTCACCACCATCCAGTAGATTTTACCTTAAGCCTACAAAGCTGCTTTGTTGTGAGATCATATATTAATAATGTACACATTTTAATAGGTTGTATTTAAAATATGTTAGTTTAAACTGATAGCGACATGGGCTGTGGTTAAGCTGAAGACAGCAATTGCTTTCTATACAAATCTGACAAAGATTTAAAAAAAGCTGGGTCCTAAGGTGCGTGGGAGCAATGCCTGGTCTTGGATCATGCTGCTCTAAGAATGGTGAGATAGAGAGGATCCATCTTTAACTTACCAACTTCCTTACCTTCTTCAGAATAAGGTGTTTTCTGCCTTCTCTTTGCTGACTTTCACCCCCATATCCAGGAGGTTTAGCATTAAGAAAATCTCCAAATAAAAATCATTATGTTACTGACCCTCAAATAAATTGCATGAAAACGGTTATCTGCAATCAACTGTGGGTTAAAATGTTACCAAGGTTCTCAGTCTCTATCAGGAAGATCTTTAGTTCAGTCTTGGCCTGACCTCAACAGGGCAAGGAATTCCTTGAATAATAATAGCTATAATTGCTCTCCATCCAGGTTCCTGAACACTAGAAATGCTTGCAGGAGAGAATAGTTTACCAAAGAATTCTTGCAAGCCCAGAGCAACACCCAACAGGGCTAACTATGATTCTTTAAAACCTTGCATCTTCCATTAGGACGCTTCATGTCCCTGTGGAGTTGAAAATTTGAAAATCCTTTGTGTTTCAGTGACTTCCTACCTTCAGAGTACCTACCAAAGCCACCAGGAATTAGTCTCACCAGGTATCATGTCAGTACAGCTCCCACAAAACAACAGAGCTCATAGCAGCCATAGGGCTGTGTGACTTCTCCACCCACCTGATAACTTTCTGGTCAGCTATGAAGTGTCTGTAAGGACAGACATGGAAAGCCAACCATGGAGGCCTCTCTCTGGTTAAGGTATTTAAATAAAACATTTTCCAGAATCTCACACATGCACATGTACACACTTAATCTTAAAATCTGGGTCCAGTGAAATATACTCTATATGCTTAAATGATTCACTAGAGCTTACAGTCATAGGTTGTACTTTAATTTAGAGATTTCTGACAGCAATGGCAACAGGACATCCATGGAATTAAATTTGCATTCAACAGAATGACAGTGTGGATCTGTGCATGAGTACAATGTACCCCAACTCAGTGTGTGCATGTGCACCTGTCAACTGTGCATATTTCCATGGCAACAGCTGGAAGTACCACAGTGGAGCAATTAACAATGTTTGACAAATTATTGCACTAACCCTTTAACCATTTTGAAATTTACCAGAGCCTGTGCTTTTTTTGGATTCCTGCTTCTCTGTTTCCTTACTTCTTCCTCCTCCTCCTCCTTTCATTTGACTTTAAGCTTTGACAATCATAGCAAATAATAGTCAATTAAGTGCTGCAAAGATACTCTGAAGCAACTTTGACATCATATAGCAATTATTAATTTTTCAATTGGCTTTTCTTTAAAGGCCTAGAGCAAATTTTTTGTTTTTTTATAAGAAAGAATAGGTAAGATGTGAGAGGTTTATATTGAATAGATTTTATTAAAATAAAATACTATAAAGCTCAGGGTTTAAAGAACATATTTTTATGCTGCCACTTAAACTTAATAACATTATTTATTCTAAACTTGATGGAATAGCATTAAAATAATGGCACACACTAAAAAGTCATTAGACTAAGTATTAAAAATGTTATTTCATACTTTAAGGCATGTAAATAATTTATAGTGTTTACTGACCAACTACATGATAAATAAAGGAAGACCATAAAAGAAGCTGTGTAGTAAAATAAGGCAGCTGAGCGTATGGCCTGCAGACCATGCATGGACTGTTAAAGTGAACAGTACTGATGGATTCTGTGCTGCCCTTGAATTGAAGAACACTGGAAGTTTACCATGTAGTGTGGGGCCACTCAGTTGTTTATTGTCTCTATGCCCCAATTTTGTAATCTATAGAAGGAGGTCATTTGTGCAATGAGATGAGAGGTATAAAAATGGTCTTTGAAACTACTATTGTAGTGACATTAGAGAAAAATGGTGGTGAGATAGACCATGGGCAGACTGTCTTTGGTAGAGATCTCTCTCTCTCTCTCTCTCTCTCTCTCTCTCTGAATACTTAGCATCTAGATGATGAAACTGTTATGCGAAGCTGTGGAAGCTTTAGAAAATAATGCCACACTGAAGTAGAGAGATTACTAGGGCAGAGTCTTATTGTTATCATCCACCCCAGCATTGCTCTGTTCTATGCTTCCAAGTAAGTATGCTGTCTCACCAGGATGAACAGTATTCCCTCATCTGGGAGCCAAATAAACTCTGCCTCCTCCCTCATAAGTTTTTTTTCTATGACCTGTTCTGTCATAGGCATACAAGTTTGTTGTGTAATTTTGACACATACAACATGTGAAGAAAAGTCAGTGTAATTAGCAAACCTTTCATCTTAAAGATTTATTGCTTCTCTGGAGGGGAGTATTTCATTTTTTCTGTTCATTTTATTTATTCAGATTTATTCATTTATTCACGTGTGTGTGTGTGTGTGTGTGTGTGTGTGTGTGTGTGTGTGTGTACACTCACATGCAGACATGCACTTTTGCTATGGTGTATACATGAAGTTAGGGGACAGTTTAAATCAATCCATTTTATCTTCCCACCATGTGGGTCCAGGGTTTGACTCATATTTTACTTACTTTGAAATGTACAAATAACTAGCTGTGATTCCCCCTAGTGTGCTAGAATGTTAAAGTTTCTTTTCTGACTATATGAAATACTCAGTTAACCTTTCCTGTTCGCCATCTCCTCTCCAGATCTAACTTCTAATGGCTACCATTTCTATGTCTGAGCTTGTGTTTAGCATGCACACAGGGATGAAATCAGATGGTAATTTCCTTTCTTTCTCTGACTTCTTTCATGTAAGATAATGTCCTTTAGTTCCATGTATGTTGTCATGAGAGAAAAAATGCCATATATTGTGATATTTTTGCATGTGTGTGTGCATGTATCCGTGTATGTGGATGCATATGTGTGTATGTGTGTGCATGTATGTTTATGTGTGTTTATGTGTGTGTGCATGCATGTGTATGTGTGTGAGTGGTATAATATTACATATATGCTCAATCTTTCTGGAGGAAAATGCTTCATTACATTCTGTGTATCTGTTCCATCTTCCCTTATTTGACCTTTTATCCTAAGAACTTCCACCCTTACTTTGTGTGCATCGCATCTGTTTTGATGATCTCCCATATCCAGCTCATTTTCTTAGTGTTCATTAGTTTAAATCTCCAGAAAATGGAAAGGTATTAGTTGGCATTCCCTTTGAACGCAATGCCATGCCTGGGACCTTATGCCATTGTATCTTGTTTCTGTGGTTTTTCAAGGATGACTTGGAGGAAGCAGGAGGAGAAGAGGAGAAGGAGGAAGGGGGGATGGGAGAGTGATTGGCTTTGATGTTTGAGGTAGTTGAAATTAATTCACATTTTTATATGTACATTTTATGTAATCTTAAGTGACATTCTTGGTTCATGTACTCAGACATTCTCCAAATACATAATGAGTTCATTGTGTGCCTACAACTGTCCTGAGTGCTAAATATAATAGGGAACAAAACAATGTAATCCATGCCCTCTGTCACTTCATATTTAAAATATTCATACAGTTTAGTTTTCTTCCCCCGCCTTTCTCTTTGGTATTGACAGAAATATGCCTAAGAAGTTTAATACTTTCTTCCAAATTCAAAGAGTCCTTATGAAAATATGAGATTTTAGAAAGTGCCTAGGGAAAGTACTTAAAGTATTGTAAATATTCATATTAAGAGGTATTTATTGTTTCAATAGTGCCTTCCAAAATTTTAGCCTGGGATTATGATAAAATAAGTGTATAATAATAGCATAATTAACTGAACTTTTCAAGTTACCTAAGTTAGGAAGATAAGGTAGATTTATATAATTTGCATTATTTTTGCAAGGGTAATTTTTTTCCAGCTGATCATATATGCCATAAATTCCTTCTGAATACCACTGGCAAATAAATTACAAGATGTAGCATTAATTGGTTTAGAGACAATTTATGAAAATAAGGCTTTTGTGCACTGGATAAACAAAGGGAGTGGGTAAAAAAAATGCATTTGGCAGGGAGGATGTTCTGAGTTTAGCTACTGCTTGGAGGAAGGCTCCGCTGTGGGAAAGAGTAGAGTGAAATGGGAAGGAAGGCCGTGTGTGTGTGTGTGTGTGTGTGTGTGTGTGTGTGTGTGCATATATGCACACGTGCTCACACATGCATGCTCAGGCAAGCAAAGGGACCCCCAAGGAGGAGAGAGGCAGCAGATAACATGGCAGGAAAGCACAGACACCAGCTAGACCAACACTACTCAGAGAAGCAATGGAAAACTTTAGACCGGAGCATGGCATTTCATTGTGAAAATGTGCACTGGGAGAGAAGGGCACTGCTGAAGTGAAACCCAACCTGAAGGATGGTTTATGTCCCAGAGAGTAAAGGAAAGACAATCATGTGACTGTGTGAATGGCAGTAAAGTGACAGGACTTGGAAATTCACTTATCATATGTAAACTGAAGAAATCAGGCTCTAGTTGGACAAGTCACTTTAGTAATGATCATGAGTTTGCCTTCCTGGAAACTGAAAGGACGACATCTCAAACTGGGTTGTAGGATTGGAAAAAGAAGAAGGGGTGATTGGGAACAAGCTGAGAGAAAAGGAAATATGGATCAAGCTGGAGAGCTTAAGAGAGCCTGCAAAAGAAACAGAGGCCCTAGCACAATGTCTGCTGTGTGAGCCGGTCTAAACATGAGGACTTTGGAGTGAGCAAGTTCCCACCTGGGCACTACTGGCCAAGTTTGAACTTACATACTTGACACGGAGAACATCCCATTAAAATGCTTCATTTAAAGATAGTTCAAAATAGACAGTTAATCTGTCCTAGAGTAGAGAGGAGCAGGGGAGCTGGGAAATATAGCAACTTCTGGGAATTGTTTGAGAAAGGCCCGGTTGTCTTTGGAACCCGAGAATCAATATGCAGGGTGTGACCAGCATTCATATTGTCCAACACAAACTCAGATGAACATGGTGTGGATACAGCGAGAGATGCTGTTTGTGTCCATGGGAATCTGTGAAGCTGAGACATAAAGGAGGTAGGGGACTCGATAAGTAGAGGAAATAGGTGGATCGAAGACCCAAACCATGTCAAAGAACTGCAAGTGCACTTTGAGCTCTTGAAGTAGAGACTGTCAAGGGCGAGCAGTGCAGCTAGGCAGACTCCCATCAGATCAGAAGGAAGTTCTTATGCTGGATTCTGTGCCCTGTCCTGGAGGTATATAGAATGGTAGAATCTCTGATGGGTTTGAGCAGGAGATAATACACAAGACTACCTGTCTCTACACCTATTTAAAGACTGGGCAGGGGTTTAGCTGTGTGGAGAGCTGATGATCCAGTGACTGCAAGCTTTGCAGGTCACTACTGACCCTCCTGTGTTCCATTGAAGCTGGCATTCTGCTAGAATTTTCTGACTTAAGCCAAATCCTATGGACACCTCTTTCCTCTATGGCCATCATTTGAGAGTTGGTACCTACCCCTTCGGGGTATCACTTGACAATAGTCACCTCCTCTCCTAGGATCAGCACTGGCCCGCAGTCACATCCTGCTCTAGAAACAGCACTGGCCAGCAGTCACCCCCTTCTCTAGAGGAATCACTGGACAGAAGTTGCTTCCCTTTTCTACAGGCAGCACTGGCCAGCAGTCACCTCCTCCTCTAGGGGCAGCACTGGCCAGCAGTCACCTCCCCATCTAGAGGCAGCAATGGACATAAGTCCATTCTCTTTGCTCTTTTCTTTACCAAATATTCTTCTCATATTCTCAAAAACATGGTAGTTTACACATGGCTTACTCCATGAACACCTTTTCATGAAAGCCAAGTTGGGATGAGCTGGTACTTTCTGTCATCTTTCCTCTATGCCGGGCACATACCTGATATCCAGCCCTTGACACCTCATCTGGGTCACAGTGAGATGAATGAAAAGTTGCTGTGTTAATCCAGAGGAAGAGTATATATATTACTATTATTACATATTTATTATATATTATACATCATATATTATATAACTATATAATATATGATCATATATTATATATAACATATATAAAAATATAATATACAATATATGATGCATAATATATTATACCATGTATATACTATATAAGTAATATATAATATATTAAACAATGCACATATATGTACATATATTATATATTATATGTAACATATTAATATATAATATATTACATCTTACAACCATATTATGATATGTTTATTTTTACTATTACATGTTATATAATTTATAATAAATTATATATTATATATCATATCATATACCACACATGATATGTCATATGTCACACAGCACATCATATTTCATATGTAATATAAATTATATATATATATAATACAAAAAAGCTTGCAGTTACTGGATCATCATATATATGTGATATGTTGCTCACTACTGCTTCTGTTTCAATATAGAAAAATCCAATTTCATGCAGAGTATTATTAATTTTATTTATGATTATTGTGTATGTCTGTTCATGGTATGCACACACACACACACACACACACACACACATGCACACATGTGTGTGTGTGTGTGTGTGTGTGTGTGTGTGTGTGTGTGTGTGTGTGTGCTGGCCAACATGACTTCCCTTGCTCATATGCAAGTCAGAAGACAACCTTTGGAAGTTATCTCTGCTCTTCCAGTGTTACCCTGGTTCTGGGGATCAAATTGGGTTCATCAAGTTTGTGCAGCTTTTTCTAGCTGAGCCATCTCACCAGTCCCTTGTACTGCTAAGGACAAAAGTCCTAAGGACATTTGCACTGCTCTGCAGCAATCACAGTCATCCATCGCCAGCGGTTCGCCTTCATCTTCAGTCGTGA
This sequence comes from Mus minutoides, assembly GCA_902729485.2. Taxonomy (NCBI): domain Eukaryota; kingdom Metazoa; phylum Chordata; class Mammalia; order Rodentia; family Muridae; genus Mus; species Mus minutoides. Next base: position 1,104,676 of record LR749499.1, read on the forward strand.
GTCGCTGGATTTGTGAGGAAACTTGCAGAACCACTGCAGTGATCTTGCCATGGATCTGACAGCTGATTTCAGAAGCCTCACGTGACTGGGGAGGAAATGAAGCCAGATCTGTAGCAGAAATGAGAAACAGTAAAGGAGCCGTAGGCTGCAATTAGCTGGAGTTTTTTTGTGACTGTAATGTTAGGTTGAAGCATAGTCCTGAAATCAAGGAAGAGAAAATCCTGTTTTCTATATTTCCAAGATTACTTGAAGTAATGTATGCAGAAAGGATGAAAAATCAAAAGCAGCATGAGAGATAAAGAAAAATGTTAATTAGGGCTTGGTAAAAACAAAAATTAACACCTGCTGTGAGAGACGTCATCTTAACTTCTGACACTATTTAAAGAACATGTAAAGCACACGCACTCTCAGACTGACAGAAAATAGAGACATCAGGATTCAGGGAAATAACTGATAACCATGGTGGCCACTGAGGGAGAACTTTGCCTGAGGAAGCAGCTAGTCCTCTGTCATGAGTGGCATCTGCTGTGATACCTGGTGGCACAGAACCAAACTAGTAGTGGCTTCTTAGACAACATGGCACTAGGGTTCACTCCAACTGAATCTTGTTTAAAATTCTTTTGGTTAGGACAGAAAACCAAACCATATCTAGTAATAGTTTCTCAAGTATAAAAGAAAATGTTAGAAATCATATTTGAGAAATGCCATGTGGTTAGAGGCAAGGATGAGCAGCAGAAATTAAGAAGGGTGGAGCTCAGTCCCTCCATCTTAGCCACCTTTCCTCACTCTGCCTGGTCTGACTGTCCAGTATGGTACCTCTATTTCTCATTGGTTCAGTGAAGTGGGTAAGAAGGGCAAAGGCTGGAGGCTCCTGTTTTAACAAGCCTGTGGTAAAGTCCTGAAGAGAGGCTTAATAATCATTTAAGTCTGGCCAAGAGAATAAAAACATGATTAGAAAATTGATTCCAGTTGTTAAGTTGTGAACCTTTTCAAAGAGTGTCTTGACCATGAAAGTTTCAGCGTGGCAAAGGACATGCTCCCTGCTCTAACTTGAGTGACACTGTGGCCAGACCCAAAGGGAAGACACTGGCTGAACCATCTCAAAGGAAGGAAACATGCTTGGAGTTTACTTGGAGGAGCCACAGATAATATGGGAGCATAGCTGGGGACCACTGTGAAATTCTTGTTACCACAGCCTGGCCAGGGATGCAGCAAATGAAGTAAGGCTTTTCTTTTCTGAGAAAGTTTGGAAAACTTTGAGGCAAGGTCAGTGGTGTGTAGCAGCTTAGGTCCTTGCAAACATTTGTGGCTATGCCTGAAAGCCAGAGTGGGTCGGGATTCTGTGGGATCATGGAGGACAGCCTTGGGAGTTAGTGAGGAGTCCAGTTTTAGCCTACAGATGAGAAGGTTGGTCCCGGGGGTGAAATGGTAGCAAGTCCTGGTGTGAGGTCCCACTTATCCACATCACACTTTCTTTCCTACAGCCTGTCCTGGCTCAAGAATAGCCTTGCTTCTGTGGAAGTCTCACTAGACCCCTGAGACGCTTGCTCATGTTTTGAGAAGGAACAAGGTTTGACCACACTGAGTAGGAGAAGTGACACCAACCTCAGTTCACACAGATCTTTGCAAGGATTTTCTACTGAGGAATCCCCTATTTTATTTGTGGTCTTATCTTTCAGAGTTGTTGACTCAGGTGTCATTGTGTGAGTGTCCTTGAGGAAGATGCTGGAACTCTGGCTCGAGCCCTTTTCTGTTTTTCTCTCTCATTCCTGGCAACCAGGAGGACAGCAGTCTCCTCTACCACAGTGGGTTCTTGCCAATATTTTCTTCATTCTCACAAGGACAAATACATCCTCCCTCCTTTATAGGGGATCATTTATGATATTTTGTCACAGTAAAAGAAGAATAATCATGTATACCAATTTTTATGAACTTTACATTTATGAAGCAATCCCTCAAGTTCTGAGAGAGGATTGACATGGGACCAGAAAACAACATGTGCCTCTGGTAGATTTCATTTGCCAAGCTCTTCTTCTCTTTCTAAGGCTGATTTAAAATAAGGGCAAACTCATGAAGGATGGAGTCAGGCATCAGAATGAGTGTCTGCTCACACTGCTTTTGACTAATCTGCTGTGAAAGAAGAAGCTGATGATGACGATGATGACGGTGATGATGATGCTGAGATGATGGAGATGATGATGATGATGGAGATGATGATGATGGTGATTATGATGATGGAGATAATAGCACTGGTGAAAGGTTGCCCTGCTGACTAGTAAGCGGAGGTGGATCTGTTTGGCTATTCTGAGAATGTAGTCAAAGTGCTGTGATAAATAATGAAATGAAAGCTGAAGCACATGCACTCTTGTGCTTCTCTGAAAAGCCATAAGGAGAATGTTAACTGTTTGAATGTTTCATTATATTTTATATTTCATAACATGCTGCAGGGTACATAAAGAATAAAAAGTAATAGCTACAGAAACTGGAGGAGCAAGAGTTCTGAGTTCTGGAATTGAAGATGACCATCAGCCTTGCTTACAGTGGGTAAATAGCACACTAGAAAAGCCTTGGGAAGGAGAAGGGCAGCAGACACTGGCCCTGACCATATATCTAATCAGCTTTACAGCAGAACCCATTTGGGCTAAATAAGAGACAACCTTGCTTCTTTCCCAAACACTAATGCTGGAGATCAGGGCAGAGCTACTGTTCAAGCTTGCTACAGAATATGACAGTAGCTATGAGTTATAGATGAAAACACCAGGTCCAGGACAACTGGGACTCATGGAAAAGAGATAGCGCTTCGAAACACCTATTGTCTTCATCCCATGCCCTTTCATAGGGAACACAAGATCTGTTCAGAGTGACCCGGGCATGACCCAGCCAGCTGAGGATACAGTCATAGATTAGAAGCCCTGACATTCAAGGACAGCTGTCTAGGAACTTCCGAACACTTCATTTTCTCTGTGTGAATATGTGCTCTAGAGGGTGGGCTCCCATCCCTTATAGTTTGTATAAGAAATATCTCCTGAAGGCTCATGTAGTGAAGTGTCCAAGGCAACAGCATTCAGAGGCAGGGCTATGAGAGTAATTGGCCTGTGAGGGCAGAGCTTTGGGAGCGCTGGGATGGTGAGGGCTCTGACCTCATCAGTGGGTTAGTACACTGATGGTGTCAAGCTCTGATGAGGTATTGAGAAGCGGTGATAACTCAGCCAAGGGGCAGTGTCTGTAACACCTGTATCTTGTCTCTGCTCTTGGCTCTCCATGTGTTACGAGATATGCAACTACATGCTTTCCTCCATGATATTCTATCCCAGCCCAGCCCAGAAACCCAGAGCTAAAGGAGCATACACTGAAACCCATGGAACCAAGAGGAAAGGTTTCTTGCCCCCTTAAGTTGATTTTCTCCAGAACTTTGTTACAAGCATAGAAGTTGGTCTAATCCAGGTAGCAAGTATCTTCTTAAACTGGCCAGTGATATTTCTTGGTTAATGTTGGAACAGCTATAAATATCCTCAAATATGGGAAAATATCATATTCTCCCCTCTGGCAATTAATATTTTTCAGCTACAAAAGCTAGTTTTTAGGTAGATTAAAACAATTTGGGTGACATATATTGCCCTAGGTGACTCAGAAACTATAGAGTATTTAGCAATTGGATAAAATGGTTTGCAACTTTGATCTTTTTAAGTCACTCATGATATATTTTTATATTCAATATAATTGCATTGTTCTCTATCATGTGCATTATTATATATGCACATGAATGTGTAAAGGCATTCAACCATATTTTTAAAATATTGAAATAATAATTGCCATGGTGTGTACAGTGTTTCCAATTTGTTTCTTTCTCGTATTTTCATATATTAAGTATGTTTGGGGCTGCGGTTGGCAAAACCTTGAATTAGAGAACATAAAACGGCCACCTGAGAACAGCTGTGTTCTATCTGACATGCTGCCACAAAGCCTCACAGAGTATATGAATGAGTGCTAAAGGGGTCCTCACGGAGCTTAATATGTTCTAAAATGACTAAATAACAATCATTTTCAATATCATCCACTAATCATTTCATTTTGGACCAATCACCTAATTTCTCTGTCTTTGTTTCTTATCTATCAAAAATACCAACAATCCTGCTGTCTTTGCAATCTTTCATTTGTTTCATTAACGGAGATTTAAGAATCTCTAGAACAATGTGAGGTATACCCAACATACTTGGCAGCTTTCTCACCGATTCACATCTGTGTTGCCTTGCCATTTCTTTGAAAATGTAAAGTATTTCACATTCATTACCTATGTTGTGCTATCTATAACTCTGGGAGCTAGCAGCTTCCAGTACGAAATTATAGATTAGGCATAGAAAGACTGGCTGCCAGCTCAATGTATGACAGCTAATCCTCAACATTAGGTTTCTGGAACTCCAAAGCCTGAGACCTTATACAACAGAAAGCAGAATGAGGGAGAGACTGTTTTAGGTAGGTCAGCTCAGCTGTAGAAACCTGGGAGTTGAGTTCTAACGTCCTCTTTCTTATATGCTCTGTTCCTGTACACCTGGAAATGCTATGATTTGGAGAAGTGCTTGTACAAAAGGCAGAAAAAAATCATATAATTTGGGGCATAAAGACAGAATAAGGAGAGTATGAATTTATATTTCTTTGAACTTCTGGGCAGTCACTTTCTTTCAGAGGCCCCCTTCTCATGGGTCTGTGGAACCTTCATACACAAGACAGAGTGAGGCTGAAGAGACTGAAGTTGCCATGTTGATAGAGGATGAAGAACTGAGGCGGAAGGTAGGCTACCCAGAGAGTAGGAAGGAGGGACAACTAGGGTCAGATGATAAATCTAGGAGAATAGAGAATGAGAAAATAAGAACATAGGTGGGGAGAGAGTTCTGGGGGAAGGGAGATCAGAGGTACACTGCCTCTGAGGCAGACTCAACCAGCCCTCAGTTCCTAGGAACACTGTAGGAGTGTTAATTAAATGTACCCTCAAGACTGTGCCAGAGCTGGGCACTCAAATACAATGAGCCGGCACAGCATGAGGTAAGGTGGGTCTTTCAGACCATACCTAGCCGCTTGTTTTCCAAAAATGCAAAACTTTATAATGGAGCAAGATCTCCTCAGATTTACTCGGGCTTCCCAAGTACTCAGAGATGTATACAATGATGGAGATGCCCAGGGCTTCAAAAGAGGATCTCTCTGCAATCTCAATGCATTCTGAACTCCCAACAGGCTAGCAGAGACTGCAGCAGCAGCGGAGAGATTCTTGTTTATGCTCTAGTAGTATCATTTCCTTATTACAGGCAGCAACGCAGGCTAAAAGCTGACACATAAATAAAGTTCTTCTGGATGGGGAGACTTTGGGAATCGATGTAGGTTTCTGTCTATACATGTTCCCTGGAACTACTTGCTAGGATGTGACTGAGGAGGAAGGCCCACTTTCTCAGAATACTTCCTATGAAACTCAAACCGAGGAAGAGGGAGGTTTGCATTGAAGAGGTCTGGAGCTCTTTCAACATCTGTACTATTAGCTATTTGAGAAAAGGAGATCAGTTGTTGGAGATAGGAGCATTTAGGCATTGTACAGTCACTGGGTGCTACAGCCCTTCTATTCTGACAACTCAAACTCCTGCGGACATTGGTTAATGTTTCATGGAGTTTGACCTAACACTCTGCTTAAAGAACCCTGCCACATCCCCAAGACTCACTCTTCAGAGTTTGTAGACCAGAGGTTCCAGCATCCTTTGGGATCCTACTGGAAATTCGGGATCTTGCATCTGGAAAGAGGGTTCAGTGCTTAAGAACACTGTGTTTTCTGCCAGGGGATCTGGGTCTGATTCCCAGCATCCATGCAGTAAAGCACAACTGTCTGTACCTTTGGTTCCAGGGAATCCAATGCCCTTTTTGTCCTCCACAGGCACTGCACACAAGTACAGAGACTTACATACCAGCAAAATTCCCATACATTTAAAAACTACTAAATTAAAATATATAAATGCATCATCTGGATGGCTCATACCTACTTACTATGAATCTTCATTTCTTCAAGGTTCCTAGGGGGTTGGTATTTAAGCACTGCTTTCCGGAAATCCTCCTGGTTACTACTTTTTATACATCCGGTGTTCTCAGATCTACCATTCTCATCCCATCTGTCTATTTGTACACCTCTGGAAAAGGCCTCAAGTTGTGAGCAGTTATCTGTGTAAACTCAAGAGCCTCAGCTTCTCCCAGAGTACCTTTTATTAATTTTGATTTTTCTCTATTTCCAGCAATGCTCCAGGGTGCTAGACAATAATATTCAGAAGGCTAACCACAACTGGGAGAGAAGGGGGATTTTGAAACTTCATGTCTGTAAGAATAGCTAGTGGGTGTCTGCATTACATGCTGGGCCACCCTGTTAGTCTCTTGTTTATAAGGTACTTGTCTGGTTCTATATTTGAGGTTTCCAGGTTGCAGCAATTAACATTGCATCTCATTATTTTACATGGACAAAATGCATAAGCTGAAATAGGGAAATGTTGCAAGTCTCCTAATGTGACACCAAATGACACCCCTAATTCATGGTGGTCTTTAGTTATTAGAGTCTAGAATAGAATTTAACACTCCTTCCCATGATTTAGTTTGCATTCTTAAGTACAGTACCAACATTACTAACATGCTTTTCTTACTTTCACACCTAATATCTAATCTTGTTTTCCAATTGCTACTCAACAGTTTTCCAATTGTCTACATCTGTGGTCTGGATCAGTGTGATTTGTGGTCATTTAGTGATTAAGACAGTAGTGGATTTGGGACACACACACAAAGACACATACACACAGTCTCTGAGAGACAAGGTAGAAATTGGAAGATACCTATAGTTAGTGTATAAGACAAGCAAAGTACAGCCATGCCCTCCTGGGTTCATAAGACCCAGCTTTAGACCTGTCTATCCTGCCTATGATATGAACCCCTTAAGAGTTATTTCTCTATCACCACTGTGGTGAGCAGCAGTTAATTTTGTTTAGCTGAAGACAACATATTGTATCTTTTGTTCCCTAACTTCAAATCCAGATGTTTAGTCCAAGAAGTTGGAAAACTCAGTACTCTCATATTCAAGGGAGATGACTACTAAACTTTAAGGTTAAAAGAGACAACTCTGGACTTTTGTTTCCTAGACTTGTTGCTACCATGGGCCAGTTAGCAGGTGTTTGTTTGTTTGTTTGTTTGTTTAATGGGTGGGAGGGCAGATGTGTGCTTTTGGTTTTGTTGTGTTTGTTTCCTACCCTGGCATATGTGCCTAGCCCACCTTTCTAGTGCATTTTGTCACTCTTCTGGAATCCTCTCAGATCTCCTGTGCTAGTGCCCCTTCCCAAGCAGCTTCTTTGATAGGAGATACTGTTGAAGTTCTGCATCCACTCCTTGTTTTGTATGCTCTTCTTGTTGCCTTTTATCACCGGCAGCTACCTTCATGCAGAAGACCAGCTTTATTCATAATATGTGTTCTCTAAACGATCCTGCAAGCATCTTGTCTGTCTATCTATCTATCTATCTATCTATCTATCTATCTATCTATCTATCATATATATATATATATATATATATATATATATATATATATATATATATATATATATATATATATATATATATATGAATATGAGTTCTGAGACACTGTAATTGCCTTTGGCCAAGGTACTTAGTGTGGAGCTCTATCTGAATGTGTGCTAGCTATATGCAGCATTCAAGTTTTTATGACTAACATTCTGAGACCGATAGCAACCACATTGCCTAGGAGACTTGCTGTGGAATTAAAGGAGTCATGACTACTGCGCTAATATTTTCTTGTTATCTAGGTCAAGGGTTCATCTGACATAAGTTTTTGTTGTTGGCGTTGTTTGTCCTTTATGACTCTAATTGCCTGCTTTGGCTTGAAAATGTACATTTCGTTGCTATGTCTTTGATTCTGAGTTTAGAAGTGTTTAAAATGAGGAAACTGAATACAGTTCAGTGTGCATGCTTGGACATAGTCTGCATATTCATATATTTTATGTAACTGCGCTTGATCCAATGCTTAGACTAGATGTTTAGTAGTGGTATACTACAAAACAGTTTTTTAAATCACCTTCATAAATGGATAAATAAATCATGCTACCCAGTGTATTCATCAGTATAGCCTAATTATTTATCGAATAAAATTGATATAGAATTATATTATGAGGATCCATATGTTCTCTATGCACTTAAACCGCAAAATATTGCTATGAATAACCACATACAGTGTGCGCTGAGTTGACTTTAAGTGTTATACTATATTTAACTCTGCAGAGCAGGTAAATGTTTGTTTTAACAAAATGGCTTTTGCAATCTATTGTGTCTCTTACTCTAACCTTTTCTAGAAGTTCTAAATCATGTACCTTGAAGACTCTGTGTCTCAGGACCCTGAGGCTCCCTTCACCACCTCTGTCATCTGTCATCATTGTGCTTTTACTTAGAGAAAAATAAATGCTTTGTACACTTGCTTGAAATAGATATATCTTTGAAATATGTTTTGTGAAGTTTATCATGTAGAGATTTTTGAGATGTGAAACTGTGGCACAACTGTACATCTTTGTGGTCAGTAGCCAAGCTCGCTAATTTTGTGTCATAGCTCTAACTAGTGTGGAACACAATAAACTCTCCATGTCAAAGAGATATTGCCTGGCTATTACAGTTTCTGCCTCCCCATCTGCAGAGTTCCCTGAAGCCTGCAGGATGGGAAATGATGGAGGCACATCTTTTAGGACTGAGTATTCTAAGGTCTCTTAACTCTTTGCATATTGTCTGGCTCTGGGTCTCTGTGTTTGTTCTCTTTAATGCAGGAAAAACTTCTCTGATGATGGATGAACAAGGCACTGGTCTTTGAGTATAGCAGAATGCCCTTAGAAGTGATTATTATATTCTTTTGGCAGAACAGTAGTATTTGGTTTTGCCTTAGGTCAGTGCAATACCTAGTCTCAGGTCCTTTGTCACCCAAGCAGTATTGAGTATGAGTCCCATCTCATGGAGTAGGCCTATTGGTTGGATACTCTTAAAATCTTTGTACTACTATTACAGTAACATATATTGCAAGCAGGATACCATTGTAGATCAAAGAATTTACAGATGAATTTGTGTTTACATTTTTCTCCTTTGGTAGCTTGCAGAGTATATTCCTGTCCATGAATACCAGTCCATAGAGGTGAAACCACATATACTAGCTCATAGGGATGAAGACTCTAGGTAGACACCAGCTCAACCTCTCCAAACTTAATGAGCAATTTAAGTGATATCTTCAGCAATAGAGAATTGTCAGTTTCTGCAGATCCACCAACAGCCTTGTCAATAGCCTGGGTTGCTTTGGGCTTCACATGGACCAAGAACTCAATTATATGTAACCTACTCTTGGTAGAAAATTCATTTGCTGATAAGAGATGTCCAGTTGGGGTATGCCACTCCCTTTATTTGACAATTCCATTTAGAACACCTTCATCTATGTATATATTTTAGGAATCTTCTACTATGTTGGGTTTCCATAGGATCCCTCAAATGACCCTTATTTTTACTGTTGCTATGTGTGTCTTCCAACCTCTCAATGCACACCTTGCTCTATCCTGGAGGACACCAAGGAATTGAGATTGCCTAGAAACCTCAGGGCTGGAAACACATAGGAACTCACAGAAGCTGTGGAGGCATGCCTAGAGCCTGCACCATCTGCCCCAGGTGGGGTACTAATGCTGAAAGAAGAGACTTGGGTAGCAATCCCTGACCCAGTGGCCATCTCAACAGATTGTCACTTGCAAGGGAATAATTGATTTCCTCCAAGGTTGCCTCACTAGGGAAACAGACCACGCTTAGGGAGAGGCACCATGCTGAGTCGTAGGCAGTCCACACAAAACAAACTCAGTGCTGTGGTTGGAGCTTCCTTGTTTCAGAGCATTTTTAAAAAGCCTTTGAGTATATATAATGTGGCTTCCAGTTTTATGTTTTATGGGGTTCCAATGTTTGAAAACAGTGTTTCTCTGTTGTGTTTCCTGTATGTGTGTGTGTGTGTGTGTGTGTGTGTGTGTGTTCTTGGCTCTTGTTCTTGTTTATTTCTTTTCTCTTATTCCAATTTATTTGTTTTATCTTATTTTATTTTTATTTCTTCGATGCCTGTTTGTTTTCTAAGTAGAGATAGAAGGGGTGGCTCTGGATGGGAGGGGAGGAGGAACTTGGAGGAGTGGGGGAAGGAAACTGTTATCAGAATATATTGTATGAAAAAAATCTATTTTCAGTAAAAGAAAGTAAAACTACTGCCTAAACCATGTCTCCGTCTTCTGATGGCATGGAGGATATCTTGGCTCTAAACTGCTGTGGTTAAAAAGACAATGGAGTTCCCTATGAAACTGAGTTTTCACAGGAGTGCCACATGGCTGAAGGCTATTAATTATCTACTTTTACTGTTATCTTTTGTTCAGAACAATAGTGCTCCAAGGTCCCAGGGAATTTTTCTCCCATACAATTATGTCAGGTTTTGATTAAGCATCATAGTATACAGTTCATTAACAATGTATCTTAAAATGAGTTTTTGATTGAACACTTTTATTGGTCATTTACTGTAATTGATGGTGTCTGCTGAAATTTCACATAGAAAATTTGTGAAGACAGTTACAATATTTTTCATTATGTATCACTATGCAACCCACCCTTACTGGAAAACCCAATTTTATTTAAGAAGAAAATACCAACTTTCAAAAATTAGATATTGATCTATGCCAAGGCACTCATTCTTCTCATGGTTTAATTAGAAAACCAAATCTTTGACATTGAACAAAAGAAAAATTTGGGAAATTTGGTAATATGATTAATCTATCCCATTTCCTCTTAGTATCTAAGTCAGGCTTCAGGGAACGAAGTCAACTCATCAAGCTGGGCAGGGGCATGACCTGCTTCGCTGGACTCTCAGGCAAGTTACTAAGTTTCTCTAGTTTTTAAGTAAAAAGAAACTGAATCAGGTATCCTTAAATATTTTTGTCTATTGGAATGTTCCTTTATTTCTTTATTTTTCTAATACTGGCTACTAAATGAAAGCCTTCCAAAACCTATTTTAATCAGAAAATAAAAAATTTGGGGTAATATTATTTTTATTACTATTGTTGTAAATTTGGGGGGGGGGTTGTTGTTTTGACGATAAGGTCCCATTCCATAGTCCAATCTGGCTTGGAACTCACTATGTAGCCCAGTCAGACCTTAAGTTGTAATGATCCTCTTGTCTCAGCCTCTTGAGTGCTGGGATTACAGACATATGCCTCCATGTATGGCCCAAATTTACAAAAGTTAGTCAATAGTTCTGATGTTCATCATATTAACATGATAAACTATAAAGCTGTGTAGTTCAAATGTGTACTTCTAACATTGCCATGAAATCCAGAAGCTGAACCATGGAAACGTAGTGAATTATCCAGAAACAGAATATGTGTAGCCCAACATGCTCAGTCTCCAGGTCTTCAAAGAAAGAGAATCCTAAATCTAAAGATGGAAAATCTGAATTGTGTCTACCAGAAGAGTATCATCCTTCTCTCCTCCTCCTGTTCATTCCTCCCTCATCCTCACTCCTCTTCCTGCTCTTCCCTCCCTCCCCTCCCCCTTTCCCCTCACCTCCCTCTTGCTCATGCCTCCTTACTCCTCTCGCCTCCTCATCTTTAAACTCTCTTAAAATTAGTGCAATGCTAAGTACTAAAAGGAACAAAAATGTGTCATGTCTCTAATAGATTATGATTGTTTGTCCAGTATTACTCTATAACATTCAGTGGACTACAGTTCTTCATAAGACTTGTCTGAATTTATTGATAGCTATCTCCAGTGCTATATTCCTGTATCACACAGCTTACCATGATTCGCCTCTAAGAGGAGAAATAAGAAAGCAAAAAAAAAAAAAAAAAAAAAAAAAAAAAAAAAAAAAAAAAAAAAAAAAAAAAAAAAAAAAAAAAAAAAAAAAAAAAAAAAAAAAAAAAAAAAAAAAAAAAAAAAAAAAAAAAAAAAAAAAAAAAAAAAAAGTAAAATAAGAAAGCATGAAAAAAACAGTGTGGAAAATGAATGAATTCACTGTTGTGGGCCAGGCTGAAGATTTGATTTGTGCGTCATATGTGACATGAATAAGCAAGGCACCCTTGTCAGTAGTTGACATATAAAAGCCACATAGAAGAGATCATTGATTAACTGTTTTGATGTACTGGGGTCTAGAGAAATAATACATATTTTCTGATTTAAGTGAATATACTTTAGAGAACGTCTACGTATATCCTATGGCATAATTCTATTTTCTGGGTGAATGTAAAATGACACAGAATGACGATGGCAGCTTGAATCCTAGCTAACAATCCTACTAACCTATGTCCTCGGACCAAAAATGAAAGCCAGGCTAATGGACACCAAGGCACCAGCTTTACTAACACTGGGATAAAACAAAGCTGTATGCCCCGGGACTGATCAGCTCTTAGTTCTATCATTATAAAGGAAATATGATATTAATGAAAATCTAAATATTCTGGCCTGGAGATCAGGTGAGGTCAGAATATCTTGTCTTTATGTCAGCAATTGGGTATTTTGAAAAAGCTTGGTTTAGTGGTTAATCATTCTGACGTGTAGCTTTTAATTTGTCTTAAATACTTAAGCAACCGACGTTATTCTGTTCATCTCTAGAATTTGGTCTCTTAGTTACTTCATGAGATATTCTGAAAAAATCTATAAAAAAAAATGCCTAGCACACAGAAGACTTGCACAAAATAGTCATGTTTTCTTGGTGTCAGTTTGCTCATACATGAAATGGTTCGATCTACAACATAATAGTTAAGCAAGTAGGATTTTGGACAACTGCAAAGAGTCTTATGTAGCATCCCAGTTAATTGAACAAGTAACAGGTAAGCTTGGCAGAGCTATGAGCATTGGTCATTACAGCTTTCCTGAACAAATCCTGACTCGTTCAAGCTTCTACCTAAGATAGCACAGTAACACACGAATATACCACAGCTCTTTTCAATCTCTTTACATCGTTAACTATTGCTTGGACCAATATATGGCCTATATGAGCCACACATACCAATAGTCTCCAATGTTTTTACCTTCAAATTTCCTGAAGATGATCTCACAACAACTCATACTAACAGGACAGCAACTTGATGTGAAGTACAGTGAACCCTTGAGATCATATTGTCATCAGTGAAGGCTGCCACAGACAACTAAATGCCAGCTTGCTTCAGTGCCAACTTGCTTCAGTGCCAGCTTGCTTCAGTAGAACCCTATGATGGGCCTCTATCTAGTATGCCCAAAGAGAGGTTCAATTTTTATTAAAATTTTTATTTGGAGCCTTCTCAGCCCAAGTCTCCAAAATTAATAATATAAATGGAGTTTCTTTTAATGTGAGACAATATAAACCCCCCCCCAAAAAACCACTTGGTTTATAATAAATCCAAGCACTGAGCATATTTTAATGATTATTTAACTTATTTTTACAGTAAACCCCACTTGGCAGCCTAACATGATTGGGGGGGGGGAGCTGCAGACATGGGTTAAATTAATTAAAAAGTCCCAGCTTTGTGATCTTGGACAATGATTTTACCCGTACTAAACCACCATTTCTTAATTAGTGAAATGGAAATGAGAATTCATTTCTCACTTGCATTTCTATGAAATTTAAATGAAACAAACAAACAAACAAACAAACAAACATATTCCTGGGTTCTACGTTAGACTCATCATAGAGCAGATGCCCAGTAACAAAACTACTAACATCATTTTAAGATATTGTGTGAACACTCTCTTGCAAATTCCTTTTGCTAATAACAAGATATTGTTGAAAATTTGAGACAGATACAGCTGAGTCCAATACAGATTATTTTTATGCCTCATTAATCTATTTACCTATATACCACTTATTGATCATCTCTGGAGTCTTGATTGACTGGGATATTAATGTGGACAGATGTTTGGATTTTCTGTTTTCAGTTGTAAAGCGTATGTATATAATAACCAAAGAGATTTATCAGTGACATGTCTGCAATTGCCAGCTAATAGTTTGTGCATAGATTTAGCCACATTGGAACGGGATGTAGTGAATTCTTTCTGAACATGTACTTCATGTTAAACTATGGACATCCATTCTCATCAGCATGCCATAACATACATACTATGACATAATTGCTTTGCGTAGTAGAGGACTTTTACTTCTAACGTTATGGACATCTTTTTTAATCTTTGATACACAAGAGTAGCTTTAAATTCTCATAGATTGAATATACAAAATAAACTGGGAATCTAGTTAAGATACAGGAAGTTTGTCCTTTATTCTAAGGATGTAAACGACGACATTTCTCCACACTCCTCAACAATGTTCATGTTACCAGTCTGTGGACTGTTGTTTGAGGAGCAAAGCCCAAAGCACATTCCAGGTCACCTTGTGAATCAACTGTTATTGCCCTTCCGGGATTTTTCTTACATTCTGTGAGCATGAGCAGAATTTTAAATTTGTTTGTTTATTTCCTTACCATGCCAGCCATGTCTGAAATAAAAACAGAACCAAAACTGTCTCCTGGCTGTGTTAGATGCTTTCAGCTGTTTATCTCCAAGAGCAGCTTCTTAAAAGGAATAAAGCAAATGTGAACAGCCTGTGGTTTTGTATCGGCTTTTAAACAATGACCAAAATTTACATGATATGCTCCTTTAACAAAATGTCTCACTTTGTTTGTTTCCTCATTTGGTTGTGTTTTTTGAACATTCAGTTGCTTGGTTTTCTAACCACAAAAAAAACCAAAAGTCTCTCATGAAGCAAAATCACCCTCTTGACATAAGCATGTGACCGAGGCCATGCCCACACCCCAGGCTGAACATTCACAGTAACACGCAACAATGGTCTGTCTTGGGTTCTATTCAATCACAGAGAACAGATGAGAAATGATCTCTGTGAACTTGTTAGTAACCACAATAAAGCCCCAGTGAGCAGTCTACTGGACTCTCCTCTTGACTCTCCAGCCTGAGATGTGAGCCTATTAAAAAAACATTGCTATAAACTCATGATTTTAAGAGCTGTTTCTTCAGAAAAGTCTGGGCCAAGCATTCCAGAATACATTATCGCTCCAAACACAGATTCTCACTGACAACATTTTGTGGGCATCCATTTCATACTAATATTAAGCCAAGGAAATAATGGTCCTTGTTTCTTTCCTTTAAAATGACAGGAATAGTGGGTACTTGTTCCTTCTGAAAAACAGGAAATAGCTACGCCAGCGGCATCCACACTGGGACCGTTCCTGCCTTGCTTTAGCTATCCTTTGAACCTTGCCAACTTCTCCATGATGCATCTGTCTACTAGCAAGGAAGAGGCTTGTGTGAGAGATCTGCTTGTAAAGGTTATCTCAGGAGCAAATGATAAGCAGTTCTGCTTTATGAAAAGTCTTAAAGGGCTGTGTGACTGGATAGGCAAGCAGAAAATGGGGCATCTGCTGATTATTTTCTCAAATTAGGAACAGAATGTTTCAGAATTTGGTCTTAATCCTTAATAAGCCAAGCCTAACCTAATAAGTACTCTTTGGTTCTCTTTTCTCTCACCTTGAAGCCATGAGTGCTCTGTGCTTGGTGTCTCTATGACATTCCCAGAATCCTTGAGGTTCCCATCCTCCAGATAACTTACAAGAGGTAAGAATATGGGCCAAAGGCATAGAAGCCAGGAGCAGCTTTCTTGAATGGATTTATTGTCAAGGCTTAGAGAGATTTCCTCTTGTTACCCTTGCCAACATTTAAGTGTTATATTTTATTTTGTCCTTTCTGTTGAAGCTAGCATGGTCATAGCCCCAAACCATACCCCAGGATCTACACATCTATAAACATAAGAAAGGGAGGTGCAGAGGCTTCTATTTGTTCTATAAATTCAAAGAGCCCTACAGGGAGTCCCAAGATCAACAGAGCCCTTACTATCTTCCTCTCACCTCTTCTTTGCCAGCTGCCATTGTCCCAAAATTGCTTCTTCCTTTGTTCATCTTTCTGTTGAGGCTCTTAGCTACTAGAATCTCATCATCTCTTCTCATGTCTCATGGTGACTAAAATAATCCTAGTGGCAGGACAGTTTCACTGTGAAACTTTACCTACCTAACCTTCAAGGCAATGAAGAGCTCATAGAAATATCTCTGGGTCTACCTGTGCATCTCTGTCTCTGTCTCTGTCTCTGTCTCTCTCCAACACCCCCCACCCCCGCATGGTATAAAGGTGAAGAGCTTTAGAGACTACTAGGACATAGAGTGAAACTCTAGAAGGGTCACTTGTTTGTCAAATGATTATGTGTGCATACATAGAGAATATATACACCTGCAGAGAGAGAATAAATAGTTTTTGAAAGTCAAGGTCAGAATGATAAGACTTAATGAAAAAGTTCAACTTTCAGTGGAACCTCAAATCCCTCTCATTCCGCCATGATGCTGATTAAAGTCTGCATGAGATCCTTTGTTTTGGACTCTGAAAAGCTACCTTGGTTGGGACAAGTGTATCTTTACAACAGCAGCCAGACTGTGGTCACATAAATTTCTCTCCCTGAAGATATTCTTCGTATGCTGTCTTTTGTGAATGAGACAGCATTTATCTATTTGTCCAGCTGGAAGATGATTTAGCTATAGAAAGGAAGTTTCCCAAATGAGACAGCTTCTGTACTTGTTAAGAAGAAATCTTTTACTTTTCCTGAATTTTCTAATTTTTATTATCGGTACCAATATAGATAAAATGTATAAAAATAGAAAAATTAATATACAAAATAAAAGAAATGTTGGCATTAAGACCTTGTTAATGTTTGTATTTTAGACTCTTACCAGGTACCTCTAAGAGGTGGCACATGATGGGAGGAAGTCAGATCATTTGAGTTGTGACCTTGAAGAAGAAATCAGGACCCTGTTCTTTTTTGTTCTTTTCAATGTCTAAGAGGATTCGACTTCGTCTGCCCCATTTTGTCATGGTGAATTGTACCTCTACTAAGCAATGAGGCTAGTTGGCTTTAGATGGAAACCTTCATGATGGTATCTCTCCTTTTAAAGTTAATTTACCTTAAGTGTTTGTCAGAATAAGACTCTTCTGATGAAAATGAAGTAAATTATTATGTACACTGATAAAAAGAACTGCTCCCTTTCAAGAATATTGGTCATCTGTAAAGTTAGCTAGAGGTTCAAGAATTTTCTCTGACAACTTTCCGTGACTAACATCCAAGAGGTCCCGTTGTCCGTGACTATGTCCCTCTTTTTAATCCCTGCTCTTGCCCTGCTGGATTGACTGTGTATTTCCTAACTGAAGATAAATGAATTCGGTGTTGGTGCCAGTACAGGAAGGACTTTTTGATTAGAAAGACTATTTCTACAATGATCAATGGCCCATCTAAATTGAATAATGACTAGAAGAGAGTGCAAAGGACAAGGAATCCCCATCTGCTTGCTCACTTTTGTCTGATTATTTTTGAAAGTCTTTGAGTTAGATTCAAGAACTTCATTATATATATATATATATATATATATATATATATATATATATATATATATATTACACCAACTATATATATGGTTGGTTCATTTTAACTGCTAGTATTAGACTCATAGAAGGAGTCTTAATCTATACTCCATACTCTTTTCTACTGTGTAGCCCTGTGCTTCATGACTGACAGTCCCTACCCTGTACTGAGAAACCATCTGTCTCCACAGCTCGCCCACACCAGGATGGAGTTATTGTCAATGTGGCAGCCAGGACTTCAGCAACAGGCACCAGTGCCAGACAACGCAGGTGGTTGGGCTCATTGAGAGTCACCAACAACACTAAGAGAAGAGCAGCAGTTGATTAGTGGGGTGAAATGCATGGAAAGGCATCGTGAGCTATCCCAGTCTGATGACACCTTATTCAAGTGGCCAATGAACCCTAGAATGGATTCATCAGTGCTAATTCATAGAGATTACAACACAGTGTAGTGTGAGACTGTAGTCACTGAAAGCGTTCTATGAGATGTGACGCCATGAGCTTTGGATACATTCCATAATTTCATCTCCATTAAAAACCCCATGAATCAGGCATTATTATTATCCTTATTTATTGAGAGGGAAGGTAAAATTGGTTCTTGAACAGAGTTTACCCAGAAAGTAAGGGATAGGTCAGAATGTATCCCGGAAGTTAGCTCCAGCTTCCACATTGTTTACCAGCAGAGTTCAATGTTTTTCTTGTCCTGCTGGCAGTGTGCTTATGGTCTTTCTTTATATCTAACTCTAGGATTTTTATTATATTTATAAAAAAGACAAAGCAGCACTCAATATTTTCTTCCAAAGTGACTCCTTAAAAATCACTAGATTCCCTCAGTTTTATTCATCTCATTTACCCACAAATCTCATTTTTCCTTACAGGTGAATGAAATTATATTGTGTATGTGTGCCACATTTTATTATCAAATCATCTGTTGATACACATTAGGATTCTTTAATTTCCTAGCTGTTGTGAAGAGAGCACACAGATAAGCAAGCATCTATGAAATCAGATACAGCCCTTTGGGTATACACTCTGGTTTGGTATAGTTCAGATACATGGTAGGCCTACTTCTAACATTTTGAGGAGACTCCACACTGATTCCCACACTGACTCCACAAGTTTAAAATCAGACCAACAGTGAATAAAGATTTCTTTAATCTCATAATTTCACAAGGGTCTGCTCATTTGAATTTTTTAATAATAGATGCCCTTTGATAATTAATAATAGCCATTCTGACTGCAATTAAATTGGTTTTAATTTGTATTTCTCTGAAGCTAATGATGTTAAACACGTTTAAGGGTGTTTATTGGTAATTAACACTTCTTGTTTTGCAATCTATTCAGTTTCTGATTCCATTTTAATTGGATTGTTTATTGTTTTTTATGTTAGCTTTTAGAGTTCTTTGCATATTCTAGATATTAATCTTCTGTTGGATATACAGCTGACAAATATAATTCTTTAACTCTGTAGGCTGCCTTATCACTCAATTGGTTATTTCTTTGGCTGCACTTTTTAGCTATCTAAGGTTCCATTTGTCAACTGTTGGCACTAATTCCAGAGCTACAAGAGTCCCATTTAAAAGTTCTTGCACCACAAAAGATCCTGGTTAACACAAACAAACTCAGGCAAACAAACAAACAAACAAAACCCCCAAACCAAACAAGCAAACAAAATCAATGCTGGAGTGATTGAATTCCAGACCTAAAGATATACTACAGAGCAATAGAAACAAAAATAATACTATTTTTTGGCACAAAACAGACATGTAAATCAATGGGAAAAAGATCAAAGATCCAATCACAAACACATGTGACTTCATCCACTTAATATTTGCCAACAAAGCCTTAAACACATGACAGGAAATAAAGGGAAGCTTCTTTAACAAATAGTACTAGGAAAACTGGACATTTACATGCAGAAAAATGAAATTAGACCCATGTCTATCATCTTATATCAAAACTAACTCCAAATGAATCAAATATGTAACCTTGAAACTTCAAACCTTGAAACTGTTATAAGAAACCACAGGCAGTACCATACATGATTAAAGTGTATGAAGGAATTCCTGAATAGGACTTTATTAGCCAAGAATTAAAGTCAACAATTGGCAAGTAGGAGTTTATGAAACTAAAATACTTCCACACAGTTAAAGAGAGAAACAATTGGATGTAGAGAAAAGTTACAAGATGGGAGAGAAGCTTGCGAGTTGTACATCTCACTGAAGATTAATATACAAAACCATATAAATAATTCAACAGAGTCAATAAAACAAATGACCCATTCCAATAAAATGGACTTAAGACCTGAAAAGAGTACACTCTCAATAAAGGGAAAAATGGCTAAGAAGTAACTAAAAAAATGTTCATTTCCTTGGCACTTAGGGGAATTTAAGACAAAATAGGTGAGATTTCTTCTTGATCCAACCAGAATGGAAAAGATCAATATACTGACAACACGTCTGGAGGGGCTGTGATGAAGAGAAACCCCCCCCATGCACTATGAGTGGGACTGAAAATTGGTTGAGATCAGTGTGGGGAACTCTGAAAAATCTAAAAGTAAATCTATCATATGACCCAGCTATACCACTCCTTGGCAAATGTCCAAGGGACTTGGCTTCATACTCAGTAGCTACTTGTTCAGACACATTAATGGCTGCTCTATTCACAACAGCTAGGAAGTGATAACAATCTAGTTATCCTACAGTTGCTAAATGGATAATGAAAATATGGTGCATATATACTATGTAATACTGTTCAGTGGTAAGAAAAGTTAAATCATGAACTTTGTAGGTAAATGAGTGGAACTAGAAAAGGTCATATTTGAGTGAGGTCACCCAGACGGAGAAAGACAAACATCACATTTTCTTTTATTTGGGGATCCTAGCTCCAACTGTTCATATGTGAGTACATAGCCTGTAATAACTACAGAAATCAGGAAAGGTAAATAACACCGTGGCCAGGATAAGGGGCTTGGAAAACAGTAGAGAGGGTAACAGCGGGGCACAAGTAGTCCTGTCAGGGAAAGGGGAGTGGGAAAGAGCTAAATACAGAATAAGGTAGGGAGGTGATGAAGGAAAATGGCAGGATTCAAATGATCTGATAGGAGAAATGGGAAAAGGGGGGCTCTTCATTTGATGTGTTGATCAGGACTGTAAGATACTCCAAAGCATGCAGTCCTATTGCTGTTGACCTTGGTTACCTCCCAGAGGTGAAAGATAATTCCATACTGCTGAAGATAATATGCAATTCATAAACAGGGCCCAGAGACACCTGAGCTGGAACTCTCCTGAATGTCTCCACCTAAAGATTAACTTTCATGGTACCAGAAGACACCATGAAAACTTCTGAAGGAGGGACACAACCGAAACTCTACAGTGGACCTCAGAATAATACTGGCTCTTGCCCACTAGAACAAGTTGCTGTAAAGACTATAGATCTTGACCACAGGATATAGAGAAATTGAGCTAGAATTAAACTGGAAGCTTCCTCCTGGATGGCAAGCTTTGATAGTACCAGAAGGTAACTATACAGGCTGTTAGGAGAGATAAGGTATTAATGGTCTTACTCATCTGTGAATGATATGAATAATAATGTAATCACACCAGACAAGGTGTACCCACTAGTACAATGGTGGCATAAGTGTAATGGATGTTATCAGTCACTATTAGATTGGATTCACAACTTATTTCACATGGGAATGCACAGATGATACTATAGTCATGTTAACTTGGTCAAAAACTCATAGCTGGGGAAGTCATAGGACCCAGAGAGATACTATTGTTTACCCAAATTGACATGGCACTAAACCATGTTCTAAATATTTATTTATAATTATAGACAAGCACCCTTCATCTGAAAAGCTTCTCTTTCCACTGTATGGCTGTGAATTTAGAGGCTCATGGTGCTGAGAATAAGTTATAGTTGAATGCTCATCCCCAAACAGCAAGTTTATACCACCTTGTCTTAGTTTAAGAGAGTTCATGGAAGTAAAAGCAGAAAGAATGTAAAAATAAGAAGATAGAGAAAAACATTTTCAAATGCCAACTTCAGGGCATTCAATTCATTTTCAGGAGAGTATTCAGTAATTTCATACAGAATCTCAGTGATTTTTTTTTGCACTAGATTAGTACAAGACTGAGCCTGTCAACAACAATCTAGGATTGGCTAAGGGAGTCCTACTCTATGCTGTACTATTGTCCTCTGATAGATTATGGGAAAGGGATAGCCATTGTCTTCAGCTGTGTACTCAACAGCAAGCACACCAATCTCTACTCGATAGGTCCAATTTTGTGGTCACAAAGAGGATCCTAGTTAAAAACCAACGGTTACAAAGCAAAACAAAAAGATACAAGTTTGGGAAAGGGACCTGGATGTGCTCTGGGGTAATGGATTAGTGAGAGATAAGACAGTGTAGGAGGTGAAAATACACAAAATGCTCTATGGACTATGCATAGGCATGCATAAAATTGTCAAAGAACAAATTTGAGCAATACAAAAATAGAAAATCACTCAGATATATAGAACACTTTTACAGGTACTCTGATACTGTTGATTACAATCAGGCTACCTCAAGTCATCAAACCTATGTAGTACATCTGTCCTGTTTCAAAGAATAAAACAGAATGTTCGATTGGAGAAGTTTAAGAGAAGAACTTTAGAGAAGTTAAGCAGTGTAGAAGTCAAATTATGGAATTGTAACTTTCCCTTCCTAGTAATGACTCTGCCTGACCAAGTTAGAAAACACCATTGGCATTATACATGTCTTTTTTTTTTAACTTAATATGTACAACATTCAATATTCACTGAAGCCCTGCTAGTTCTTTCGAATCCACCTTCTCTTCATTGCTATCAGTTTAGTTCCCAGGATTTCTTCTCTCTGCAAGGAATGTTTTATTAGGTTCTTAATTTGTATCCTTAGCACCGCGCACCACTCTCTTCTAATAAACAGAATTGTTTAGATCACAACCATCTCAAATCTGAATAATTCCCTTCACTTTCTCTCTAGCACTTCTTACATTCCAGAATATAGTGTTGAGTTCCTCGATGTCAGCATTATCTACCATTCCGTACAGGTTATCAGCCACACAAAAGCAGTTACCATCTGTTTCTTTGATGGGGATAATATGCCAACAATAGAACTGAATCAATTTTAGGCATTAGGAATTCTTTTTATTTTCTGTTTTAAAATCTTCCTTGCCTTGACATTTCTTCCAGGAAGAAGTATAGGCTTCTTACCATTGACCTGCTTTTCAGTAGTCTCACACAAATTTCCACCTGGTTTTCTTCCTTCTTCCTCTCTATCCAGTTTCTGTTCAAGTGATCTGCGTGGTGTCATTCTTGAAGCTTGCCATGCTCCATCAACTGAAAAGCTCTTCATATAGTACATTCATTCACATGGCCATTAATTTATCTACTTATTACCTGTTCAAACTTTACAGTTATGAAGATACAGTAAAAGTTTTCCATTCCTAAGAAACCTTAGAGACTCCCAACACTGGGGTTAACCAAGGTTCTGCTTTCCCTCACAGTATCTTATATATAACTTTGTTTGATTCTTGTCATATTGTTTAGCAACTTATCTTAGATACTTCTTTTATCCTCCATGGCAATGGAATTCTCCAAAATAAGGGTTGCCTCAAGTGTCCACTTGTCCTTAACAGCTCTATGCTCACAATAAGAACAAGTATCTAATGAATTTTCAATGAAAAAATGTCAAAAAATAAATTTCAATAAAATTTCAATAAATTTGTAAATAAATAAATATTTGAATAAAATTTAAAATCATTTACATTTTAATGAAATTGTGATTAAATTTATAGTGAAGTTACACTATATTAAATAGATGTACATATTTTTGAGAAGAAACAATTGCTTTGAGTTGAAGATTTTTGCAGTCAAACTGTAATAGTCTATCCAGATATCAAAGAAAGTTCAGAATATCCTCTTAATATTATAAAATGCATACTTAGGATATAATAAAATAATTTACATTATATGAAATGTATATACTGATAACAAAGTATCAGAGCAGTCCTGATGATGTAAACGATGTAAACCAAGTCATAAAGCATGAGCTTTGGTAATGTAGCCATAGAAAATATTTAGGGTTTATTATCTGTATATAACTCTGTGAATCCAAGAAGAATGGATTGCTAGGAGAGTCACATTTGGCCTCCAGGGCAGAGAAATGAACTATTTCAGATGAGAACTATTTACAAAGTGATAGTTATTCTCGCGTATGCCCCCCTCCATGTTACTAACACTCTAAAAGTAGCATATTTAAATGTAAACATAATTTGGGTTTTTTGAAGGGCCTTTTGGCTGTATCTGTGTATCTTAAAGAAAATAGCTTTGCTTTCCATTCTCTCCCTGTGCTGCGGATCCTTCTAAAGCTGGAGCTGCCCACAGCTGGAGCTGCCCACAGGAAAAAACACCACAGGCTGCTGAAGGACTGCACACACGAGTACCAATGTGTGATTGGGTGTTCCCCAAGAAAGGGTACTGAAGTGAACTGAGGAGTTTCTTTGTGGGTACGAATGGAATGCTAAGATAAAAGTAGTGTTTGTTGAGATAGTTCTGTGTGCCTATCTTATTCCTCAGGCTGGCAATTCTGGCAAAATGCTGAAGCTGCAATGCTTTTCTATTCATTGGTCTTCCATCTGCACAGCATACAGACCTCATATTGTTCACTGGGAGTCCCTGTTATTGTTCAAGTGACTATCACAAAAGAGGGTGCCTTAGTCCTTTAGGGTAACTGGCTGTGGAACCAATGGACACAGATGGTGAATGAATGCATTAATATGCTTTGTTCACGATGGAAATTGCACAGAAATAATACATTAGCCTGAAAGGACTGCTCCCCATTTTGTGAAAGAAGTTTTGGAGGCTATGTCTTCATGTCCAAAATGAAATGAAGTTTTAAGGAAATTATTTAACATTAGTTATGTATGGAAGGTAATTTCAGCCACCTGTATTAATAATTAAGAGTCTCTGATTAACTTTAATGTGAATCTACCCAAACAATGAACTTCCCTGATGGCTTTTAACCACCTTTATTTTTAAGGGATCCCACCATGTTTCCTAAGCAGTCCCAGTAGCAGCTGTGATCAGTGCTTATGATGCAAAGCTATGCTTCCTGCCCCCTAGAGGAAAGAAAAGGAATGGCAACATTCCACTGTGTCTTGACTAATTTTTTTTTTCTGTTTTTTGTTGGGTTTTTGTTGTTGTTGTTATTGTTGTTGTTATTGTTGTTGTTGTTTTTAATGAGTTTTTGCCAGAGCCATCTGATCTGTAAAATGGGAAATGCAAAGCCCTGCCCATTCCCATAGAAAGGCCGTGATGAAGTAGTCCATAATTGCACAGCTTTGTACACAGGCTGCATTGTTGGGTGTATTTGCATAAGTGAGGAGCAATGGTCAGATCTAAGCAAGGTAACTATATCTGGATTTTCAGCATGAAAGGAATTCTTGACTTATAAAATAAGACAAAGCCACTATGGAAGTAATTTGGAAGTTGTATACAAGTCATCTATGCTTATACTTAGGTAAGAGTCTCTGATAGTTGCTCTGTGCTTATCCTGTGAGAAGGGTGGTAGAGGTGAGGCTACCACCTTAGTGTGTGGTTGAGTCTCTTCCAGCCTATGGAAACCCCAGCTTCTTATTTCCTCAATTTTTAACAATTTCTGCTCTTAATTTTCTCTTACAAATTCTCATAAAAAGTTTTAAGAGCAATCCGTTTTCTTCAGCCAATGAATAACATTAACACAGTTAAAAATTAAGATTCTGGATCTGTCAAGATGGCTCAGTGAGTAAGAGCACTTCACCAAGCTTTAGGACCTGAGTTCAATCCCTCAGATCCATAGAGTTAAGAGAGAGAGCAAACTCTTGCAAGTTCACCTCTGACCTCCACATATGTATCATGGCATGTATGAGCTCCTCACTCTTGCTCTGCTCTCAATCGATCAATCAATCAATCAATCAATCAATGTAAATCCACAAAAGTTTTTTCCCTCACATCTCGCCCACAAACTCCTTTCTCCGTTCTGCAGCCTGTCAGCTCCTATACAAAAGGATGTTCCCAGCTGTGGGATCCTAAGCAAGGATCCTCCTGATAAGAATAAAGACTAATTCTGTTGCAGCAGTTTTAGAAAGAAGAAAGAGCTTTGTTTGAATAGAGCAGTAAACTGAGATGTACCACCAGTCAGATCAGTTGGTATTAGAGGTTTAACTAAAAGGAAGTAGGGAGCTCCGTGCTGGTTGAATGACAAGGAAGAGATGATGGTGCAGCCCTAAAGCCAGGGCATTATGCACCTTTGAGGGTTGGGTGCTGTTTTGAGGACTGAGGAGTTTATCTTGTTATCATAGGTCAGTTTGAACTTGTAACATAAAAGAGCAATTGGCCAGATGAGCTGACATCTTTGAATTCTCATTCCTCAAAATCCAGTTACAAACTGTTCTTGAATGGCTACTGAAAACAACTTAAGGGTTTTGCTGTTTACATTTTTTAATAGTTCATGTTATAGGTCTGTGGACATATAAAATTGTGTATATATATATATATATATATATATATATATATATATATATATATATATACATTTTGAACTGTTTTTTTGTTTAGATTATTCCAGATATACGCTGCTTGAATTACTTTATTATAGTTTTTAAAAGTCATAGAATTTCTTCCTGATCAATAAGAAAAAATAATGTAGGTTTCTATTTGTTTTTGACAAAGATTGTCTTTTATAGATAAATGTGTATATATATATATATGTATATATACTTGTTATATATGTTATAACAAACCAATTAGTGTGTTTGTTTGTTAGCTCAGGACCTTGTTATCTTTTTGTGGTCTGAAACTTAAAATCCACTATTAGCAAGTTTTAAGGCTTCTAAAATGAATCTATCATATCCCATATTGTATTGCTATTATTTAAACTTCTGAATTTTATCAGTCAACTTATAACTGTGAACAAAATAATATTTTAATTGAAATTATTTCTAACATATGCATTAACATATAAATCACCTATGTATTACATAAAATACACATAATCTGTACCACCTGCATGTTAATTATATACATATATTTACTCTCAATACATATTCTACATATTACATTAGAAAAAAGTGTAGAGATAGGTGGTCAAAGAATATATATATCTATTTGCTTATAGAGTAAAATTTTAAATTTTTTAAAGATTTATTTACTGATTTTATGTATATGAGTGCACTGTAGCTATCTTCAGACACACCAGAAGAGGACATTGGATTCTATTACAGAAGGTTGTGAGCCCATACGGTTTCTGGGAATTAAACTCAGGACCTCTGGAAGAGTAGTCAATGCTCTTAACTACTGAACCATCTCTTCATCTGCCAAATTAAAATTTTTGAACTGGTTTATAACATTTCACATCCATACTGAAATGGGATCAAGAACCTCTTCTGCTTCATCTTTACCAGCGCTGAAGTTAATCACTTTTACATACTTGCCAGTCTGAGCAATGGTGCCTCATTCTTTTCAGTTTGCACACTGCTGACTTGGAGTGATGTTGAGGACCATGTTAGAGGTTTCCATCATGTTTCACTAATTGTTCAGGCCTTGCTTCTCTTCTCTTCTCTTCTCTTCTCTTCTCTTCTCTTCTCTTCTCTTCTCTTCTCTTCTCTTCTCTTCTCTTCTCTTCTCTTCTTTCCTCTTCTTTTCTTTTTTATCATCATTGACATATTGGAGCTCTTGTGATATCTTTTGTAGAACTTCATGTACTGATTCTCCTTTCTTCTCTTTCTTGTCTCTTATCATGATTTGTTTTGTAAAAGTAAAGCTCCAGATGATCTGTGAAATAAAACTGAAAAGTACTTTGTGACTTTTGATTGGTCATGGAGCCTTGTCTCTGCCCTGGATTCTTTGATTTTATGTTTGCATCTGGGGCTTCATGATAAGGGAACAGCTGAATAGAGGGCCATTCTATGCCTCTGTAGGACTGAGTGATCAAACAAGGAAGCAAGGCTAAGTCATCCTGCTGGTCAAGGAAGCAGGGCTAAGTCATCCTGATGCTCAAGAAGCTGGAGAGGTCGGTTCTCAGAGCAGATCACCAAAGTGAGACAAGCAGAGTATCTTTGAAAATGCTTAAATTGGAAAAGTAAAGGAGCACAAAAAATAATGTTTCCTGGGAACAGTCTTAATTTCCTAGAGAATGGCCTCATTGACAGTTTTTAATTTAGGATTTAAGCCCATTTATACGTTCAGACCTCAAAAGAACTTTCACAGAGTAGCCTCATTATGCACAGTATATGTGACTAGAAAATAAATGGTGCTTAGGGTTCTGAGAGACTTTGAGTTGAGAACCATAAATCAACAGTGTTTTATTGAATAAGAGAAAATACCTCTTAAGTGCAATTTTAGAAATGGTGATTTCCTCACTTTATGTATGATAATCCTAAGAAATGAGGTAAAGGAGGACTTCCTAAGGTCTGTCTCAAGGATGTAACAATGTCTTGAAAAGACCCTTTGTCAAATCAGCATACCAAAACAGAAAAGGAGGGATGAGGGATGATGCATGTCTGGTCCTATCAATTACAAGATGGATAGACAACCTCAATCTGATTATTTAGATGCAGAAGACATTGTTTGTCAATGACATCAGGATGAAGATAAAGAACTCAAGAAATTAGACACCAACAATCCAAATAAGCCAATTTAAAAATGGGGTACAGAGCTAAACAAAATTCTCAACAGAGAAATATTCAATAGAGGAAAGGCACTTCAATAAATGTTCAATGTCTCCGTCATCAGGGAAATGCAAATCAAAGCAACCCCAAGATTCTATTTTAGACTTGTCAGAATGCATAAGATGAAAAACTGAAGTGATAGCAGATGCTGGTGAGGATACGGAGTAAGGGAACACTCCCCCATTGCTGGTAAGAGGGAAAGCTTTATCACCACTTTGCAAATAAATTTTGCAGTTTCTCAGAAAACTGGGAGTAGTTGTACCTCAAGTGCCAGTTATACTACTCCTGGGCATACACCTGAAAGATGCCCCATTATACCACAGGGACTTTTGCTCAACTATGTAGCTCATAGCAGCTTTATTCATAATAGCCAGAAACTGGAAAAAAAAAAAACTAAATGGCTCTCAGCTGAAGTATAGATAAAAATATACGGTATATTTACACAACGGAACACTATTTAGCCATTAAAAACAAAGACCTCATGAAAATTGCAGGCAAATGGATGGAACTTGAGAATATCATCCTGAGTGAAGTAACCCAGAACCACAATGACAAGTATAGTATATATGCACTTATAAGTGAACATTAGCCATAAAATGCAGACAATTATGCTGCAATTCACAGGCCCAAAGAAACTGGGTAATAAGGAGGTCCCAAGGGAGGATTTGCAAACCTCACTCAGAAAAAGAAACTAAATAGTTATCTGAGTTTGAGGGGGAACTGGGTAGGAGAGAAGGTGATGAGAAGAACAGAGATGGCGACCAGGTGTGGGGAGATGGAGGTGGGAGAAGGCTGGGAGTAAGAATGAAAATAAGTATAGGTGGGATCTCTGGTGACTAACTTGAGGCCTAGGTTGGGAGAGAATTCAGAGAGTCTATAGAAGTAGCCACAGCTGACATTCCTACCAGAAGGACTTCGAGAGATTGAATTGGGCACCTCCTGTAGCCAGGCAGGACTTCCAGAGGAGGGAGGACATCATTCCACCCACAAAACCTTTGACCCAAAATTTGCCCATCCTACAAACAGGGATAAATATGGAGCAGAGTCTGAGAAACAGCTAACTACTGACTGCCTCAACTTGAGACCCATCCCATGAGAGAAAGAGCCAACCCCAAAACTATGAATGATACTCTGCTATGCTTACAGGCCATGAACCTAGTATAAGTGACTCCTGAGAAATTCATACAACAGCAGATGGGGGCAGATGCAGAGACCCATAGCCAAACATCAGGCTGAGCCTGGAGAATCTTGTGGAAGAGTGAAGAAACAGAGAGCAAACTAGAAGGGTCAAGGATACCCCCCAAAGACCCATAGAGTCAATTCACATGGGACCATGGGGTATCACAGAGCCTGGGTCACCAACCAGGGAACACACATGAGCTAGACCTAGACCCCCTACATATTTGTAGCAAATGCCTTCATGTAGGTCCTCTAACAAGTGGATCAAGGGCTGTCTTGGCCTCTGTTTTCTGTCATTGGATATCTTCCCTCTCCCTAAACTGCCTGCTTAGGCCTCAGTGCTAGAGGATGTGCCTAGTCCTGCTGGGACTAGACACCACAGAGTGGGGTGGTACCCAAGTGGGCATAATGCCCTTCTCTGAGGAGAAGAGGAGAGGGCGTTGGAGGGAAGAATTTGGAAGAGCAGGACTGGGAGGAGAGCAGGGAGGTGGGCTTTGATCTGTATAAAGTGAATTACAATTTTTAAGAAAATATCTGCTATTAAAAGAATCTTCTTGCCGGGCGTGGTAGCGCATGCCTTTAATCCCAGCACTTGGGAGGCAGAGACAGGCAGATTTTTGAGTTTGAGGCCAGCCTGGTCTACAAAGTGAGTTCCAGGACAGCCAGGGCTATACAGAGAAACCCTGTCTCAAACAAACAAACAAATAAATAAATAAATAAAAATAAAAAATAAATAAATAAAAGAATCTTCCCTGATGAGGTCTGAGAGCTGCAGTGATCTGTGAGCATAGTGATATCAATTTAGAGAAGAGCTTTATATTTATTTAGGAGAATAACATAGTAGGAGGTTCATCTTTGAGACCTGTGATCTCACCAAACACATATTCTTGGCCATATAAATATAACACCAGGTATGTATTTCCTGCCATGCAATAGACCTAAAATCCAGGTAGAAATTGTTGGTGACTGCCATAACATACACAACATAACTTTCATAATTGCACTTAGGATGTGTCATCATATGCCAGTCATTATGTTAGTGCATAGGGTTCATGGCTGTGAGGAAGGAGAGTGGAGTACACGTGATATGAAGAGAAAAGGAATCATGGGTGTGAATTGAAGTAAGGAAAGAAAAGGGAGAGGGTGTTGTAGGAAGAATAACTAACACTAAGAATGTTTGCAAAGGTCATATGGAAACTATAAGCTTTATATACATATAAATTCATATATATGAATTCAAATATATATTATATATTATATATTATATATTATATATTATATATTATATATTATATATTATATATTATATATTATGTTATATGTTATATGTTATATGTTATATATTATATATTATATATTATATATATCCCTTGGTTGATAAATATAAACCCCCAGTGCCAGGTATGGTATACCTCCCCTTGAGATGTTGGTCAAGGGTATCTTGGAGACACTTAGAATAATACAGGCAATGGTTGGTTTCCCACCAGAACTTGATGCTAAGATTCTATTACTAAAGACCAATACATTTTAGCCATAAAAATCAAACTGCTACTGACCAGAAAGATTTCTTGGCACTGGGTAGTTTTCATAATGGTAGAAGATGTTATGAAGGCTGCTGGAGGCAAAGAGCTATTGTCTATCACGAGTTTCAGAGTCTCTGCCATAGATTATGCTTCTCAGCCTTGGTCACCTCAGGTAACATGGCCAAGGTCTTACTGGCATGAAACTTAACAGTGACCTACACATAACTTGAACATTGATCTGAACCTATTGAGGCCAATAAAGTTTCATCTGCCCTATAAAAAGTCTCATCTGCTGATGACACTACCCCAGGCATTTCTTGGTGTAACTATTACTATTTTTTCTAAGGAATGATGGCATTTCTTGAACACACTTGGACTTCCCCAGAAACAGAATCCAATGTGCTAGGATCTGTAAGCTGCCTGCGACCACACTAACTGGATTGCTGAGTGGGAGGCCAGAGCTGTATGGAAGGAACCGGTGAGAGAAATAATGGAGGCCAAGACAAAGTTCTCTGTTCAAGGCCCCAAAGTTTACTAAGAGTCTGTACTTAAAAAGAGGGAAGGCCCATCCCCTGCCTATCCTTTCTTGTTGCCTGGAGCCAGCCTATAAAGGATCTGCAGGATGTCTCTCTGGAATGTCTCAAGGGTCTCTCAGCAGGTAGCAGTATTTTGGAGAAGTACAGTGGCAGTTGACATAACAATAGAGCCATCTAAGTCTAAGTCGGAAGGCTACACCCCAGGTGGTCTCATACTCAGTGGCAGCAAAGTCTGAATCAACCTGCTTCAAGGCTGAGGGAGGATACAAGGATCATATTTTATTTAAGTAATTTAGCAGTAGATGCTTTATTCCTTTTCTTAAATTTTTTCAATTTTAAATCTATAGAATTATATTGATTCCCCCTTTCCTTTCTTTTCCCAGCTCACCTTGCATCCCCTTTAAATTCATGGTCTTTGATATTATTGTCACACACACACAAACACACACACACACACACACACACACACACACACACACACACACGAGAGAGAGAGAGAGAGAGAGAGAGAGAGAGAGAGAGAGAGAGAGAGAGAGAAATATATATCAATACAACATGCTGAAAACATTTAGTGTTGCTTATATATGTATCATATATGCATATAATTTCAGGACTGATCTGAAATTGAATAACGAAGTAAGGGACTAATTCCTTGAAAAGACTAATTCTCACTATATAAGTACCTTTCTAGCTACCTGTCAATTTTGTCTAGTAATCCACCCCTTTGAGATTTCTCCCTTTTCCAGTAGTATGTCTATTAAAATTGTTTTTATTTACGTCTCATTTAGGAAGCTCTGTTGTTAAGGTATCATGGGTGCAGCTTCCCTGTTGTTTCTAGGAGACACAACCTCACAGCTGACTTCCTAGTCTTCTAATACTAACAACCTTTTCAAACCCTTTTCCATGATGTTCCTAGAGTCTTGGCTACAAGAGCTGGACATACCATATTCAGCTGATTTATGCATTTTAACCAGTTGTGGTTCAATGTAATGATCTCTGTGTGCTACAAAGATTTTTTTGATGAAGCATTAAGATACATTTATCTCTAAGTTTAAGGATAAGTTTTAAAATATGCTGGTTTAGTAATATGGTAGTAGTCGATTTTCCTCTAAGGTTTATGATTTCACTAGCTATATGTAGTTGGCCAAGTTTCTAATACTAGACATTGTTTCTCTCCTATTGAGCAGGCTTTAAATCTCATTAGAGAGGTGTTAGTTAACATAGTGTACCTTTAGTGAGATCTTGCAATAGTAGTCATTGTTATGGTTCATGTACATCGTAATTGGGCATGACTATTAGTTGTTTCCCTAACTTGGCTGCTGGTATAACACCTTCTAATACTATAAAAGCTAGTTCTTAGGAAGAGGCTTTCAGGTTAGATCCAGCTCAGGTCTTGTGAGTATTATATCTGAAGTATTTGGTGCTTTTAACAAGAGGGACTTATTTTCAATCTCTGGAAGGAAAACAAGGGCAGTAGTGACATCTTATATTATTTTGGGAGTCTCTTGGACCAATAATTCCAGTGGATATTTCTCATGCCTGTTACTGGATTTTTTGATAGTCTATGACTCATGGAGGAGTATTGTCAACCTAAGATATATATGTGTATCTGTTTTTGTGTGCCTTTGTTTGTATGTCTGTATGTCTGTGTACATCCACACTTATAAGCACTATATCTAATGATATAATTGTAATGTAAATAATAAGATTCTTTGATATTTCCCCTAACATGTTATATGTCCCTCCTCCCCCATCTCCTGTGTTGACCTCCCTACCCTCTTCACTTGTCTCCTCTCCATTGCTCTCTTCACATAATTTCTAAAATGCTATCCCTCTCTCAAGCCCTAATGGTCCCTTTTTATATTACTGGGAAGAGTGTGGAATTGGGCAGCTCAAACCCAGAAAGACAATCACTACATATTCTCTCTCATCTGCAATCCCTGGCTCCAAGTCTTCAGATGTGAGTATATAACCCAAAAAAACCACATTTTATTTTATTTTATTTTATTTTATACTCATACTGTTCAAAGATATTAAAAACTATGTAAGGAAAATAATATGGGTGTGGAGACTCTTCCTCCCAGCAGTCTTTCCTTGTCATCCAATCTGATTTCCTGATAGTCAAAGACACTAGTTCCTATGAATTTTTACAGACTTATTTTATACAAATGTGCTTGTGTGCACACAAACATATGCACATGCATATAGCATTTTTGTTTGTCATTTAATCACAAGTAATTGCCTTTATATATAACACTTTGATTTTGAGCTTTTCACTATATTTTATAACTTTTATCTCTTGTAAGTCAGATAATTCCTTTTATGTGTCTGTCTTAATCTACTGCTAGGTTCTGCTATTCAGCTGGAGTCTGATCAAAAATTATTTAGACATTCTTTTGAAAATATGTTATCATGAAAACTTGTCATCAATTGCTTGCATGAGTTACTTCATTCATATGTGAAACAACATTTTGATAGACTGCATTTCTAGAAGCAGTAGCACTGGCAGACCATGGCTGAATGTGTCAATCCTTCAGTAAATATAGTTAAATCAACTAGACAGGAATACTATTTCTTTGGTGTTCAGTACAGAAGCTATTCTTTCGTTAAGATTCTACAAATTACTAACACTTGCTTTGTTTTCTGTTTAGGACGAAACGTCTTTTGAAGACAAGAGAACCATCACAGGAATATGGTAGCAAAGACCTAGAAAATAATAGTGTACCCAAGCATCTTTCCAGGACCCTTTCATGGATCGGTGGGAGGATAAAGCGTTTGCATTCTGCCTTTAAAAGTTGCCAGTGGTTTCATAATAAAAAACTAAAAGCTTAGAGAGGATTTTCCTTTTAGCATTTTAGTTCTCAAGTTTTTCACTGAACTGAAATTGAAATGTGACTGAAAAGAACATGACTTCCTTCTCCATTGCCATCCTTATCCTATTTCATTCTAGTAATTTCCCCATGTTTCTAATGTTGAGGTTATAACTAAATGGTAGAGAATTTCCTGGCATACAGAAGGCCTTGGAATGTATTTCTTTTTAGGACTGCCCTCCTCTTTCTCTCAGGTTCACACTGCTCTGACCCTTCCTTGACAGAGCTCTTCTATCCCAGAAAGCAGAGACACAGTAGGTGTCCTAAACAATCTTTCCTTCCTTTCCTATGAAGCATGTGCTGGAATTGTTCTCATGACACATAGAATTGAGATGCTGTTGATTCTATGCTCTCCCCACTAGGCCTTATCTTAAATATCTTTTTCACTCATCACAGTTGAGTCATTTTCCTAGATCTGCACTCTAATTTTGTGTTATTATTATACCACTGAGGTTGTGTTTCTTCAGTAAGAGAAGCTTTCTTCATGGAGAAAGCATGTATCGTCTTCATGGTTGGCTCCTGAGAGATGAGAAGCAGTGTAGGTCAGTGGGATAGCCAGGCTCTTTCTACTGTTCTAATGATTCACAAGTGTGAAGGGTTTGACCAAGTCTCATGTGTCATCTTAGATGTCTTCAACCATGGTTTTCTCATTCTTCAGGTCAAAGCAGCCTCTTTGTCTTTGCCACACCTGGCTGAGACATGGGATACACCTTCCAATGGGCCTGGTCATGTGGAGCAATAAGCTATCTGTGATGTAAACAGCACTCAAAGGTGCAAGGAGCCAGGTAAATAAATCCCCTTCGTTTTTTTCCTTTATGGACTGCCTTGATGTACAGAAACACTTTGAAGCCTTGCCATGGAAATTCGATTAGAGTCTGATGGCTGAGACATTACCAGATGAGAGAGAAGCAGGAACTCTGACTACAGATCTCACTTCTCCCTCATTTCCTCCACATCAACCCCCTAATCTCACTTTCAGTTCAGTAGCAGTCAACCTGATGCAGCCTCCATTCTACACTGCCACCACCTTCCAACTTTCCTTCACAAACATCCTGTTACCTAAGCCCACAACTCCGATAGGCTTTCTCTAGAAACCCACCAGTCAAGCCTGACAGAGAAGCAAGTAGGCCAGGAAGGAAAGTAGGAGAGCTTTGTATCTTTATGATCACTCTTTAAATCCACCCCACCCTTTGTCTCACTGCTCATCCTCAGCTCTATAGCAGAGTATATACTGTGACCTATACTCACTCTCTGACCTTATTCCTAGAGGACACAACAGATAATCATAAAACACATTGACATTAGACCTATTTCTTTCTTTCAGCCCCATGTTCTCAGAAATAAGACTCAGACTCAAAATATATTTTAGAATACCTTGGCCATCTCTGACTAGAACTTAACTTAGATAAGACAGTTATTTTAACTTATATTCTGCCATGAAGCTGATTACCTGTGCTCAGATACCATGTGTCCTCACATCTTCTCAGGTGAATCTACCCTACCCTCTGGCACTATCCTAGAACTCTTCCTCCTTCAAAATGTCCCATGTCCCATTTTGTGCCTAATCATAGATCATAGGCTTTTTATATACACATGATGCACATGTTGCCAAGTCTGACAAGCTGAGATTGACCCTGAAGAACCAAGAGGCGGAAAGAGAAAACAGACAGGTTGTTCTCTGTCCTCCACAGGTATCATTAGCAAGTGTGCACCCACACATATAAATAATACATTTACCAAATAATGTATATAAATCCAAAGAAATAAAAAGGTAAAATATTTCTTCTATATCATTAGGAATAGAGGAACCTAGGTCTTGCAAACTTTATATGCCCCAGTACAGGGGAATGCCAGGGCCAAGAAGTAGGAGTGAGTGGGTAGGGGAGCAAGGCAGGGGGAGCGTATAGGGAACTTTTAGGATAGAATTTGAAATGTAAATAAAGAAAATATTAAAAAAAAAAAAAAAGAAAGAAAAAAAGCAAAAAACAAACAAAGAAACAAACAAACAAAAAAACACCTGGCTTGCCGGGCAGTGGTGGTGCACACCTTCAATCTCAGCACTTGGGATGCAAAGGCAGGAGGATTTCTGAGTTTGAGGCCAGCCTGGTCTACAGAGTAAGTTCCAGGACAGCCAGGGTTACACCAAAAACAAAACAAAACAAACAAACAAACAAACACACCCTGCTTTCCTGCCTTCTATGGATACCTTTGGCTAGATACCGCCTAGTCCATCCAAATTTCCAATTCCCAATACCCAGGAACATATTTTATCTAGAACTCCCAGTGGCTACATCTATCAGAATCACTGAAAGAATTTCCTGCCAGACAACAGAAATTCACCACACTTCCCTAAGAACCAGAGGGGAAACAGAAAAAAAAATAACCACCCAACAAAAAGATGCATAGACATCGGAATAAAACTACAATCAATAACAGCCAGAACAATATATCTAAGATAGAGCTCAGAAGCCCTACCAAGGTAGACTCTTAGACTTGAAACATACTTAAAAGTATAAGAGAAAGACATTAAAACAGGTTTAATAAGTAAGATAGAGATCCTAAAAACAGAGATGAATAAATCCCTTAATGAAATCTATAAAAAACACAAACAAACAGTGGAAGGAAATAAATAAATCTGTTCTATACCTAAAATTGAAAATAAAATTAATAAAAACAAATCCAAACTCAGGGAAATCTGGAAAGAAAAGTTAGGAAG
Source organism: Mus minutoides (assembly GCA_902729485.2). Lineage (NCBI taxonomy): Eukaryota > Metazoa > Chordata > Mammalia > Rodentia > Muridae > Mus > Mus minutoides. Next base: position 1,141,741 of record LR749499.1, read on the forward strand.
TAAAACAAAGACCTCAGAGGCAAGCTTCACCAACTGAATACAAGAGATCCAAAGAGGCTCAGCCACTGCAGTCTCAGTAGAAGAAATGCATACTCGGTCAAAGAAAATGTTAAATCTTAAAAAAAGAAAAATTCTGGAACAAAACATCTAAGAAATCTGAGACACTGCATGAAGGCCAGCCTAAGAATGACCAGCATAGAGCACAGAGGACAGTGGAAGCCGAAGAAATCCAAGTTAAAGGTACAGGAAATATTTTCAACAAATTGTAGAAAAAAATTTCCTTAACCTAAACAAGGAGATGCCCATCAAGGTATCTTCATGCCCCCCCCCCAAAACAAAGAAGCATAAAGAATATCAAATAGACTAGACAAGAAAAGAAACTCCCCTTGGAATATAATAACCTCAACACTAAATATACAGAAAAGACAAAAGGACCAAGTAACATAAAAAGGTAAAACTATTTTCATAATACCTGACATCTCAATGGAAACTCTAAAAGCCAAAGGAATTTCACTGATGTTCTTCTAACTAAGAGATCACAGATGCCAGCCCAGACTACTAAACCCAGCAGAAATTTCAATCACCATAGATGGAAAAAATAAAATATTTTATGATAAAACCAAATTTAAGCATTATCTACCTATGAGAGATTAAGCATTATCATCATAGAAGGAAAACTCCAACCTAAAATGTTAACCATACCATCGCAAGGAATAAGTAATCCTATACCAATACATCAAAACACAGGGGAAACACACATGCACGTGTGAGTACACACACATACACACACACACACACACACACACACACACACAAAACAGCAACAAAATAACAGGAATCAATAAACCCTGCTCATTAAATATCTCTGAACACCCATGCTTCTACTGCATTAAAGAAACATACTGTATCACGAAGAGGAGACATCACTTCAGGGTAAAATGGACCTAAGAAGCAAGCTGGTGTAGCCATTTTAATATCTGATGATTTTAATATCAATATAATTTAAACTAAAATGAGTTAAAAAAAATAAGAAAAGAGCTACATATTCACAAATGGAAACTACCAAAAGAACATTGCAATTCTTAATATCTATGTATCAAACACAAAGTCATCCAAGTTCATAAAAGATTAATAATAATACAGCTTAAATCATATATTGATCCCCACACACTGAGAGTGGAACCTGTCAATATCCCACTCTTGGCAATAAATCATCAAGACAAAAACTAGGCAGAAAGTCTGTAGCTAACTGGTGTTATAAAATGAATGGACCTACCTACAAATATTTAGAGAATATTTCACCTAAACATAAAAGAATACATCTTCTCAGTACCTCATGCATCTTTCTAAAAAAAAATGACTACAATCTTGGACACAAAGCAAGTCTAAACAGACACAAGAAAATTGAATAACATCTTCACCGTGTTTGACCACCTTGGATTAAAACTATTTATCAACAACTACAGAATCAACAGAAAACTTTCACTTGTGGGAACTGAACAACTCTCTATTGAGTGAAAAATGGATCAAAGCAGAAAATAAGAAATGTAAGACTTCTTAGAATTGAAAAAAAAAAAATTGAATACACAATGTACGCAAATCGTTAGGTGGCAAGCTAATAGCACTAAGTGTCTATGTGAAAACCTGTGCATTTCCACTCGGCCATTCTCCTGTATAGGAGGCAACCATAGCGCCCAGCCAGAATGGCATGATCCTGAAGCCCCACTTTCACAAGGATTGGCAGCAGCGAGTGGACACTTGGTTCAACCAGCCAGCACACAAAATCTGCAGGCGCAAGGCACAGCAGGCTAAAGCACATCACATTGTCCCTCGTCCTGAGTCTAGCCCCATCAGGCTCATCGTGAGGTGCCCTACAGTAAGATACCACACCAAGATCTGGGCTGGCAGAGCCTTCAGCCTGGAAAAACTCAGGGTGGCTGGTATCCACAAGAAAATGGCTCACACCATCAGCATCTCTGTTGAACCAAGGAGGTGAATCAAGTCCACTGAATCACTGAAGAACAAAGTGTAGCTCCTGAAGGATTACCAACCGCTCTAAGCTAATACTTTCTCCCAGGAAGCCTTCTGCTCCGAAGAAGGGAGACAGTTCTGCTGAAGAACTTAAACTGGCCACCAAGCTGACAGGACCTGTGATGCCCATCTGGAATGTGTACAAAAAGGAAAAGGCCAGATTTATCACAGAAGAAGAGAAGAACTTTAAGGCTTTTGCCAGTCTCTGAATGGCCCGTGCTCTTTGGCATCTGAGCAAAAAGGGCGAAGGAAGCTGCAAAGCAAGACGTTGAAAAGAAAAAGTAATGTACTGTTGGAGAGTTACAATAAATTTTCCATTAAAAAAAAAGAAAGAAAGAAAGAAAGGAAGGAAGGAAAGAAAGAAAGAAAGAAAGAAAGAAAGAAAGAAAGAAAGAAAGAAAGAAAGAAAGAAAGAAAGGAACACAGAGATCTCCTATAAGTAACTTAATAACACACCTGAAAGGTATAGAACAAAAAGAAGAAATCCTACCTAAAAGGAGTAGTCAGAGCATCATAAAGACATACTTTTATACTTTTAAAAATCTATGCTCTACTAAATTGGAAAAATCTAAAGGAAATGGATAATTTCCTTGATACATATCATTTACCAAAGTCAAATCAAGAACAGATAAGCAATTTTTACTTCTTAGCTATTTATTTTACATCCCATCCCCTCCTATCCTTTCCCCTATCCCCTCTCACTTCTTCTCTGAGTGGGTGTGTCCCTCTGGCCCCCCCACCCCCCCTGCACATCAAGTCTTTGTGAGGCTAGGCACATCTTCTCTCACTGAGGCCAGACAAGCCAGCTTGCCCAGCTAGCACAATGTATCTCCCATAGAGGCAATAGCTTTTGGGATAGCCCCTGCTCTAGTTGTTCAGGACCCACCTAAAGAACAAGCTGCACATCTGCTACAAATTTCCTAGCTCAAGCCTGTGTACATTCTTTGGTTGTTGGTTCAAACCTGAGAGCCCCAATGGTTCAGGTCAGTTGCCTTTGTTGGTCTTCCTGTGGAGTTGCTATATCCATCTGGGCCCTCAATCCTCCTTCCTATTCCTTTACAATAGTTCCGAAGCTCCATCTATTGTTTGGCTAAGGGTGTTTGCATCTGTCTGAGTCAGTTGCTGGGTGGAGCCTCTCAGAGGACAGCCATGAAAGATTCCTTTCTGCAAGCATAACAGTATCATTAAAACTGACCTATAATCACTAGCAAAATGAAGCTGTCAATAAAAGTCTCCCAGTTTTAAGAAAAAAATCTCATAACCAACCTCAACTTAAATAGAACCTCAAAACAATTCCAATAAAATTAGGAACAAGACAACCTCTTATCTACTTGTTCCATACATATTTATGGTAGTACTTTGAAATCTTAGCTAGAACAAGAAGACAACTGAAGGAGATTAAAGGGATACAACTCAGAAAGGAAGAAGTCAAAGTCTCTATTTGCAGTTGATGCATTATACATAGGTGACTATAAAATTTTTAGTGTGAAACTCCTGTAGCTGATAAACTCATAGAAATCAGTAGCCCTCCTACATACAACTGACAAATAGACTGAGAAGGAAATCATGAAAACAACAGTTTTTACAATATCCTTAAATAATATAAAATATCCTGGGGTTGCTCTGAGATGAAACACCATGATTTAAAGCAAGTTGGGGAAGAAGGAAAGAGTTTATTCAGCTAGTACTTCCACAATACTGCTCATCATCAAAGAAGTCAGGACAGAAACTCAAATAGAGGAGGAAACTAGAGCCAGAAGCTGATAGAGAGGCCATGGAGCAGTGACGCTTACCCTGGTTTCTTACAGAACCCAGGACTACTATCCCAGGAATAGCATCACCCACAATGGGCTCTGCCCTTCTACATTGATAAGAAAGTGTCTTATACCAGGATCTTATGGAGACTTTTTTTTTCAATCCAGGGTCCATTCTTTCAGATAACTCTAGCTTGTCATAAAAGTAACCAGGGCACCAAGACTTGTATAATAAAAATTTTAAGGCACTGAAGAAAGAAGCTGAAGCCAGAACAAAGGGAGGAAGGACGGGGAAAGGATTGTTTGAGGGAGTAACCAGGAGGAGGAGCAATGTGTGGGATGTAAAGTGAAAAAAATAAAAGTGAAATGAAAAATTTAAAAAAAAAGAATGGAAGGTATTAACCCAACATTGCTTGTGTTTTGGTTCAGATGTTACATAGTAAGTATAATTTTAATTATTCCTAGTTAGGTCCTCCCATTGTCAAAACTAAAGTTCTTTAAGACCCATCACAGATACTGTCCTTATGACTAAAGGAAAAATCCTGGAAAAAGCTCAGTTGTTACTGTGAGAGAATTCATGGAAGTATAATTAGGGTCTGTTGCTGCTGTTTCATTACCCAGCATTGCAGTACAAAATGTAAGTCCTTTTTCTGGAATCAGGTATGTAAAATAAACGTCAACAGGAATGGGAAGGGGCTGTGTAACTCAGCCATAAGGTTATGGATAGCATGCCTGGGTCCCCTCATTTAACCAGAAGGTAGGAAAGAGAAGGAATGATTTTAAGGCAGAGGCCAGCGTACAATAACCTTGAATGTATCATTTAGCTTGCACTGACCATGGAGAAAAGCAGGAAGACTCTGGTGTGTGCCTTCATTTTTCAGGAGTGGCTTTTTCCTGCTATGTAGGTATGTGTGTGACTTGCTGGCCATCTCAAAACAGGTGTTAGGCTCTGGAAGTTGCTGGATCTCCTCTGCATCCAAGTTCCTCTTAGACTCCAGTCCTGCCTGGGTTATTTGTTGTCGTTTATTTAATTTTCCTCTTTCAGAGATAATATGGCAAAACACAAGACCACAGCTGTGCCTCTTCTCAAACTTCTTCACATTTAGACTATTTTTATGTAATGAGGAAAAATTCACCATGGAATGTCATGTCTTCTGGATGGCTAGTGGAGCCTAGTAGGATGACGATGTCACCTGGCTTTGAAAGAGGCTTAAATATGGAAAGGCCAATTTGCAAGCCTTGCATATTTTGTTGCTGACACAAAGCTGGGAAAGAAGCAAAAATATTTTGATCTTTCGGTCTGGGCATTTTGTGGCAGATGGTCTCTTAAGCAGTCTTTTACTGGAGGAGGGTAAGTGGCCGACAGAGGAGGGTACCCAAATAGAACACACAAAGTCAAAGTGAGAGAAACTTGGCCTCATTTCATGAGACCTTGTGCCAAAACTTGGAACACCCATGTATCTCCATTCAAGCGAGGAGAGGTTCCCCTTCTGAGCTATGTGACAGGGATGACAGTTCACTTAAACAGTCTGGTGGGACCATTTGTTAGGTTGCCATCCATGCACACAGTTGGAAAATGTGCAAGTCTGTATCATTGGCAATTAAGTGTTGCGGGAGGAGGGTCTGGGGAAGTTTGTGGTAGGAAGAGAACAATTGTTGTCAGAGCCAGGTAGCCAAACGAAGACTAGAGTCTTTTGGACCTCATGTCAGGTGACTATAGAGTCTTGAGATCTGCGACACAGGTCCATGTATTTATACTTAAATGCTGCTTTCTGTCTGTATTTCTGGCTGACAGGATTCCAGCTCTCCAGAGACACAGCTGCCTTGCAGAATACGTGCCACCTCACCCTCATCAGACAATCCTTCTGATGATGCAAATGCACTCTGGAAAAGCCCAGAATGCCATAAGATGCCTAGGAGAGCTGAGACTCTCTGTGGCCCCATGATTTTCCCACTTTCAGCTCTAAAGTTTGGTTATAATATACTTAATTCATTTGTCTGGAAACAGCCATCTTCTTCCAAAAAGTACAAGACAGAGGCACCCAATCATTCTTTCCAAAGTCCTAAGAGGCATAGAAATATAACTGAAGCCAAAGTATGGTGTCACTATCCTGAGAATGGAGCAAAGTGCACAGTGGCCTCTTGGTTAGGATATCTTTCCCAATCACATTTGATCACTAGTGATCCTAGACTGGGCTTTAACAACTCACACAGCAGAGGCCAGGATAAGGTCTTATAGGACATACTTACACCTATATACTACGCAGGCAATGACCCTTTCTGAGCAACATCTCTCTGCTAAGAGTTGTCTCATCCTTAGAGGAATAGAGGAGAAGATGCTGGCTCTATGAATACCACTTAAAATCATGAAAATTATTCATCTTTGTTTCTATCAAAATAAAAAGACCCACTCAGGTCCCAAAGTAGTCATTTCGAGTTGGTTATCTATGCATGTGGTATATAGTTCCATTCTCCTTCACTATATAAAACAAGTCAGGAATAGTCAGATTGACTAATAGGTTTTATTTCTTTGTGTATTTATATAAAAAGATATATCTGGCCTTTCATGCACATGAACTATGTATCTATGAATTCAACAAATATAGGATGGATAATGTTTAAAAAGTTGTACTCATACTGAATATGTGGAGTTTTAGTGTTATTATTTCCTCAAAAGTACACTATAGTAGATATTTTCATAGCATAAGAACAACATATACACAAGTACTATACATGTACATGTACAATGATTTTAAATTACTGGGCTATATTCCCAGGTTACATGCAAATATTGCAATTCTATACATAAGATATTAGCATCTGCAGCTGTTGGAAGTTGGTATTTAGAGCATCCTGAATATACCGAGGACCAAAGTGCAGTTACACATGGAGCATAGTACCTTCAAATGTGCTTCAAGTGGCTTTGTGTAATTTGTCTTTGAAACAAGTATGGGGGAAAAGTTGGGTTTTAAAGAGTCAGTTGATTTACTCAAAAGCACCTCATTCATGGAAATCTAGAATTTAGAATTTCTGAAATGAAGTCTGGAATTCTCCTCCTCCTCCTCCTCCTCCTCCTCCTCCTCCTCCTCCTCCTTCCCTCCCTTCTGCCTCCTCCTTCACTCCTCCTCCCCCTCCTCCTCCTCTTCTTTTTCCTCCTCCTCCTCTTCTTCCTCCTCCTCTTCCTCCTCCTTCTCTTCCTCTTCTTCTTCCTCTTCTTCTTCTTCTTCTTCTTCTTCTTCTTCTTCTTCTTCTTCTTCTTCTTCTTCTTCTTCTCTCTTCCACAGCTGCTTTTTAATGCAGAGAAAGTGCTAAGCAAGAGAGCATCACTGAAACCTGTAGAATTTTTTTTAACATTTCTCCTTATATCTCTTTATTTTCAATTTTTTTATTAGATATTTTCTTAATTTACATTTCAAATGCTATCCCGAAAGTTCCCTCCCCCCTCCCACCGCCCTGTTCCCCTGCCCACCCACTCCCACTTCTTGGCCCTGGCGTTCCCCTGTATTGGGGCATATAAAGATTGCAATACCAAGGGGCCTCTCCTCCCAATGATGGTCGACTAGGCCATCTTCTGCTACATATGGAGCTAGAGACACGAGTTCTGGGGGTTCTGGTTAGTTCATATTGTTGTTCCTTTTCTAGGGTTGCAGACCCCTTCAGCTCCTGGGGTTCTAGCTCTAGCTTCTCCAATGTGGGCCCCGTGCTCCATCTTATAGATGACTGTGAGCATCCACTTCTGTATGAGACAGCTATATCAGGGTCCCTTCAGTAAACACTTGCTGTCCTATGCAATAGTGACTGACTTTAGTGACTGATTATGGGATGGATCCCCCAGTGGGTTAGTCTCTGTATGGTCCATCCTTTCATCTTACTGCCTCATTAGAGTTGAAACAGCCTGGTGAATTGGATCTAAACTCTCTGTAAGAAAGGAGGGGTTTGGCATGGGAGAGCAGTCAGGTTGAATACAATCTGCAAGGGAAGGTCCTTGCTGAATATCCCTCCTGCACTACAGAACAGAGAGGCATGCAGAGAAAACCATGCTTCTGTACACTTCCAGCATATAGTGTTGGTCACCCTTCATCCTTGGAGGGTGGATCCCTGTGCAGTTAGGAAGTTCTGGTCTTGGATGAGGGTAGGGAAAATGCTCAAACTCTCTTTGTCTTGTTCCTGGGGACATTTTGTTTAATTTTAGACACAAAGGAAAGTTACTCTGATAGTATGCACAACTCCAGCATCCAGTGTGCTTAGCAGTTCTAATCCATCCATTTTCTTGTCTTTCTCTATTCACTTACAGCAAGCCCAACCTCAATGTTTATTGAATTTCTTTTGGAACAACTGAGAAGATAAAATGAGATTTTCTTTATACACAAAGTAGCATATTATGCATCCTGTTTTATACTTTGTTCTTTTAATTCAATAATCTGTAACATAATTCACTCACTATCAATTTTTATGACTCTTTCCAGCTTTACAGTAGGGTAGAGCACTTTTAGCTATTCTCTGTTTATTCTCCAAGCTGATTCTCATAATTTGCTAATAAAATAATCCATGACCTGTCACATTATGCATTTATACTTCAGTATAAAGGTGCATATATAGAGTATTTATAACTGCTGGAATTCCCCTACATAGGGGCTGAATTAATCTGCATTCACAGAGCAGTAGATCAGAGTTCTACTTCCCAATGGCCTTACCAGCAAACTATGTTATGGTACTTTTAATAGCTATGGCATGTTGGTATGGTTTGGATGTGCAGTTCCCTTATTAGGAATGTAATTAAACATATTTGCATGCACTTAAGATATCTATTTATTAACATTGGATCTTTTGTTCATTTTTATGTTGGTCTTTGTCTTATTCCTCCTTAGTATTAGAGAGGATTTTTTGGTATCTTTTGGTTTTATGTGTGTGTGCACACTCACATACATCACTGTGCTTGTGGGAATGTTGGGAGAAGCCAGACAAAGCTGACCGGCAGGACCTTGTATCCTTGAGACAGAGCTTCATTGAACTTGAAGCTCATGTTTGACTAGGCTGACAGACTAGCAGCTTCCCAGGTGTGCATTTCTCTGTCTTTCCTTGTAGTGTTAGAGTCATGACATGCCTATTTCTTTCCTGTTCCGTGTACCTGTCTTACTATTTTCCAACCTTTGGGCCAGTATGATTTAAACTAGGAACTCTATATTTTTAGTCTACTAAGTATTGTTTCTCCATGACTTTGAAGCTTGAATTTCTACTATTTTGTCTTTATGAAATGGTCTTTGTACTCCTTCTAGTCAGTTTATTGGGCATTTCCAAATGCTGGCCATCTGAAGCATCCCCAGATGCAGCAACCTGCCCTTTTCTATGTGGTTGCTTTCTCAGTCCCTTTTGTGCCAAGTTTTAAGTGTTATTTGTTAGATAATGACTATGGCTCATGATTAGTGAAGTGACCCTAAGGGCATATGGTATTTAGTGAAGTGTTGAAGTACTGGGAGGTTTCAGAAATGAGCTGTGAAAGTCTAGAGGTCACTAATAAGGCCTCTCTGATGGACCATGGGAGGGTGAAAGTGAGGTGGGAATGAGGAGGTAGACAGTTGCAAGTGACCACCTTCTGGTTCCATTTAGTGTTCAGATGACAGTGTTTTAAGGAGAATTGGGTGTTTTCCATGCCATCTTCAGTCTCAGCCCCCCCCTCTCTCTCTCTCTCTCACACACACACACACACACACACACACACACACACACACACACACACACGTGAGACAGAGAGAACAGATAAATATCAATAAGAGCATGTTCTAAAATTATTGTTGAACAAAACTGAAAACTCAAGCCTCGAAGGAGGTGCAACACCACATACACATGCACACACACTCATGTGCACACTCAAGCATATATATGTATACACTTGCCCATATACACTCACACATACATTCCCACACACATACCACACTCATAGAAACACAAGCTACATACACTCACACACACACATCACACACATTCAAACCACACGTTCACAAATACACCACACAAACACACATGCACACATACACACACATCACACACATTCAAACCACACACACACATGCACACATTCACATACACCATGTGTACACACATGCACCACACACACATATACATACTACACATACTCATATACCCAACACACATATATACATATTATACAAGCAAACACTCACACATACCACAAACACACTTATGCACACATAGCACACACAGAGAGAGACAGAAACAGAGAGACACAGAGACAGAGGGAGAGCTTTCTGCTTTGCTCAGCCTTTAATCAGACAGTGCTGCTTAGAGACAGTAGCAAAAGACACCAAGGAAGATTTGCTAATTACTGGTTTTCTATGAGAAGAGGTAGAGAAAACTGTGAAAAGATAGTAGTTTAAAGCAACATATGAATTCTCACTGGCCCCACAGGCTTAGAAAAGCACACACATGGAAGCAGTTTGGTGGGCAGTCTCTGATTCATCCTGATCCTCCTGCCTAGCTACTCTAGAGATGATGCATCAGAAGGAAGGTCAATACAACAGGTGTGCATCATCTGAGAATTGCTCAAACTGTGGCTGGAGAGCCAAGTTAACTCCTTTTTTTTCTAATAATTAAGAACTAGACATTTAAAAGCAATTTGATTTAAAAGAGACTTTCATGTAAGCGGTCAAAACCTTATGAAAATATGGATTCTCCTGGCTTGGGTTCCTGAGTTCTTCAGCATCACACTGGCTTGAAGGATTCCCTTCTCAAATAAGAGTCACTGACATAGAGGCCCAGCTGTGGCTATAGTGGAAGAAACAAAGAAATCACATATGAATGAAGATATTTTGTACCCTCCCTCTACACTTGTCTCTCATTTTTATTCTTGATCTTCAGAATATATATGGTAACATTTATCTGTTTGAGTAGAGATTTTTAAATAAATTAAAAATAAGGCTTTTAATGTTCTCAAGTAAATATAAATTCAATTTGACACCAAGATAGCACTGGGTTAGTTGTGGCACAGTCAAGTAGACACAAAATATACTGTCACATCTAAAACTATACTCATTTTTTAAAGGATCATAACCTAGGCATCCTGGGAAGAAACACACATAGATAGTTCTCTATTTTCTTTGCCCTAATTAAATACCTGAGTTAGATAATTTTTAAATATATTTATTAGCAAACAGTTTAGGACACTGCACATCTAGAAGGTCAAATAGTCTCTTAGACTGGCCTCTGGTGCTGACCTTTATAGCTTGTCCAATTAATATGGATAGAATTGTGGTAAAAATGTGGATAATAAGGAGAAGTTGCATGGTAGACAGAAAGACAGAAATTGGGGAGATGAAATGTGCCATGCACTTTCATAACAGCCCAGTCTTGTGGGAACTAACTGGGGAAGGGTTTTCCTTGAGATCTTTGCTAACTTCTTCTGCAAGCTGCTTTTTCATTGACTTAATATCCTTGCACCAAATCTTACCTCTTAAAGGTCCCATCATATTCTAGCATCAGAATACTGAGGACCAAATTTCTACTATTTAACCTCTTTGAATATATATACCACAGCAAAACAAAGACAGAAAACTCAAGGGGCATTGTCATGAACTGTTGAAGTCAAACCCCCGTAAAAAAGTGCTGCTAGCTTCTTTCTTGGCCTGAGCCTAGACATGCTTTATACTCCCAGCAACTGTAGATCAAAGGAAAAAGATGGGAGGGGTTGTTTGTTTGTTTTGGTTTTGTTTTTGTATGAAATGGAGGTTCAATCACTTGGGTGTCTTGCCTTTAGAAATGAAATATATATGCTAGCTGACCAATTTCCAATCCCCCCATTTCCCAAATTTCCATCTTTGCCCACAGGTCTATGCTCTGCAATGAAACCTAGCAGGATGGCAAGCTGAGCCTGAGCATCTTCACAGTGTTTGCCAGCAGACAGAAGCCCAAGCACCTAAGCACACAAATGGAGGGCACAAGCTACCCTTGACTGTTCCTCTGTCTTGAACCTCTCTTTCATTTCATTGTTCTCCTTACAGGTCTTCTCAGACTCGTCAAAATGTAAGCTACCTGAAATGCCAACTCATCACTATTGTGATTCCTTCAGCAGCCTACTTAAGAAAAGCTTCTAAGTGTAAGAAACACCTGGAGTCATCCCCTACCCCACAATGAATAAGCTGGTAACTCACTAGTCAGAATATTTTGATCCCCGTTCTCTCATGTTTCTTTTGCTTACGTAAACTAGTTTATGTAGCTGGTCTGGGCAACAGTCAATCAAGCGTTCCTGTATGCATGAGTCACTCAGGAGCTTGTTAGAATGAGGATTCTAGCTCTGTGTTTCCAGTCATTTCCCAGCCAATCCTAGGGCTGTTGACTTATGGACCACACAGAGATCTAGTAACCATAGCTGTTGGTGACTGGCTTTTGATTCCTTTCTAGAAGGCTGGAGGCAGGGGAGCTTTATGCTCCTAGCTTCTGATTTTTCTTCTGTAAATGTGTGAATATGGTCTCTGGCCTTGAAATCCATTGTCTGTTTTAAGTCAATATAAAAAGTCTCCTTATCCAGACACACATAAAACCTAGAAATAAATCCATCCTAATCAATCTTTATTCGTCATTTTTTCACTAAGGGCTTTGACAAGTATAACAGTATGCTGTACCCTAGCTCAGTCTGCACACTAATTACAATGATGTGTGTCTGCTATATTAATAAAAAATGTAATACATGAAGAAGTCACTAAACATCATAAATATCAATCCCCACTGGCGATGACTTCCCTGCATTATGTTATTCAGTCTTGTATACACTTAACTAGATCAGTACTAATTTCAGTTTAACTTAGAGAAGGTTAGGAAGAAATGAATGAGCCAGTCGAGATTTATTTTTTCACCCCAAAGCTAAGATGGTAACTGCAGTGTTAAAGCATAGTATATGTTGTGATATTAAAATATTTTTTAGTTTTAGTTCAAGAAAAATAGAAGTAATTTCAGTAAGCAAGAAAGAGCTAGAGACACAAGATGATATTGAGGACTCTGCAATGGAGACATTTGCTCCTAAATATTCTGGAATTTTCTATAAACTTCCAACAGATTCGCAGAGCTGTAACAACATTTTGTTAGATATGAACCTCATAAGTTGATTGTATGTACTGGAACTGAAGTGTTGTCATTTCATAACATGATTGCTCCCCGAATTTCACATTTCTGGTCCTCCTCTTAATTTAAAGTATGATCTGGAGTTTGCAACCTATTAAACCGTGTGCATATTTTTCACTTTTAAGTTATGGAAAATTAGGATAGAATTGAAGCTATAGTTATACAATTGGTTTGTCCAGAGTCTAATTGGCTTTTCTAGGGTAGCCATGAGCTACTATTAGGCTTGGCCCTGGTCATTCAAGAGGGTTAGGTAACCGCACACACTTAAGTTTTATTCTAGCAACCTGGCTGGCATTTCCCTCTACTTCAGTCTTTGGGGTAAATGTAAAGGTTTAGGATCTAGTCTAAAGAGCCTTTCTAAAGCTCCCTGAAAAGATAGGATCATCTGGTCTGCATACTACCATTTCACACAGCTGACACTTGGTTATGGATCCCCCAGCCTGACCTTAGACAATGGGAGACTTCTCTGGAGACATCAGGAGGTCCTGTATCAGGCATAGGTGCTCCTGTAAATGTGACCCTGTTCTGCTGTGCACCTCTCTGCCTGTGACTGGGCATTCGTTTGTCTTTAATGAGATTTTGCAGTGACAGGATTGGAACAGATTGCTGGCATTATGGCAGCCAGGATATTGTCAGGAGGAACTTGGCAGTGCTCAGAGGTGTTAGGATGCTGGCTCTTTGCTCAAGGGCAAGAATATTGAAGGAGATGAGACAGAGTGAAGGTAATGTCACAAAAGTTTCAGAGATGAAACCCGTAACAGTACATGCATGGCAAATGATTTGGGGTTTACATACTTTTGAGCCCTTGGTGACTGAAGACATCGCCAAGAATTGCTTCAGTGATATTCGTTCATAAATCTGCATAATAATCTCTCAGCAGGGCTTTGGTGAAATTACAAGTATTCATTTACTAAATTGGGTTCAGTGTCTGTATCCTGCATGCCATATGAATATTCAGCTCAGTGAATGCCTCCCAAGCTATGTTGAAGTTAACACATAAGCTGAATATAACTCAAGGAGAACTCAAAATTGCATGCTTATTTTAACCTAACAGAGGGCCTAATGCCTTAAAGAATTGGACCTCCAACCCTTGCTATGTCAGTTAATACTCATTCTAATAAAGCCCAATGTAAAGCTGTTTTTTCAGTATTTGAGTCTGATTTTTGGCATTAAGTGGTTTTCTTTATAACAGGGGATTAAGATAATAATACACAGGGCTATGAATGGTTTTTGAGAACAGTGGCAGCTGCCAAGCAGATTCAGGAAGAATGTTTAATTACAGTGCTCAGTAATAACAACAAAGAAACAGTTCAATGAGAGGAAACAAGTCTATTCTGTGACAAAGGTCTGTGCTGGGTGGAGGAGGTTCAGTGTACCACTGAGTGTACCACAGATAGTTATAGTTACAACTGCCTTGGTGGTCAGTGGGAGTTTTCCTTCCATTTGAGCATTATTTCTTCTCAGTACAACTCAGTTGGCACTCCAGGTTAAACAAACAGAATTACACTCTCTCTCCAAAGCATGCAGATCTTTTCTGGAAGTGAAATTATTATTAATTCTTTGAGGAGAGTTGATTTCATCCACTTTAGTAGTACAAGAGCATTTACTTAGGAGTGTGTCAACCTGTGTTCCCATGTGCAACTCTATAGATTCAGCCAACGGTGAAGCTTCAAATAGCTGGTTATTTCCTCTCCAAATCCCTTTCAACTGTAAAAATTTCCCAGATATTGTGATTACAAAACATATTCTGAAAATGATTCTTTGGAAATATTTTTGACTGTATTATTTTATTCTCCTAAAGTGTCATATGACATTAGATGTCATAATGGTCAAAAGTATTATGTAAAATCTTATTGCAAGGAAATGTTTGTTTATACTTTTTCAATAGAAAGTAAAGCTCTAAATCTGCTTCATTCACAAAATATTAGTAAATAGACCAACATTATTTTTATCTTCATAAAATATAACAGTGGTTCTCAGTCTTCCTAACCTTAAGACCTTTAATACAGTTCCTCATACTGTGGTGATCCCCATCCATAAAATGATTTTTGTTGCTACTTCATAGCTGAAATTTTGCTACTGTTATGAATCTTAATGTAAATATCTGTGTTTGTCTTGGGCAACCCTGTAAAGGCCATTTGGCCCTCAAAGGGATTGCAACCCACAGGGTATGAACTGTTGCTATAGATGGAAGAATCAAAACCTCCAAAGTTGAAGTCATCTGTGCAAAATGATTGTTTGAGTAATTAATCTAAGAGGCAAATGTGAGGTTTTCTGTTCCTAACAGTCATGGGTTCCTCCTTTCTTTCCAATAATTTCTGGGTGTGAGCCAGATGTTTCAAATCCATATCAACTCTATAAAGAGGAAATCAGTTTGTATTTTTAACTGAATATGCCTTTCATCTAAAGAAATCTGGAATGAAGGTTGGGAGACAGACTTGTTCTAAGGACAGAACCTTGGGTGTCAGAAGAGCTCAAAGTAGAGATTCATTTTTACTCACTAAGCATACTAGGATAATAAGCAATTCCCCCACATCCGATTTCTCCCATATTTAATGATGCTATTTCCATGTCTTTATCAATATAAGCCCCCCCCCCAGTAGGACAGACTAAGAAGCATGCAAATCACACATGCACATGCACACTGGTGTGTGGAGTGACTGTGGGTAGGGGCAGGTGATGGCCTTCAAGTGCCTGGGAGGAAGTGAAAAACAGGAAAATGTAATTTTTCTTGTAAGGATCCTGACAATTAGAGGAAGTCTGACCTGGCCACAAGGACTCAGGGAATGTCTATCTTGAAAGATATATTTTAGCAGACATTGTATGCATGGACTAGAAGATGCAGAGTACAGGTAGAAAGTTGGATATTGTTTTTTTTTTAAATGGTGTCAGATAACTTAAGTGTTGAGAGAAGGGAAGAATTTAGCAGTGGTTATCAAACATATAAATAAAATAGCTAGGAGGAGGTTCATTGATCTCAGGTGATGTGGTGTTAAGATATGATCATTCAGAGAGAATGTCTTGCAGTAGGAAAACTTGAACTAAGAGCAACAGCATCATAGAAGTTTAGCTGAACTCTGCTTAAGGTTAAGTCAGAAATTAAACAGGATTCTGTAAACATGAAATTACAGCATGTATATATTTTCCTGCAAAGAAGCTAGATTTAGACAATTCTCCTCTATCAAATACGATAATCATATATAATAGAAATAGCCAATGAAGTTGCATGGTGAAGAATGAGAGCTTTGTAAGTAGAAAGAGGACTTGAGCGGCATTGTGCACAGCCTATGGACTTACAGATTGCAGTAGTGTTGGAAAGCAAGTTTTGCCACTTGTTCTTCAGGAAATTGGGAGAGCACTGGAGGAGGAATGTTTTACCTTTAGCATTTCCTACTAACATACCCCTGAAGGATTACAGAGATACCTCCAAGTTTAAAGTCAAAATGTCTTTATTTTTAATTTTGTAGCATATAAGCTCAGGTATAGGGAGTCTTTTTGTATCCAGTGTATATGGGAAAAAGCAATCACATTTCTATGAAGGAACCTCTGTCACAATTTCTGAAGGTAAAACACACTTTTTTTTAAAAAAATAAAAATAATCTAGTCCTAACAATTTTTCACCATCTCTATTTTCTTTCCAAATTCAAATGCTCCTGTGACTTGAGGTGAGTGAATGTGATGAAATGTAAAACAGGAAGTAAATTATTAGACCCTCATTAACAAAGGGTCTAATAGCTTGTTCCACCTATGGAGAAGGTGTTTATAGAGTCCAATGACTAAAAGTGGCTCCTCTGTCACACCCCTGTAAGCACCCTGTTAAGGGTGAACCAAAGTGGTGATCATTGGAAATGTGTGTATCCGGGGTGAGATGTGTCCTCACTCTGCTCTGCTTAGCTGCCTAACGGAGCATGGAGCTCAGCCCCAATCAGGTCAGGGGAGGATCTGTGCTCCTTGGTGGTTTCACTTAGATTACAAACTGCATCCTGATTTCAGGGATGGCATTTAATAAGAGTCCTGGAGCTTGCAGTGGCAAAGAATCCTGTTGGGCAAATGCACCCTGAGGCCTGACACCTTCAAACGAGTTTACTTGACTTATTTTATTTAAATGACTTTGTTTAATCAGACATTCATGGTTCACCTATGAGACAAATGATTTTAAAAGAATTTTGAAAACTAGCATAAATAAAAGAGATTGCTTTGGCTTCTTCTCTAGAATCTTCTCCTCCCCTGCTAAGGTAATTTTCTTTCTGGGTTATTAAATTAGTAAGCAGTCATGAACCACAGCAGACACTAATGGAATTCTTTGATTTAGAAGGCAGAGGTGGTTTATCTTGGTTTCCTATGCTTAGATTCTGATATAATAAATTTGTATTTATAAACTCTTTCAGTATGAAAAGGCTGGATAGCATGGCCTTGCCGGCCTTCCACTGTTGTGTTAATTGATTTAAAGCAGTTACACCTTTTTGAATCAGGTAAATACATGGGCTTCATAATTCTCATTAAAACCCACTTGAGTCCCTGTTGCCATCCACCAAACCTGTTTTAGTGCTGGCTTAAGAGCATTTGGCCATGAACAATAACCATAAAAATCAGTTGGGGAATGAATGAAACAATTCATATATACAATTAGTTCCATTTCAATAAGCAGAGGTTAGACAGTGCATAAAAAAGAAAAACAATATTTTAAGAAACAAAGGAACAGAAAATTTCTGACTTTTTGTTTTTTTAAGAGAAGAAGCATTGATTCAAATCATGACTCAGATTTCCCATGGACCGGTGATTTTACAAAGGATGGCTATGTATAGGTATTTGTTATGGTATCTATGAACTGAAAACAATGCCACTCTGCCTTATATGTGGAGTAATTAGCATATAAATGGGGTTTAAGGTCATGAGACTTAAAATGTTCTGAAAGAATCACAATATGAAGGATTTAGTCATTTTAAATGAATCCACTGAAGTTGCAGTTTACAATGAATTTATTAAAATGTTTTAAGCATCTAGCAATGTGTTCTGAAGGAGTTTCTGCTGAGAAACTGATGTTAACTGAGATGACTAAGAAGGCAGAGACGGTAATATAAGTCTACAATTTAGCTACTTGAGAGACTGAAATACAAGCTTAGACTAAGGAGCTAGCTAGTTCAAGGCCAGTCTGGGAAAATTAACAAGGCCATGTCTCAAAATTAAAATAGTGAAAATAATGGTCTCACTTTGGATGTGTGAAGCCATACATTCAATGCGCAGCACTGAAAAAGAAAGAAGCATAGTTTATTATATTAGTTTATATTTAAAACATGGTCATCCTTGTGTTGTTCTTAATTGAGGATCCACTATTCTCAGAAAATTGTCTTATGCTTTTCTTCTTCTTTGTCTCCTTTTTCTTCCTTTGAACACCTTCTTTCTTACCTTATAGACTAGCCCAAGCTGGCCTCAAAATATCCACATTTCCCAGGTCAGTTTCAAACTTCTGGAGTCCTGATGTCATAGATATATACCACCACAGCCAACTTTATTTTTAGCAACTTTAAATGACATTTGTTGATATGTATGGAGAATTCTCTCTGTGTGTGCTGTTATTTAAATGCAGTGTTATTATTAGCTACCCCATTGAAATAAAAGAAGTGTCATTATACATCTCTGTTTCAGGCACAATGTTTGACCCTAAAAGTAAATATCAGAAGAATATATATAGTCTAGAGTCAAACTGTCATGATGATGTTTTGAGTTTCTATTTTTTGTGTGTGACAGAAACAAGACCTATAAAAATGTCAATGAGGAATATAAGAATATAATGTGACCAAGTAGAAGCAAAGCAAAACAAGGTGTCCATACATGTCCTGAATTCTTTGGTGATTTCTAGGATATAAACTCAAAATAGGAATGGCTTGGTCTGGCTTCTGGATAAAACAAGATTCATGGTGTGGTGTGAGTTCTGTTGCCTCTTTGTTTTTCCAGTGTTTGTCTATCAGCCCTGAAGCTTCAAAACCAAGAGTAACATATATAAGGCAAGTCTGAATTTCTTTGATCCAAGTGCATAGGATCTAATCCTTAGAAAAATGTTTGAATCCTTAAATGTTGGGACCTTGCAGGTAGCTTTCAGGTCCTGTTTTAGTTACTTTTCTATTGTCTTGATTAAAGCAACTTATAAAAGAAAACATTTAATTTTGGGCTCACAGAAAGCTAGAATTCATGCCCATCCTGGGGAGAGCATGGCAATAGACAGATAGGCAAGTAGGCATAGTGCTAGAGCAGTAGCTCAGAATTTGTATCTGCTCCAAAAGCTTGATGGGGGTGGGGGAGGAGAGAGAGAGAGAGACACAGAGACAGAGACACACAGAAACAGAGACAAGAACAGAGAGGAGAGGAAAGCTAATTGGGAAAGCCTCAAAGCCTACCCTGTGTCGAAGCTCCTTTCACAAAGCTATATCCACTAATCCTTCCCAAACAGTTCCACTAACTGGAGACCAAGCATTCAAATATATGAGCCTAAGAGGACCATTCTCATTCAAGTCACCACAAGTCATCTACTTGAAAGGTGAATCTATTAGTGGGCTCTGAAGACTACAGACAGACAGTACTGTACTTCATATGAGAAAGTGGAACAAAACAAAAAAACAGGTCTATCCAACTTCAAGTAAAATAATGGAGCCATACTTGTAATGACTTCTCCTTGTAGGCACAGAGAAAAGGACACCGATTACAGCAAAAGTGTAACTTCTCTTTGAAAAACTAAGGTGGTGGGAGGAATTTCTCCTACATCCTCTAGCAGATCTGAAGTCTCTTGAGATACCATGTTACATTTTCCTTTCTCAAGGCAACCCAGAGACTTCTCTAAAGAATCTGAGAGATTTGTAGAGACCAAAAAGGTTTCCCATTTTGGTGTCATGCACTAGGTTTGTTTAATGTAATCTGTGGGCATTTTAGAAGCAGTGAGGTTGTCTGGGCACACTTGGGGCTTCTTGCTGGATGCTTCTGGTACCGTTTACCTTGTTAATTTGTTCCTAATGAGTTCATCAGCAATGATTTTATACAACTTTGAGGAACAGCTTTCTTTAGTCTTTAATTCGAGACAGTTCCCCTTCTATTTGGCAGTACATTAATGGAAATGGAAAATTGCCTCATTCTAAATGTCAGAATAATACCGCACCAAAAACAATTCAGTCATGTCTTTCAAACCACGCACATATGGTTCATCAGCAAATGTCACAGTTCTACTTCCCCCTTCCCCCATGTGCCGGTCCTGCTTGCACCTTCCCCACTTCATTCGCTTTCCACATGCCTTAATCTGTTTGTTCCCACTAAGCTTTTCATGTCTTTGCTGAAGCTTCATCTCTCCTGTCACCTGTATTTGCTAATGA
This sequence comes from Mus minutoides, assembly GCA_902729485.2. Lineage (NCBI taxonomy): Eukaryota > Metazoa > Chordata > Mammalia > Rodentia > Muridae > Mus > Mus minutoides. The sequence continues at coordinate 1,162,016 of LR749499.1, forward strand.
TCAAAAACCAGGTCTCATGACACCACATTTGTGTAGATCGTGGAAAGGACAGAGTTCACAGATCAGGTGACAACAATTGCTTTTAGTGTTATAAATGTCTTTCATTTGCTCTCAAAATTGAAAAGTTAAGTGAAATTTTCTCCAAATATGTTTTGTGCATAATTTTGGAGTGTTTTGTGACATCCCCTCAATGAAACTGGATTCTCTACTGTACCCACACCAGGACAAAGCTTTTTCCCTCCTAGCTCTGTGCGCATGCAAGTTTCTTTACAAGATTAATGATTTTATTATGAATGTCTTAGCTGTGATTTATTGGGTACATTCATAATGTGAACTCCTGGTAAGTACAGTCTCACTTGGTCTTATAGTAACTAACTTTTAATTGCAGGTCTTAATTCATTAACAATCAAATGGCATTTCAATAATGTTCAAAATTAGTCTAGAAGCTAAACTACCTAAAGACCCAGCAATTTCTGAACCTATTGATCAAGCATGAGCTGTCATGGCTATCCTCTGCATACTATTTGAAATGGTAAATTTGTCTTCTTAAGGAATTTTTTAGGTAATCTCTAGGCTTCTTTCTCAATGATTTTATGTATATGCATATATATATATATATATACATATACATATAAGATATGTATAATTAATTGATATATAATTAATGTATATGTTAATTAATATATATGGATAGATAGATAGATAGATACATACATACATAGATTGATTGATTTGTATGTGTAATGTGTATTCATTTTCAAATCACTTGTCTGACACTGGAATTTTGAAGTTTAATTAATTTGGGATATTTGCTTTCTACTTTTACTAGAAACCCAACTCATCTGTGAAGTATGGCACATTAATTCAAGTCAAATTTCTTTCTCTTTTTTAATTAACATTTTTATTCTTTGAAAGTTTCATAAACCTGTACTCTGTATGTTCTCTTGGTGAAGCTGAAGCTAATCAGAGGAGAACTTCTGGTTTTGCATTCAGGTTAGCTCAAAAAGCATGTAGAATATTACTCAGTTTCTCTTTCACCACTTTCTCTAGCTAGGGGTCTAAAGATCTCTAATATCACTCTGGAGGTACTATGTAACATTGCAATAAATATGTGTTCTCACAACTTATTAAGCATCTAGTATGTGACAGATGCTTTACAAGTGTTGCTGAATCTAATTGTCCCCCAAAAGTGAAGCAATTTGGAAAGAATTTTTCTGAGGTTTGAAAGGTTGTAATTTACAGAGATAGTGTAGTGGTTTGTAGAAAAATTGCCCCTGTAGGTCTATAGAGAGTCACATTATTAGGAGGTGTAGCCTTGTTGGAGAAGGCATGGCCTCTTTGGGGAAGTGTGTGCCAGTTATTTCCTGATGCTTATGGATCAAGATGATGCAGATGTAGAACTCTCAGCTTCTTTTCCAGCATCCTGCAGCCTGCATGCCACCTTGATTCCTGTCATGATAATAATAATAATGGACTAGACCTCTGAAACTCTAAGCCAGCCCCAAATTAAATGTTTTTCTTTATAAGAGTTGCTGAGGTCATAGTGCTTCTTCACAGCAATGGAAACGCTAACTCAGACAATGTGAATCTATGGTCTCCCTAGTCTACAACTGTTTATTATTTGTCATTTAACTTAGAGCTAGAAAGAATGGAGGAGAGACTCCATCAGGCACTGTGATCCTCTGTTGTAGAGGTGACTCTTTCTCTAACACTTTCCTGCAATTCAGTGGACTCTGAAGAAGATATGTCTGTCCTGGCTAATCCACTCTACTGAAAGCAGGACTTAGCATGTACATCTGGGTTGTTATATGTATTTCTTTACCCATTGCCTCCTACTGTCTACAATCCTTATATGCGTTCTCTCTAGAACCACATCAGTCATGGCTTCACCACCAACCTCATACAAAACTCAGTGTTTTGTATCGAAGTCACAATTCTGCTACACTTGCTGTTACTTTTCTTAGATTCTCCTTGTTCTGGGATTTCTGTGTATTGTGCATTTTGGTTTTATAACGTGTTTGTACATTATTAACTTCTGGGTGAAGTAAACACATACAAATGCACTTGTTTGCTTAGAACTTTCAAAATTGATTTAAAAATTGAGGTTCCCTGGACGCAGAAGATGTATCTGGTCTGCCCCCAGTTTGTCTTTAGAAAGCAGAATTCAGGCAACCCATGAAGGGCATTTTCTTCATGTTCTGCCCTTTCCTTTTTTTCTCAATGCATTAGTGAACTTTCACTTCAGGGCTGCATGGTTGTTTTCAACCCTCCTCACCTAGTAAGAGACACTTTTTAAATATTAACTCAGCTGAACCAAGCACTGCAGATTTTCTTCATCAAAATTTCTTGTCTAACTCCTATAAGCTATCCAATCCTTTTCCCTTTCTGGATTGCTCAACATAAAATGAGACCTTCTTGTTTCTTTCTTTTGAGATCTTGTGACTTGCAGATTGAAGATCATTTGCCTGGGTATGTGTCTGTCTCCTTTCTTTTTTCTGTTGCTGTGATGAACTACTCTAATGAAACCAACTTAGGAGAGGAAAGGTTTATTTCAGCCCAAAGTTCAAGGTACAGTCAGTCATGGTAGGAAGGTAAGGCAGTCAACATGAGAAGCTGACCACAGGGCATGCACAATGAAGGAAAAGAGAACACAAGAATGTTTTCTTTACTTATTCAGTCCTGGACTTCAGCCAGGAAAATGGTGTCACAAAGTGAAAAAGTCTTCCTACCTCAATGAACACAAGCAAGACAATCCCACACAAGCATTCCCATTGGCCCATCTCCCAAGTGATTCTACACCCTGATATGTTAACAATTAACATTAACCATCACACTACCCTCTTTGAGTTTTATAAGCACTGAGTGTCAATGAAGACTACAGAGTCCTAGTGCTTTTATATCCCAGTAGCATTCTCTCTGGATGCTTATGGCAAGCGCAATAGAGAGCAAATGACGAATAAGCTAAATGTCTGTCCAGCCTTAGTCATAGCAGAGGATGATAAGATGTCAATAGTTGTTTCTGAATGATTTCTCTTTTAAATCTAGAAATACATTGAGCAATTATTGGGTGTATCCACAGTCAGAGGTAAGCTAATATATCATCACTAAGTATTTGAAAGATAGTTAAATAACCAATTGTTTAAAAAAATATTTTGTTGGACCAGCTTAATCAAGGAGATGAATGACAGGTAAAAAATTGTTTGTTTTAATTAGGAAGAAATGTGATTCTCATTCAGAGGCCTTTATAAATTTAACTGATATACTTAAATTATGTTTTTAGTAATGTAGCTATATACACATAATGAGAACTTTGTATCAAGTGTGGACAAAGGCTGAATTTTTTAAAATTATTTTTTATTAGATATTTTCTTAATTTACATTTCAAATGCTATTCCAAAAGTAGCCTCCCCCCTCCCCCCTCCCTGCTCCCCTGTCTACCCACTCCCACTTCTTGGCCCTGGCGTTCCACTGTATTGGGGCATATAAAGATTGCAGTACCAAGGGGCCTCTCTTGCCAATGATGACCGACTAGGCCATCTTCTGCTACATATGGAGCTAGAGACACGAGTTCTGGGGGTTCTGGTTAGTTCATATTGTTGATCCTCTTCTAGGGTTGCAGACCCCTTCAGCTCCTGGGGTTCTATCTCTAGCTTCTCCATTGTGGGCCCTGTGTTCCCTCGTAGATGATTATGAGCATCCACTTCTGTACAAGACAGCTATATCAGGCACACACACACACACACACACACACACACACACACCATTTTTTTGTTTTTTCCCCCTTACCAGACAGAAGATCGGGTGCCTAAATAAAACAATAATATGTCTTATGATGTTTCTTAGGAACTGGCTAAAACAAGCTCATGTATGAGAAGTCAGAAGTTTAGCCTTATAAACATTTTAAGAGCAGAGTTTCAGTTTACACCATGAAGCTGTGCAGATACACCTACATTCTAGACCTTCTGAGAACTTTTTCTTGTCACTTAAGTTCCCTAGCTGTGAATAGTAGCACACTACATAACTACTATGTGGTAATTGAAAACCTCAGTACCTTTCTTTCACTCTCAGTGGTCTGGAGGCTGGAAATCCAGGAGCAAGGCATAGGCAGAGTGGTACTTCATCTGAAATCCCTAAGAAAGAGTCTGCCTTCCATTCAAGTTCCTGGTGGCTTAGCTCTAGGCCTGTGGTAGAGCCAAATCACTTCAATCTGTATCCACTTATCACACAACCTTCTTCTCTGTGTCTGTCTCTAATTATGAGGTTTTCATTGGGTTTGGTCCATTCTAAGACATGATGGTCATATGACTTTTACTGAGATCACTGTTTATATAACCCTGTGTCATGATAGATCCAAGCCAAGACTATTCTAAAACACAGATCATGAATTTGAAGAATAGGGAGGGGCATATGGGAGGATTTGGAGAGAGAAAAGGGAAGGGGAAGATGTTGTAATTATATTACAACCCCCAAAGCAAGTCAAATAATTTCTTAGTCATATCAACAAAAAGAAGCAGGTAGAATTTTGTTTTATTTTTCATTTAGCATAAGTTGGTTTAGAAGCATCCACAATATTAAAGGTGTCGGTAGCTCATCACTTCACATTGCTGAGTTGTATTTCATTTTGTATATAATCCACTCCTCACCAATAGTTTGTCACTTCCAATTTCTGGATCTTATTAATAAAATTTCAATAAATACTTTAACAACTACAGTGTCTGTTTTGATTTAGGTCAATTATAATTTATTGTCTGATTGATTCATTCTTTCAGCAAATATTTACTATAAGCATGCCAGGAATAGTGTTGAGCAGTTAAGACACTGTTACTAATAGCATCTATTACACCTTCATGAAGCTCACAAAGAATATTCATTGGGAACTATTCATGTAGACTGGGGCTTAGGTCATATATTTTTAAGACATGGTATTCAATACTATACAGTATGAACTTTCAGTTTCAAACATTTATTTTTATTTATGAAAGACTCTATGTGCTCATTATTAGTACATAAATGTTAATTTTCAGAAAGCTAAGTAATAAAAATGGGAAAAAAATTTCAATGTCATCTCTTGTGTTAATCATTTTTCAAGTAATCCTGGTTTTCCAAAGAGCTATCTAGATGTCTGCTGCATTTCAAAACTTGGAAACAATATCATAGTTCAAGATCAGGGTTTCCTAAAACTTAAAATCAAATTTAACATCTATACCATGCCAAGATTTTTTTTCACACTAGTCTAGCTACACAGATATATAAATCATGAATGTGAATTTACTGATAAATCAGAAAGAAATGCAATCCATTTTCATTGACCTGTAATTTTGCTACTCAAAAACTAGTAAGATGGACGTGCTTGCTTATTTATACATAAAGAATTAAATCTTGGAGTTCAAATAGGCAACTTCCTTGTAGTCTCTGGAAGGTTGATTACTTGCTAGTAAGAAGCTATATACCCAATTGTATAAGGGCAGCATAAATTGCATTTAATGGATTAAAAAATATGACATGAAGTTAAATTAGTATGGAAGGGAGAATGGTTTCTAGAGAATGTAGGAAGTGAATATAATCAAAACACATTGTACAAAATTTTCAAAGAACTTTTTTTTTTTAAGAATTAAATCTTGGCTAAATATTCGATACTTCTGGTTACAAAGCCTTTACATTTTCTTTAAGTTCGTAGATCCTTTGTTTTTATAATCATCAGTGCTGAGAATGTCACACCAAAATACAAAATGGGAAGAGCTATGCTCTGTACCATTTCAGACACTATAAGAAACACTGCAATACATCCAACCAAAATGCATTTAACAATCATTTTTATGAAATTCAAGCCAGCAACTCAAAGAGCAATTGCAATAAAATATTCTAACGTTACTGCCAGGGAAATGGGTAGGCCAATTGCAGATCTTCACCTTTTCCTCCTCTTCTTCAAATCCCATCCCACAGTCTCAGCCATAGCTTCCCCTTTCTCTCTGTCCTATCTCCATCAGATCATCCAGACTGTATCTTCCTACATTTCATCCCCCATGCACCACTTTATCCCAGCATTTCATGAGAAACCACTAGCTAAGCATGCTAGAGAAAGCAAATAGGCCAGCAAAGCAGTTAGGTGAGCTTCATATCTTGGTTCTAGCTGTTTGCCTCAAAATCTAATCCCCCAGTCTTATCTCCAGCTCTATAGCAGACTACCTGGGGCTTCTCACTTTCTGCCTCTGCTCTCAGGGGACTAAGCAGATCCTGGTAGAAGACTTTGGCTTTCTTCCTCCTGTGTACTCTCTAGCCACCACCTCCAACCCTTCCCCTTTCCTAACTGTCTCCTCCCAAACCCTATGAATATATCTTACCCATATACTCCAGTGGTCATACCTATTAGGTTCCCAGAAGAATTTCCTACTATGCAACATAAAGCCACTACACCTTCCTTAGAACCAGAGAATGTTAGAAAACAGAAAACAAGAAACAAAGTACCCAACCAACAAAAATAAGACCAGATGCCAGCATTTACAACTCTAATAATCCTAATCCCAAATTCCTAGATGATAGTGTAAAAACACAGTAACATTCAGGAAAGTATATCTGCACTAGAAGCACAACAGGCCCTGAGAAATACAATATCGCTGAAGCACAACACAAAGACTTTAAAATCACCATTGAGGAAGAGATGAATGAGTCCCTCAAAGAAATCAATGAAAACACAAAGAGTAGAAATTAATAAGTGAATAGAATGAATGAATAAAACTTCACTACCTGAAAATAGAAATAAAATCAATAGAAATATTTAAGAATTCAAACAGGAAGCTCAGAGGCAAGCCTCAAGAACAGAATAAAAAAGATGGAAGAGAGAATCCAAGGCACTGATGATCCAATAGAAGAAATGGTTACCTTGGTCAAAGAAAAATGTTAAATCAAAAACAAACAAAGAAACAAACAAATCATGTCAGAAAACATCTAGGAAAGTTGGGGCACTATGAAAAGACTAAATCTAAAAATAATAGGAATAGAGGAAGGAAAAGAATTCCAAGTTAAAGGCACAGAAAACGTTTTCAACAAAATCATAGAAGAAATATTCCATAACCTAAAGAAGGAGATACCTCTAAAGTACAAGAAACATAAAGAACAGCAAATAAACTGTATAAGGCAAGAAATTCTATCAGTACATTATCAAAACACTAAATGTACAAAACACAAAGAGATTAAAAGCTACAAGGGTAAAAGACCAAGTAAGACAAAAAGGTAGACCTATTAGAATACTTTCCAATGGAGACTCGAAAGCCAAAGGACCTGGACAGACAGATATTTTACATATGCCAGCCCAGACTACAATGCCCAGAAAAAAATTCAGTCATAATAGATCAAGAAAATAGGACATTCCTGTTGGGATTCACATGTAGGCCAGGTGCATATTTTACATACCAAAGTGGTCCTGGCTTCTAGGTTCTCCCAGCATTCCTCAGTCTCTACTTGTTATAGAGCATAGCTGGCACATCACCCCCTCTACTCTGAACTTTCCAGCTAAGGAGCTGGGCTTCCCCTCCCCTAGACGCTCTTTCCTATGTAATCTAGATATTTTGGTACCTCCTTCCTCTTTCTGTCTTTTCATTCTTCCTGTAAGCTTGCACATACTCTTTCTCTTTCCTGTCTCCTTCCTTTCTGTCTCTCTCTCTCTCCATGTCAACTTCCCTGGCCTAGGTCCTTGGGAATAGAGAGGTTACCTGAAAGTGGTCTCCTAATAAACCTACAACCAATAGAGGGCTAATATACTAATATATTTTATACAAAGAACTCAAGAAGTTAGACTCCAAAGAACCAAATAACCCTATTAAAAAGATGGTATAGTGTGGGAACTAATAAGGGAGCCTGGGGAAGAGGGGGAGGGAGGACCCACATTCCACCAGAGTTTCACCTATGCTCTGGACAGGCGGAGGTGGGAAGGCTGCCAGACACTTTCCACTCAGCCTTGGGTGGGTGGGCATCCAAGCCTCTGACCCACTAGACGGGAGTGGATAAGAGGCAGCCTGACCTGGGAGCTCCAGAGCCACACCCTGTAGCCCCAGGGTTATGGGAGAGA